>JARYHS010011408.1:254783057-255148978 GCA_031002005.1 Vandiemenella viatica | reverse complement strand
AGGATGAAAAAAATAGTTGCTGTGCGCGGGGAAATTATTTGGACGAGTATCTGATGGCGGAATTTCATTAGTATTTGATTTATTTTTGCTGAAATTAACTAGAACAGTAAATTGTAATATCACGGTGGAAAAATCACATAAACGTTCATTCAAGCCCAGACGGTAGTATTTAACAGCACGTTAAATTTTTCAAAAACAGTTTTTACAGCAAATGCTGGATATTGGTTTTTATTCCAAGTATTTTACCTATTTATTATAACATCCAAATGGATTCAAAAGTTTTGTTGCTAGCTTGTTTTATCTACGTGTTGTGAAATGCCAACTCTAATTTACATTATTGATGGCTAAATTATATTACTGGTCTTTCTCGGAATGCCAAGAATTAAATAAAGGGGAAAGTGACGTGGACTCCAAATAGCTATTAACATTCACGTCCAATTAAAAAAAGGACATTTAGCTTTTAGAGCCATACATGCACCCACAGTTTTCTATTTTCTCAGCTTTGTTATTTCACTACTAGTATATAGTAATATTGATTCACATAGTGCTGATAACACAGCATATACACAAAACTAATTAAAACTACCCATCCACCTGGGATCTTCCGCATGAAAGAAACGAACTAGCCCTTACACTACAAGGGAGGGTTCATATCACGGTAGTCATCGTACTGTTGCTTTCCAGTTTTTGAAGTTCTCAGATTGGACAGATGTTACTTGTTTCCATATATTAAGCATATAATCTGTTTTTACTAACTAACAATTTTAAAGTCTGCAGGGTGAAATTTCTGTTCTGCATTTTCTAAGCAAAAATTTTGATTTTTTAACTAAGTCACACAGATTTTTTTTATATAAAAAAATATAAATTAATCTAATTTAACTAATATTCTAAATTTAGCGTCGTTGACTATGGTAGAATGGTAAAGCAGTGGCACGCGTTGAATTTAGCAAACATCAGCGCAACTAATGTCAGAGGAGATGAATTCACCTGTTCAAATAATTTGGTAACCATAATGCTTTTGCCTTTCATCAGAAATTGCTGTCACTATAAAGCATTCATGGTCTCTTAGAGTAATATTAATGAATCTTTCTCAAATTTTGTCCAAAATATATTTATAACATTAAAACTGTCAGTGGAAAAAAACCTGCTGCTTCGACTAAGCAAAGTCAGATATCGTAATGCAAGATTGTAATTTGTAAGAAAAAATGAAAAAGAAAGAGATTTGCCAATTTTTTTTTTTTTAAATGTTTCATTCACCACGTGTGAAGATCCAGCAAGCGGGCAGATATAGTAGTTTATGCAGCACAGTGGCGGATCCAGGGGGGGGGGGGCTAGGGTGCTCAAGCCTCCCCCCCTCTCAAAAGTATTTAGGTCCATCCCCGACATCGGTAATTTTTTAGATTTGGAGACCGAAACCCGCTCTAGGCTCCCCCCCCCCCTAAACCAAAATCCACTCAAGCCGCCCCCAAAACCAAAATCCAATCAAGCCTCCCTCAAATCAAAATTCGCTCAAGCCCCCAAAACCAAAATTCGTTCAAGCGCCCCCCCCCCCCCAACCAAAATCCTGGATCCGTCACTGATGCAGGACCTTTTTCTACCAAGACAGTCTACCCTATCCCCCTTCAACGCTGGTAAAGAGCTCAGAGAGAGCAATAACGGTCCAATCATCAGTAGCTCTCAAATGAATTAATGAAGATGTTGAGTTGATATACAGAATGGAAACCTTCATAATTCAACAAGAATTTATATAAATATATATATATGAACGAAAAGAAAGGAAAAAAACTGTTCATCTAAAACATCAGTAACTGGTACTAAAATATAGTACAGCCAGAACCTGTGATAGAAATTTAAACAAGTGAGACACTAATAACAGCAACAGCATATCAATAATTAACTTTATTTTACATGCAGTACAAATCAAAACTAGCATACAATACAGAAACGCCAGCGCGGCACAATGAACCGGGTACGAGTCGAGACCAGGGGCGGATCCAGGATTTTGGTTTGGGGGGCGGGGCTTGAGCGGACTTTGGTTTGGGGGGGGGGGCTTGGCTTGAGTGAATTTTGGTTCAGAGGGCTTGCCTTCAGTGGATTTTTGGTTTTTGGGGGGGGGGGGGCTTGAGTCGGCCATGGGGTAGTCTTTACAGCCTACTCGGGCCTCAAATCCGTAGAGCTAAAAAACAACAACAACAAAAAAAAATCTCCAAAATTACAATGTCGGGGATGGACCTGGATACTTTTGGGGGGGGGGCTTGAGCCGCCTACCCCCCCCCCCCTCCCTGGATTCGCCCCTGGTCGAGACCCTCCTCCCTCCATCGCGTACTGGCCGTTCTGACTATGGCTGAATCATAGGATATTCTAATTCGGGAGCAGACTGTGAAACACGATTCAAGACAAAGATATCGTCAAGTAAATACGACAGCAGTTTTAGAAAGAGACGAGCTGTCCAGAATTTGCCACAAGGAGAACAGCTGGCCATTAGTGCTAAGTAGGTTCTCTAAATGAGTGGAGGCGAAGGAAATTGCGGTTGGTAACTGCTGGCGGCCATCTATCTGTATTCAGATCGCATTAGGCCCGGCCTGGATAGCCATTGGAGGTGGAAGACGGCGCCCATGTAGGGTCGCTCGCCGTTATATGCGAGTCTGGTGGCAAGCGCTCGGTGGCAACCCTCTCGAGCCGAACAAAGGAGGGTGTAGTGCCTGCAGAATAGAGCCCAAACAAAAGGAACTCTCTAATCGAACGCGGCCAATGCCGCAGTCCCATATTAGAGGCAATTGTTGCTGGCGATACTGTGATAAAGGAAACAAAGATGCAAAATCGTAAATACCCTTCAGTTCAAAATTCCTCTTTAATCCAATAACGATACCTCTTCCTCAACTTCTTATTCAAGTAGTTATTAGAAAGACCGTTATGCGAAATAACATTCCAAAAAAAAAAATCCGTCAGGTACGTGTTCTTTCACGTGCTGAAGATTCACGACTCAAATTGTACATTAAACTGAATCATAAATATACACTTTTCTTTTTAAAAAAATAACTATAAGACATACTTAAATCGAGTTCATTATTCGGTTTGCGGTATCATCATTAAAATGCTTGCATGAATCAAACACAGTAAAACCAGTCGGAAAAATTACGAATCGTAGAAAAATTTGAAAAATGAAAGATACATTTGCGACGTATTTGCATTCCGACACAAATGATATGATTAACTTTTTTGTCGAAAAAATCATTTACTGAAGATCTACTTAAGGTACCTATTTAGTTACGTTGCGAAAATAAAATCCAGATAGCTCTATACGGTTTTCCCGAAATATTTAAGATGTTAAAAACCACTGTAAATTGTAAAGTTATTTTCAAATGTTTCTGAAATAAAGGGTAATTAGATTTCTTCATGGGTTTTCGCCAGAAAAGGTCGTAAAAAATAGTAGAATAAAAATGATCCAATGTCAACTGGTTGCCTGCTTTCATTTGACACCCATGAAGACAGTAATTTCTTTCCCCTTCATCCCTCTACTAAACTCTCTTTAAAAATTTTGATCCCAAGATTTCACAAACTTTTAGAATACAATCGTTTTTCGGGGTAGTAAAAACTAAAATAGTGAGCGCTTTGAAATTTTAAGTTAGAGGGTTGAGAAGATAAGGCAGATGGACAAATGAAAACATTCCATAAGGTTTCACCTTTACATTCAGAAGGAAATGAATACTAAAAGTTATTAATCATTTAAATTCTCCTCAAACGACATGATAGGTCAATAAAATATTGATATTAATTCAACGCTCACGTTTCAAGAGCATCCTGAGATACCTTTACACAACTTACATTTAGCGAGTGAGACATCATCATCTTGTTTCCACTGGTCCGTATTGAACAGCTTCGAACGAGATGTGCATCAATTTGTTTTTTATCTTGATATGTTTATTCTCTCTACGTATCTTCCCATCTGCCTCCTTCGTTTAGTAAAGCGGCCTTGATCTCGTCCAACCATATACTTTTAGATCATCCAGATGGTCTTCCTTACACATTCTTATCCAAGTACTGCGTTCCGAGACGTCGGCATTACTTTCAAACGGCGAAACCACTTTAGCCTTCTATTGCTCGGCCTTCCAACTATCGTGTCCACCAACATGCACCTTCTTGTATCTACGTTTCAGAATTTGTTGCTTCTCGATAATCTGCAGAGCTTATTTCATAAACTGAATTGTCTTTTAAGTCACTACATAAGGTTAGCAGCACATGACAGAAGAAACAGCGTCTCTCATTACCATATTCTTTTTTTGCCAACCTTGTCCTTCCATCCTTTAATACAACATTTTGGAGACAAATAAAGCTTTCCGCATATATTTTCCCCTCTCCCTAAAGCCGGAGGTAGTAGCACTGTGTATATGTAACTTATTTCTATTGTCACTTTTTTACTGTTCCATACAATCAATCAATACTTTTATACATTCAGCATTCCAGTCTGCACCAAAACTCTCCATCTGTTTCCCCAGATGACCATGCCAATGCAAGACCACCATTTTTCAATATTTTGACTTCTTTTATGATTACGTCCACAAGTGTAACGGAGAATAGTGGGGAAAGTGAGCTAGCTTGTTGAAATCCTTTCTTTATGCTAAACAAGTCATAATTACACTCTCAGAGTAGTACAAAACTGTCACATTCTTCATACAAAATTTGAAGCTTTCTAACTGTCGATTTTATAACTTTTTTTAAGCACTCCAAAATTTTATATCATGACAAACTATCATAAGTTTCGTCAAAGTACAAAGAATATACTATGTTATCCTTCACTTTTTTCAAAACGTTTCATTACCTCCATAAATGCAATGATACTTCTAAATCTCTTCAAACTGCTTAAACATTAATTTTATATTTTGTTCCCTCAAAGTTCTTCAATACACTAAATAGCTCTATAATGTGTCAGGAATGAACAGCCGTATAATCATGCACAGCCTAAAAGGTTACGTCTTTTGCTTGGCTTTAATATTTATATCAATTGATTTGTTCACGGTTAAAAGGATAATTAAGAGGTTCCTTTTACTTGGGACTTTAGGGTTCGTCTCCTTCAAGGTCATCAGGGTAAAGCGGTTGCGGCCAGCGAACGGAAAGTATTTCAGCTTTGGCTTTTTAAAGTTCAGAATTGCCGGACCTGGGATTGAACTCGTATCCTTCCGAACGACGGTTCCGAGTGTTATCCTCTCTCCCGCTAGTTACAATTAAGTTCAAAAGTATCTCATGAAAACTCACGAAATGATTCATAGCAGCTGATGTAACTTAAGCTTATGCAAGTTTTGACACTCAACTGAGGAGAGTGCTCGTGTTGTAAAGTACTTGGTTCATTTTGCTTTACGTTAAAAAAAGGCCATATTTCGATTTGGATGACTTTTCGCAGAATTTAATCACTTTCTAACAGTCAATCGGGGTACTTAAAACAAAGAACTGTTTCGTTACTTTCATGTTTAAAGAGTAAATTCGTGTGGTTCGACAGAAAGGATGAGAGAATTTCAAATTTCCACTGACTCCAGATAAGTCGTGGTTGGACACGCGGTTTAATATAGAATCCGAGCCACTTACCATTTACATAACTCCACCCAAAGCCAGTGGCGTAGCTAGCGTGGGTGACACCCGGGGCGGATATCGATGGTGTCACCCCTTGAAAACTTAAATCCAAAATGGAGTATATTATATCATCTTTTAGGTGTAAAATATGATATTAATAAAATATAATTAAATAAAAATTTATTGTTATTTAAAAATAATAGTTAATAAAATTGTAAGATTAACAACATTTAAAAGATATACAAATAAAATAAAAACAATCGCTTTCACAATCCCCTCTTTCTAGCTTTAACAACTGCAAACCAGTAAATCACATTTTCGAAATTCAAAATTTGATTTACTTCATGTTCAATAATCAATATGGCAAGATTTTAGCCACGTGTTGATCACTGGTGATCGAAAGTGGTTTTAGATTAATTTTAACTCCTCTGAAGATCGAGCCTCTCTTGCCTGATACTGTTCCGCACCGACACGTTTCTTACTATTGGCGCTCACTCGGTCAAAGTTTGTCCAAAGGATACGGCATGTCGTCCGACACGCGGCCATCATTGGATTGGTTTATGTTTTGACGGTGTGGACCAGTGTCAGTCTGCTGGATGTGGAGAACGCATAGAGAGAGTTCGGAAATTTCCCTTCCCTTACTACCAAATGTTGTTTTCATGTTATTGTTGGTCTTAAAACAAGTGTCTTTTTTTTCATCCATGTTCATAAGATGTTCTTAACATGTAGGAATTGTTCTAGCATCTTCGCATTAATAAATCAAAACATTGCCAGAGTTGAAGATCAATTTTAAGACCCACAAAAATTGCAGCCGAGATCTGCATTTGTAACAGGGACCTTCCACACCCGAATCGCACGCCGTAACCATACGCCAAACTAATCTAGAAGTACTGAAAAATATGTATTCAAACACATAAAAGTTGATTCGTGTTTTTTGATAGCAAAAATAGATGGTATAGAAGAAAAGTATATTCATTGTATCATGTTTGCAAACTTATTTTTCATTACACCTACATTCGGACAGGTGACTCAAATGACTGCGTGCGGTTTGGATACTGAAGGTCCCGGTTCAAATCCCGGACTCGACTGTAATTTTTGCGGGCCTAAAAATTGACATTTACCTCTGGCAATGCTTTTATCTGTTAATACGAGGATTCTAGGACGCTCCGTGTTCGAATTTCACGTTAATCTGTAGGTCTCCTTTCGAAGTTAAGTGACTACGATATAGGTGCACTGCAAGTTTCCTAATAAGATACTCTAACTAGAACTTTGAGATAACATGAAATTATTATATTTATTATACAAAATCTTTACGACCTAAATTTAAATTAAAATATGTTATAACCTCATTCTTTGCTTAAAAAAAAAATATATACTGAATGAATCGAAAAGAACCTCAAGCAAAACAAACACGTCAAGTGCGAAGTGATTGACATTTCATTGCGATTGCGTTGAAATATGCGAGAATCTTTCATTCCGGTACAGTGTGGTAATGATTTGTTAATACTGTGCTGCAGGGCCGGATTAAGACAGCGCGGGGCCCGTAGCAAATGTGAAGAAGAGGCCCTTGATTTTTGCCGTCCTGGGGAAAATTGTGGAGCTAAAAACCCTAGGAGGCGAGAGGCCCCCTAGAAGGCGCGAGGCCCGTGGCATTTGCTGCCCCCTGCTACGTGGTTAATCCGGTACTGCTGCGCTGGGATACTATTTTTGTACATAAAAGATCAACCAGATAGGTGATTACATGAGTCAGATAAAAAAGTATTTTTAGGTACTTTCGTACCAAAACTGTGCAAAATAAAGTAAAGGTATCAAACCTACTTGTCATCCCCAACACTGATTCCCTGTAACAATCACTTGAAAACGTTAAAGGAGACTAAAGACCGGGTAGGAACATGGGCGAGCTATGGAAAATTGTTTACGCGAGGGGGCGAGCTGCCACTCGGCCGACTGTCGTTGCGGTGACGGTACAGACCAGTATTGGCAAAATAGAGCTCGACCTTTACACGTAGCAACTGATACACACACTGGCGCAAATTAAAATCCCAACACCCATACGATGTTGTGATAAATGAATGAAATTTGGCCCCAAGTATGCTCACATGAAGAGTATTAAATGATTTAAAATTGAAAGTTTTACATGTAATAATATGAGAATTACGGTGCTATCTAATTATGTAAATTGCTATTTTTTTATATTCATTTAACGTACTAGTGGCGTACAGTGTGGTGTAACATGACACTTTGTTGTCCACGAGTTCTTGTTGGCTAAGTATGCCCAGGCGAAGAGTGACAACTCTATACACTCAAATGTCTAACTGTGAGAGAGGTCGGAGAATTGACGTGTTTAAAAAGGTGCATCATATCGTGAAATCTCCCAAAGGATTGGCCGTAGTGCATTGTCAGTATACAGACTTGTTACACAGTGATGAAAGAAAGCTCTAATACTCCAGGTCTATACTGATGGATAACAGCACGTGAAGACCGCCAAATTGTGTGGGTGGCTGCTGCTGGCAAATGGTTGACTGCAGGCCAGATCCAAACAGTGGTTACAGAGAGCGTCACCCCCCTCCCCGGACGATTGAAAACCTATTGCTTGAAGCTGGAGTACGCTCTCTGAACCCTATGCAATGTGTCCCATTAATCTGATTTCATTGCCAGCATCATCTAACCTGGCGTAATGCAAAACATAAAAGGACATGTGAATGGCGTAGGCCTACATTTTTGTTTACAGACGAGACTCGATTCTGTCTGTGGCAAAGTGATAATTCACGACATGTTCGGAGGCGTATTGGAAAACGGCTTACCTGCTGTGATTTCAGAACATCACACAAATGCAGTCACCGGTGTCATTTTTTGGCGGCAATCAGTTTCGACAGCATGACTGAGTCGGCTGTTGTTGATGGCACAATGACAGCCCACCACTATGTGGACAGGGTACTGCATCTTATTGTGATACCCTTCATGTTCACCATGCAAATCGCATCTTACAACAAGATAATGCCCGTCCTCATATTGCGGCCATCGTTACACAAGCCTTGCAAGGAGTTTCGATCACAATTTGAACAGCACAGTCCCCAGATTTGTCCCCAATAGAGCATGTCTGGGATACCAGGAGTAGACACATTTGATCACATGGTGACCCAGCACAAACTGCGCAATAACTGACTGCAAAAGACATGCAGGCGTAAAGAGAAATACCCCAAGAAGACATTCGGCAAGAATCCACGAATGCATTGGTGCTCAAGTTGGACGCATTTCTTACTGAAAACTGTATCTAAAGGTAATAACTTATCCTGATCCATTTCCATTTGCTATCATTTCTTCTGGGTATGGCCCTGGATATATCTTCAAAGTTTCCTAAAATTCTACCATTCCTGTATGCATGGTAAGATTCTAATTTTTGCCAGTGTAACTATAGGGCGACCATAATATTTCGCTATAAATTTTAAAAAAATCGAAAACTACCCAATCATTTGTTGTTGAAACGTTAACATAGGTTGTATTTAAATGACTTCGCAAGGGATATCGAGAGGAAAGTTAACAGAAGTGACTTGATCCAAGTAGAAGCAATTCCAGACCCAGATGTGGTTCCATCGGTACAAATCCAGAATCCGGGTCCCACAAATCGTGAGACCCTGGGAGAGACTAGAACAATAAATGCAATATAAAAACAACGACATTTAAAAAAAAAAAAGGCTTAGGTAATATAAGAACATGCCTTTGCGGTATCTGCCGTCTTTACATGAAGTACTTCACAAGTGAAGTATTTTACTATCCGCCTAAGATACACGTAGCTACAGACTTCTAAATATGACATTGTATGTACTGAAGACCGTCTTCAAGTGTTAATTTTACATTTCTAGCGCCGCTATGTAGCATATAAATAAAAATGTTGTAAACGGCTTGAATGTTCGCTCAGTATGATCATGAACAAAAGTTCGACATCCCTTTCGATTTAAGGAATACACCTGTATTCGACAGAGAGGTTACACATAATACAAATTTTCTTCTTCTCTAAATTTATTATGGAAAATTCATAGAGAATCATACGCTTATTTATTTCATCGCCATCATATTTGCATATTCTCGATCAGAAGAAAGCATAGCAAACTTACATGAACCTAGAATTTAAGTGCTTACTAATCTTACGATTTCGCTAGCAAGATAAGCGGTTCCGACTTTTTTTTTATTTATTTATTTAAATGGCTTTCGGTCTTATCAGCCACACAGCCAAGTTCTTTGCGTTTTATGACAATTCACATTTCATTACTTTACAGTTCTATTTACATAGTTTAACAATTTACATTTCATTTCCTTTACAGTTTTAAATATATATAATTTACATTACAGTTCTATACACAACAGTTACGGTTCCGACTGTTTTAAACACAAGCTTTACAAAAACTGATTACCAACGACGGACGATACCATCAACGAACACTTGGACCCGTTCAGATTGATTTGAAACCTGACAGTATTGCTAGTTTAATGCACAGTTTTTACTAGCATAAATTCGAACATGATACGATTTCATGTCGAATATAGGTGCACTGTCGATAATAGGCAGGTACGCAGAGTGTAAATCGGATAACGCGAAATGTACTCAGTTTGTACATCACGAATCTGTCAGATAATAAATTCAAAAATTACTAGAAAAACTTCAAAGCACTTGTAAATCTTAGCTTGAAAGCTAATGGAATTCTAAATAAGCAAAACAATTTTAGAACCTAGACTACGCGTATTCCGACAAACGCTTGGTTTTCATTTCCAAATTTTCTCTAAATATTTTCGAGGATTTACAATTAAACTGTCTAATTACTATGATTTTAGCAATTATATATAAACTTTAATTTAAAACTTCCTCTTTTTATACAAGAAAACTTATATCAACCACCGCTTCTAACAAACCAAACAACAGTGACGGACGGCAAGCACAACAATGAACGATTTCTTGTGATTGTTGGAGCTACAGAGCGGTGCTCTCTTTGTTTAAGTGCATGGTATTGCCAACAATTATATTCTACCATAACGAATGAGCACAGCCACCTGGATCGCATTTGAAAAAGCGCTAGATCAACCTAAAAACAAATATTCATAACAATAAAAGTAGACGTGTTTCGACACCAAAGTATAAAAGAAGTTTTTTTGTGTCACACTAATTTCGATTACTATTTTCGAAATGTGGGTGACACCCGGGGCGGACCGCCCCCCCCCCCCCCTAGCTACGCCACTGCCCAAAGCAACCTTAGCAACAGATGAAAATGTCGTCAGGTAAACAAAAAAATGTCTGATCGGACCGGGTTTCGAACTGCGGCCATGAGGTGCAGCATGACATCGTATAGTGAATGAAGCACAAAAGCGACAACTTTCACATTCTTAGACACTACAAACACGCTAAACATACACTGTAATTCTCACCTTTGAAGATCCATACATCTCACTGAATCTGTAGTTACACTGTTTGCTACAAAATAGCACAGTAACTTCCGGAAACACACCATATAGTAAACAGAACAGACAAACGCTATTATCTCAGAAATTCCACCACGCCGAAATTGCTCCGCGGTGATTGCCCGATATTAATACGAGCAGCGCCTACCTGCAAAGCAGGGATCCTAACAATCCGGCGAGCCCGGGACATAGCAGACATTCTCCAGACCTCAGTCAGCTTTATTACCCATCCCCGGGGAAGACTCGACGGCGGAAAATCCTCAATGTCAATAAGCTGCTAGATTATGCTGACGCCCGCATTCCTGGTTTACATCCTTTCCGGCGGGCTAGGCGGGGCTGCAGCCGGCCGCTCATTGGGCGATGAGCAATCAATAGGCCGATCGCCTTTCATCCAGCCTCTCGACATTCAGAGCAGCAACACCCACGCAGCCACTTTGCCGCTCCCGCAGATAGCGATCCTAAATTCTGGGGAGGTGGCAACACGAATGGAATTTTACGTGGCAAGCAACAGGCGGCAGCTTAAAGCTGAGGAACTGGGTCCCGAAAGCGTTTATTTACACCTGCTTCATCTTAAAGAAAAAAAGGGGGAAAAAAAACACCTGCTCTTAAGCTTCAAAAAGATAAACCTCTTCATTATGACTACGAAACCCGAAAGAAATATAAGATTTACAGTGATGAAATTGAAAGGATTCCAGATAATGCTAACCATGAATAAAATCTGGAAAGATGTAGGCACCATGATTGTCAAAAAACGATAATTTCATCTGATTTTGTATGATTATATGTTGAAGAGTGAATTATTGTTTGCTGAAGCATAATTTTATATAAATATCTTGGCGTATCTTTGGTATGAGACTCTGTAGGACAGGAAACATAGGGGATGCGATAGAGAAACGATCAGAGCCCTGGAACTCAAAACCTTGGTCAGGACCTTGCTCGAGTACGATAAGATAATATCTAACCCAGATTACTGTTTTTAAAAACACGAATTTGAGAGATTCCAAAGGAAAGCAGCCAGCTTTATTTGCGGAAATCACTGTTAAACACAATTAGAAACTGATTGACAAAGAAAAAGGATTGAAAGGCGTGTTTTGAAATCTTGTGGAATGTCTGCCCAGAATTCGGTTGAACAAAAGTGAAAGCCAATAAAAGAAATTTTTAAGTTTGGAGCTGTTGGGAGGGATTTCCGGAAGTTAGATAGTCGAATGTCCGAGTCTAAGAAAAAGCATTCTGTCACTTTTGTGGTGTAACATACTGAAAGAATGTAAGTGTTGCCATCTTTCTGCGAATCGTTTAAACTGTGTTCCGCAAGCTAAGCGTCCATCTACTGTGTCAAATAGAAACGTTTGAAGGATAAATTGTAAAACTGGAATCAAGTACACCAGACTATAACTACGTTACTCCATTTTGAAACCCACCCTCCCCACACGTAGCCTGACGTGGCTTTGGTCACTATTCCCCCCCCCCCCCCCCCCTAGTGTGACAAGTAGCTTTCTCCCTAATAACTCCAGACAAAATTTCGTTCTAAATTATATATGGAGATAATTAAATGAAGGAAATAAATAGCCACTGTGTGTACTGTATTTTATTTTAATGTGACCAATAGTAATATGAATAAAAAGCTACGTGGCTTTGTTCGGACACCCCGAACTCCATGTAGCATGTAGCCTAGTGTAGCTTTCTACACAAACCCACCCCTAACTCTTTTTTTTTATTTTTTTTATTTTTTATACCGAGTCACGTAATTCATGGACGCTCCCTTACCTGGCACCCATACCGTAACAGGCAAGGGTAATGAGCAAGCTGCAAAATCATTTAGACCGTGGTTACGAACGGAATAGCTGGGTTACCATGCTTCTGACCCTAGCGCAACAACCATCTTTTTATTTTCTTTGCTTCAAGTTTTACAGATTGTCGAGATCAGTACAGCCAGGAGAGAGATGGGGAGCAGGAACAGTAAGAAATTAGACCATGGCTTTTTGAAGGAAACATCCAGGAATTTGTGATTTCAAGAAACCGTGGAAATCAAAAACCATGATTGGCGGACAAGGTTTGAACCAGCGTCCTACCGAATGAGCGGTTAATTGTACTCTGGTTTACAATACTGATCCAGAAATGTGGTGGACTGGGAAATAGAGAATGATTAAGTTCTGTTCAAGATAAATATTCATATAGTCTTCTGATTGGAAGGCACAGTTGTATCCACAGTTACATCAGATCAAGTTAGCAAGTTTAAAGGCTGGAATTATCATGATACGAATTAATAGATATGAAAAGATGTTTCGTAAGAGAGAGAGAATGCGGGCTTTCATTTATTCCTTCCATAATAACTAGCCCAGATTAAAAAAGGTAACGAAATTGTTTACCCTTAACACTCCTAATCACTGGTAGCTATATCGAAAACAGATAATAGCTGTATTTGAAAAATTAAAAATATTTCAATTTATATATATTTCCCTTAATAACGACGTATGCATCTATCGATTCGTTTTAAGTTTATTCAGCCACTACCTGCTGTTGTTATCGTATCGTACAGTGACCACAAGTAATATCTTTGCAAATTTGGATTTTCAGTTTTTCACAATCGGCAGTGGATCTATACTAAACAGCTTGTGTGAGTAACACAAACAGCCAACGCATAAATAAGCAAGTGTAGAAATCTTGTGAAACCAGATAATTTATCGTACACCACTTTAATAATGTGACGTATAACACTCTCCGAAAGCACCCTTTGTCGACTTTTCGGAATAGAATTGGAATGTAAAGCAGATAGCTACATGCTCCCGATCACCGGCGAAACAATTCACTAAGCCGAAAAATAAAGATTAAAAATTATTTCAAATCGATTATTCCATACCTAGTTTGGAATAATTATGTAGGTCGAAAGAATGTAGCAAAATAATTTGATTTGTGAGTGGAGTCCTAGAGCTGCGTAAAGCTACAAAGTAGACTTATCTAGTCGGATAGTGTCATAAAAGCACAGTTTTTGCAGCTACATACGATTTAAAACATTTTCTGGATATCTGGAAATGACCCATACATCAGTTCCTGCCCAACGCTATCTTCAAGGACCTATTAGTCATCGTTTCCTGTAAACACAGATGCTGTGGACGTAATATTCCATGAAAGACTCTGTCACTGACAGATAACTAACGAACTGTGACTCACGTCTGTTCGTCGGGAACAGGAAGCCCGAAACCCGGTTAACCTTAAGCGGCTTCCGCCTGCTATCCAAATGACGGCTACGAAACTGAAGAGTTGGACAGAGTAAAAATTGGGACGCGTTATCTCAATTTCGGGGAGGCGTCAGTATATAAAGAGCGCAATAGTTAAATGATTATTTCACGCACAAGTAATAGCCGAATCTATGTTTCTTTTCAATACTTACCCTCAGCAGCGGAAGTCGTTTCACAACAATTTGTGACAAACACACAAGCAGCAACAACAATCAGATATTATAATATGTTCAACACTGACAACGATTCAAACTATTTAAATATAATGACTCGAGGACAAAGCGAATGACATAAGTGACAGAAAGCAATAATATTACATATATTCATGTATATGTACAACATAAGCATCAATGCAGCATCACAAATATCAGTGTGACGCACTACCGGTTTAAATGTCTTGAGGTGGCTTCCCATGGCCTGTGCATTTGGCGGTCGCGCCGGACGAGCAACCAACAACGGGCCATGGGAAGGGAAGCTGGCAGGGATGGCGCTCCCCTATACGTCACCCAGTCTGTAAACATCAAACGCCCGGGTAGCTGAAACGACACTAGGTTACCTGGTGAGGAGGTGGCTGCGAGGTGGAGAGAGCTGAACCATATAATTAGGCTGCATGGCGCTGGTTGCAAAACCACGGGCCGCGGAAAGACTCAAGAGATCTTTTCTTAACTGATAGTCCACAAAGTTACAAGAACGAAAGGCAAAATTTCAAAACAGCTCTGATTTATCACTGGGGAACAACTTGCGAAGCATTAAAACCATATAAATGCACCAGGCGTTCTCAGAGAAGCAGGACACGCAAGGTTTCAGGACACACGAATAATTAGGTTAATAGGAAACTAAGTATATATTGATTAAATTCGAGGTAATTCCGCTCTATTATTTACGAACAAGAGTTTCACAAAACACAGCTTTTGAAACATTTGAGGCATAAATTGTATCCCATTCTTCATTCAAAAATAAAATATTTTCATAACCACAAATATATTAAGCTACCCTTCAACACTGAATTCATTAATAACTGGATATGGTGGGCCATTTCCTCAATTGCAAGTTAATTAATTTTTTTTATAAAGCTGAATAACACGCCAATTCAATTGAATTTTTGTACGACACCAAAATAAAACAAAAATTCAATTGCATTGGCGTGTTATTCACCTTTATAAAAAAAAAATTGACTGAATTCATTGTTTGTATTAAACCATTGGCACCTGAAAAACGATACTGATTATATATTTTTCGTGAAACATTGACTTTATTTTGTGATCCCGCTGGGTTATTAGCGAAACGGATGGCGATATTCTATGACTTGATAATGACGCCAGAGAAATATGATCCGCTGAATCGAACTGTCCTACTTCAGCAATTCTGGTCAGCTTTAAAAAATTCCCTGTCGTCAACACGAGGCCTTCTGAAAGTTTTACACGAGGTTCCTCGTCGATTTATCGATAAATCGACCTAACCCTCTCAGAAAGGCACACTGGCTTCCATAACAGCCATCTTATGCGAACGTTTTACAAGTTTCTCGATGAGAATGCGAGTACAAAATACTGTAATAAGTTTGAGAACAAATATTAGTGGACAGAGTAGCTATCGGAAGAAGGAAATTATGAGATCAGTTTACTGCATGATAAATGATATTGTTCAACAGAACCCAACGGAAAAAGTCTACTTACAAAAGAGAAGAACTTTACATTATTCCTCATTTAATAATTCACTAATATTTTGCAATTTAATATGATAAAACATTGCTTATAACAAAGTCCTGTTTAATTATTAACGGCTTGAAACAATATGTTACTATCTATATGGCGTTCGTATATCTTTTCAGTGATCGAAGAAATTTTACAGGAACAATTTTTAACTAATCATAAATTTTTTGTAAGAAATATTGAGTACTACTTATCAATTTCGAATTCCCTTGTCTACTAACTGCTACATTAGCAGTTTTAAATTTTCACAAGACAAGTTTCAAATGATGCCTTGTTTACAGGGATGCCTCCGATGAAAACTAGTAACATGTTCTAACCGAGGCCATAGAAATGTTTAGTATAAAACTGGTTGTATGACGCACAATCTAGTGACAGTCTTTAATGTTTAATTATAATGCTAATCTAGTATTATTAGACTTACTTCGAGTAAAAAGCATACTAATAATATATCTGCATCTTACTATTTACCCAGCGCATTTCCTCATTATTTTGGAAATTTAAATTATCTTTCATAAGTTCCCATCTGTAAAGACAACACGGGCACGTTACTGGAAATCAAAGGTTTTTACTGCTCGCATCATGACGTAAACCGGTGGGTAAGGATTTTCTCTCTTTGGTCTGTACAATGGAATTTGTGTCGTCATATTACATTTTGGCAGTCCTATCTACAGATATGAACCTACTTCTCCAGGTTCGACTTCAAGAAAGAAAAAAAAAGAAAAAAATCGGTTTCTTCGAGATTTGACTCGCGGTTATTCTTGTGTAGTCAGTTAATGTGCGGACTGAGCTACTAGCAGCTGACATTCGCGTTTATCATCCAGCTAGCATTTTCCCCACTGCTTCCCCCTCGCGGACCGTAGTGTGTGCATAGTACTGCGTTGTTTATCTCTCTCTCACACTCTCTCTTTCTCTCTCTAGAACCAAATCTTAAACGTTTATAATGTAATATCTTTGCAGTCTTTAGCGTAAATTTAATTACGTTTATTGCCATAAATTAAATTACACAACTTCATTGCGCTTAATGAAATGATTTTTTGACGTAGTCGTTTCATTAACGTTTCCACGTATTCTAACGAACGATATTTGATAAAACTGGAGACATAAATTGCCAAAGTTGGATAGACAAAAACAACATTAACAGAATTAAATGATTATAATGTTTATCTGTTTGTAGCATTTTCTTTGGTGGGTATCTCGAAAAGTAACGTTCGTCGTTCTCAGTACGAACGATCACATAATTTATACGGCACATTTTAAGCTAGACAATAACGTTTCGAACTGTAGAAACCTTGTCGAAAGTGATGCGGTACATTTTGTGTTGTGCTTCACCGGACCCTCAGACAGACGTAAATCGCTTACAGATTCATTATTCGTAGTGGGTGAGCCGTAATGCAGTAGCTTCGCATTCGGGAGGAAGCAAGCTCCAATTCCCGTCCGGCCATTCATATTTCGGTTTTCCATGGTTTACCAAAATCACTCCACACAAAAATCAGGATTGTTCCTTCAAAAAGTTATGGCAGAATTCCTTCCCGTTCCTTGCCTCCAGTCCTTTACCGCCTCTAATGACCTCGACGTCGAAAAAGAAAAGAAAAAAACAGGATAGGTAGGTTTCATACTGAATGTATCATACCACATAAGTAAAAACACTTTTTCTATGGAAACACAGGTCTATTTTTTTTAAATTCTCATACGGCAGCATACTTTCAAAGCACGTTTATCCCTCAAAAAGTTGAACTAATGTTCACACATTGATCGAGGTCTCCTTGTAGCAGATTACACCAAGGAAACACAAGTATGACCAGCGTTCGTCGCAGCATAAGGGGTTCAAGCCCCGTCATTGAACAGACGTTCACAATTCGGAAGTCGCCCACAAGAATAGGAGAAATATTGGTACAAAATTGCTAATCATCAGAGAGCGAACCTAACACCTGAGTTAAATCCCAAAACACTCCGCGGTGCGTGGATATCAAAGACATACAACACAGTCATAGATGATTCGTTCGATGGGCGAGGACCTTGAACTTGGCGGCTTCCGTAGTATCTTAGTTATTCATATCTTATATTACGCATTTACCGAGGTCTGTCCACAGAGAAGATGGCAGCCAGTGACTTCCTCCTAGGTGGTTGCTGCACTCTGCGCCATGTGGCGACAACGTATACCCTGCGGTAGGGAGTCGGCAACAGTAGCAGAGGAGGCAGTAGAGGCTGCGCAGGTGGCGGAGGCGGCTGTGGCTGCGGCTGCGGGGGCGGAGCAGACCGGGGGCGGCGCTGGCGGTGGTGGCGGCGGGTCCGCGCCCTCAGCATCACGACCCTCGGCCTGGGGGCGGCGGCAGACAACACGAGCACGCGATGGCGCGGAGCGGGCGACATCGCGGTACCGACTGACAGACAGTACCGTAAAGTACTCCGGCCCGCGTCCGCCCGGAAGAGCCATACACGGCGCGCACGCTCGGCACGGGCGCATCGGAGTGCCAGTCACGGACACAACGCGGTAATAATAGCTGACCTGCTCTCACTATCACCACTCAAACACAACTGCTCCGCATTCTGCCTCGTTAACATTCTCAGAAATATACGTCTAGTGAGATCGCACTCGATTTCAGGTAAGACAACAACCCTAAGGTGACTTCCCACGGCCCGTGCATTTCCCGGCCGCGCCGGTCTAGTTATGAACAGAGGGCCGTGGGAAGGGAGCCGCCTCTGCCGACGGGGACGGCGCGCCTCTCTCCACCGCCCAGTCAGTAAACATCAAACGCCCGGGTAGCTGAAATGACACTTGGCAACGTGGTGGGGAGGTGGCGAGGTCTAGCCTGTGACGCGTGTAGATAGGTACAGTTCGGCTGCATGGCACGACCTACAAAACCACGGGCCGTGGAAAGCCATAAAGGTGCAAATTTTGACCGTGACTTCCTTCGCGAGTACCAGTGACATTAATTGCGCGTACCGAAGGTCGCTGGTTTGATTCCGGACGAGGGCATGGGTGATTAAGTTGGTGGTGGACCGTCCTGTATTGCCTATACTTATTGAAAACGATTTACTGTAGGAACTGAAACACTTCAAGCGTCTTTGCCATGCCAGTTTACAAACAACACGCTCAAGGTTGACTTCAAGGCAGACTTCAAGACTTGCAACTGCACCTGAAGATGGCGACGGAGTATAAAGTCGCCGAAATATTGTGCATTAATAACAACATCACTCGGTTTGTTTCCCGAGAAACGTTTATAAATAAACAACGCCGAGAAAGATTACATTCATTTATAACTTCAAGCGTCTTCATTATTCTTGAAGTGTCATAATCATACTTAAGCTGGCTGTATAGCCTAAGTAGCCGAATGCCATTGGAGGGGGAAAAATATATTTAGGCTCCTATACGTACATAGGTCGAATTTGGAAAAATTGTAATGCACAAACAAAGGAGATTACGCACAAAACTCTCATGCATCCTCATTTGAACTACAGTTGCGCCGTTTGGTATCCGTTTCGTAAGGGGATAATTTACAGTATAGAGAAAGTACAGAGAAGTGCCAATCGATTCGCGACTGGTTGCCACAATCCTCAAGAAAGCGTTATAGAATTGATTCGTAGATTCGGCTGGGATTGTCTGGTAGACAGACGTCGTAAGTTTCGTTTGAGATTATTGGTAAACACGCATACACCCACTTCCATTTACGAGTGTGACGAAATACATCGTCCATCAACCTGGACAGGCAAAATAAGTTTAGGGAAATAAGATGCCGCAATAATGCTCATATAAATTATTACTTCCTTCGTGCCATTCGGGACTGAAACGCGCAGAATAATATTAGTTTTGGTGCAAAGCACACTCTGCCCTTTGCGATTTGCAGGATATAGATAGATGTAGATGTAGACATTAAGTATAAGAATAATAATTAAGAAGTATTTCCTTATTCTTGCTAGCAATGTGAAAATGTTTTGAGCTTATACAAACATTTTGTTCAGAAACTGCAAGTTAGCCATGAATATTAAATATTCATTTTCTATCAATGTTTTAATCAGATTTTAACTCTCTCCTCGTTCCCTCCATGTGAAGTAGCATGAGACATATATATATTGTATTGGATGGCAGGACGGGGATTCGAACAGGCGTCCTCCCAAATGCGAAACCAGAGCGTTAACCTCTCACCCACCACGCTAGGTCCGCTAACTCGAATGGACTTATTACAGTGGAAGTTTCCATCGAGGAGCAGTGACTAATATCGCATCCCCTCCTAATGGCGACGGCGTCTATTTCCAGACAGGAAGTGTTGGTGCATTTGGAAGGTGACCGTGAGGTAATCTTGGAAGCAAGACAACGCATATGCATATGCATACGCTGTTGTTGTTGTGGCTTTAGAGCGTGTCGACAGCGAAATCATTAGCGTTCTAACAATAACCAGCTTACAATGTGGCTAAAAATACAACTAAATTATTGTCTGCATGGTCGACTGTAAAGGGGTTGGCCATACAGACAGAAAAATAAAATACATCACCAAAAAACGTGGCTGTAAAGAGACCACTGGGATCTAAAGCTTTACAACATTTGGTTAGCTATAAAGGGCCAACAAGGTTCAAAAAGTAATTAAAAACACTTAACGTCTCGCTGGCTGTATAATGGCAAAAAGACGAAAATTAAAAAATAAAACAATTATCATGGACGGGTAACTGTAAAGAGGCCACCCATCCATCTTAAAAAATGGCCGAAATAACTAAAATTTTAGGAACGAGAGAGGCCAATACACAAAATTTTTGAAACATTGGCCACATTGCTAGTTTCGTTATTTAAAACAAGGGACAGATTGTTAGTTAGGCCAACCTCTGCCCTTAAATCCAAAAATAAAACACAGTCAGTAAAATTGTGGCGCATCGTCAAACGTACGCCAGAAACATCACATTCCGGCGGGTCCTCGCGGCGGAGATGAAAGGTGTGTGTCAGAGGACAGTGCCCTATACGGAGGCGAGTAAGGAGAACCTCATCCCTTCTCGCCCGCTGCAAGGAGCCACTCCACGGCCGAACGGTTGGTTTGACCAGCCAGAGCTTATTATGCTCAATTGCTAGCCACTGCCTCTGTTGTACATCCAAGACAATTCTCTTCGCCGCTGAGACAAGGTCTGACTTTGGAACCGCAGTAAAGTCGATTCTTACTTTGTCGTAGCCTAAGTTAGCATCTACATCGGCTGCCTCATATGAATACGCTAGTGCACGTGCGACTCCCGCGTAACTACTACCCATACAAATTTGAGTCATCTGTAATGTAATGCTGATCGGATAATCATAAATACAGACAAAAAAAAAAAAAAATCCTGGGCAAAAATCATCGAACAGCACATACAAAGTGATTCAATTTCATCATCTAAATGTGCTGCCAGACAGCTGCAAATAGTACTGTTTGTCGAAGACAGTTTGGGAACTAAACATTCAGCGAGTGCAGTAAGAAGTCTGCTGTTCTCTGAACGGGCGAAGCCGACATCATCACCTCCTACGGTAGAGAAATCACGCAGGAAGCGACAGAGCAGTAGGAATTCCGCGACTTTACCTGTCTACTGCTATCTTTATCTAGTTGTTTTGGTTTGAAGCAACTGATGAGAATACTTTTTTCTTTTGCTTAGGGCTTTACTGCGGACTAGGAACAGAGTCATTCCACCACTCAGAGTGATTTCTGGAAACCACTGAAACTGGATCGAATGGAAATCCGGAACGTTGCCGCTTACTCAAGAGGATCGGCGAACCATTTGGATTTGTATCAAGCCAATGATACACAGCTAAGGTAGACAGTCTCTTTCCTTACCGTTCTGCTATTGTTGTATACGTAAACATTTCTGTGGTAGGTAAGTCTAAATGCAGACAACTTAATCGAAATAAGGCAAAAGGTGCAACCAGCATTACCTCGCTACAAACAGGAGCTAAGAGTTACCCATGCAACTGACGAATCATCGTCAACAGTGCCGTTAAAAATTCCGTATGTCCGACACCATACGTACGGCGCACAGTTTTTGAAGTAATAAAGGCTTTTGATGCGCTAGAGGTGATCAACATTTTGCATCACCACTCTTGATTTTCTTACTACCACCAACCACGTACTTTGAACGATCCCCAAGCATAATTAGTGAGCTTTGGCATGAAACTGGAATGATTAAAGAAATTTAATGTAATTAGTGCTGATGGTATCAATTACATTTGATTTACACGAAGTACGAAGTTACTTTTATAGGGTTATTTCCATCAGTCCGAATAATTGTCAACGTCTGGTAGGGAGAACGGAGAGGAATTAAGTTAATGAGAAACTAAGCCGATAAAAATCTCTCTATTAGTCGTTTATGTGTTTCATGGAAAAAATAATAACAACAACATCCACCTTGACGTGCTATGGAATGAATCGAGCTGTTGATGGGATTTTCGAAAATAAAATTTCTACAAGCAGTCCTGGATCAAAATAAGTGAAATTAACAAATTATACAAATATTCCTAGCGGCGTTGCACAATCGCGCGTATACCAATTCTACGGCACCACAGAGGCGAAATTTGACTAACTTTTCTTACCATCAGATGGTAAGATGTTTTGTTTAAAAATACAACAAAATCTCGTCCGTGACATTTTACTCTTGACTCAATTTCAGTTCTATCGTTTGGGTATTTTCTTTTGGGCTTAATGTCTCCCTGACAATGATGTCGAGGTCATTAGATGAAGGAAAGGAATTGGAACAAGGAAAGTGGAGGAGTTCGGTCATGTATATTTGAAGGAACCATACATGCATTCATCTGAAGTTATTTGGAGAAGCCATGGAAAATCGAAATCTGGATAGCTGGAAGGGGATTTGAACCCACGTGCCCCAGATTGCTACGCTCGAACGCTACCAGTCATCACTCGCATTCTGTGCCAGGCCCGAATCAACGGAAAAGTACATGCCTTTTCGTCTATGATGACTAATATGCAATACTACAACACTGATAGAGCTGGTCAAAAACAACTGCTTCACTTCATCTATGCCGACACTGTCAACAACCACTTTAAGGAAAAAACGTATAGGCCTACATTCGCACTGACTTACTGTAACAACGAGATCGATATAAATTTGTCCCCGATGGTAAATAGCACCCAAATAACAGCATAATGTGTGTAGACCTTCATATTACTCCTCTGTACATCCACATTTTAAACAACACCAGTGTCAGCGACTGCCCTCTTACTTGAGATATTTCTCCTTTTTTTATTTTTGCTTACAGCTTTACGTTTCGCCGACATCTAGATCATTAGAGGCGGGAAAGGATTGGGGGCAAGGAACTGTAAGGAATTCCGTCATGGCCTTTTGAAAGAACCATGCCGGTATTCGCCTGGAGTGATTTTGGGAAACCATGGAAAACCCGAATCTGGATGCCTGGTCGGAGATTCGAACCCACGTCCTCCGGAATGCGAGGTCAGAACGTTAACCGTTCACCCACCACGCTCGGCATCTCTTCTGCAGTCGCCTCGATGAGCACATAGATATAACTAAACTCAGTCTTAAGACAATTGAGCATAGGTGTCAAGAAATTTTAATTTATTTGTATGTAAATCATGAAATGTAGCTCAGTGATGAGAGACCATTGGTTGATAAAACATGTACGTAATATGTTTAATACTTGCTTCCTGACATAACTGCAACTTTTAAACTAACGGCAATTCTAGCAGTTCAGATCAGAATGTTAAGGCGGTTAGGATAAGTTTATATCATCTCAAACATATTCAACGTTCACTAGAACAGCTTCTCTGAAATAACATCTCTTTATTGACAAGGAATACATATATATAGCTTCAACTATGAAAACCACGATTTGATGCAAAACTTTTGTAGTCATCTGTTGACAAGAGTTGTCCTTTTGCCACAGACGGCACGTTAATATATACACACTTGCTCCTGCTATCACGGAGTGCAGAGAAAAGAAAACTGGGGTGGGCCAGAGTCCAATCTGAAATGCAAACTATCTCTTGCTAGCCCCGTTTCAAAGGTCGCTTTGATGTCCGCAGAGAGGAACGTACTCTGCGCGATGAAGAACCGGCGTGGGCGATAGCAAGGCCGTCGGCCAAGGACACAGGACTTGCGGGAGTGTCTGCCTTGGTGTTGTCAACACTGACGATAGTAGATCTGAGGTTAATCTCCCCTAGAGATAGCGGTGGCACAGTGAGAAGCCTTTGGCCGGAATACAAGCTCGCCATTCGAGACCTATCAATTTCCCTCAGATCTGCACATAAAACTTAGCCCACCTCGAACTGAAGTTCTCACGGGCACTGAATCTGATATTCTCCTCCTGCAAAGTTTGCTTTGTTTACTCAAAATTGTAAGGTATATAATTTCTATCGTGATAAGTACAAGGAGTATAAGTCATTATTATTATATAACATGAATTGTACTCATTTTATAGACCATATAAAATGCGAATTGATTTATAGTAATAGGTTCAATATTGAATTGTTAGGAAAAAATACTGAACACTGACTTATACTGTTAATACATATATTCAGATGACAGACATGAATTTATAGTAAAAATAAATTGATAGCAAGAAATTGTGACTTTTACTCCTTGTACTTATAACGCTAGATTTTTTTGGTAAATTAAATTTATTAACTTTTTGTGTCAACTCCTTAAAGTACAATAAAAAATTCGCGGCGTGTAAATGATATTTTATATTTGTGAAAATTCCCTGAATGTTCTATGGTTGGCAGATATAGCTGACTGCTTTAATATCTGATATGTGAGTGGGGACTTTCCCGGCGTATGTTGCATCGACCCAAGTAGATTTTGTTGCATTGACTCGAGAATATTTTGTTGCTTTAATGTCTTTGCTGAATTGTTGGCTGCAAGCAACGCAGAAAGAGAGGGTATACATATTTATTGATTGAACAGTACCTGTTTAGAAAGGTCAGAAAAATGTTTGATTAGGCAGTAAAAACAGTGGATTACAACAACTTTTCGAGCACGTATTGCTATAAAATGTGTATTGTGGGGGATAGATAAGGATAGTTAGTCGTTAATGAGAGGCAAAAAATAAGTACTGTATTATCATCAAGCAGAACAACAGTTTATCTAATATGCTGAAGAGCAACGAGAAGAAGAAATTAATTTATTCGAACGATAACCATTAGACTTTGGAGTTAAGTTCTGAAGAAGTACTGTCTTGTTGTTTCTGATTATTTTTTAAGAAGGTGCTCTTGTTTGATGACAAACTTTCCCAGACTACATCGTAGTTTTTGTTCATTTTAAGAGAAACTTCACTTAGTTAAAAACCAACAACTGTTAATCTGTAGCTGGAAAACTTCATTTCAATTTATACTAACTCAACTTTCTTATGTCCCTGAGCTTAAATCTATTATTAATAAGAAGAAAAAAATTCAGTTAGCTTAAGAAGTAAAACTCATGGTTCATATTTTGCAGACTGATCAGATGATTTCTGTGGCGACATAGTTCCAGGAATCCTCTGCACTGAATTTTTGTGTAGTACACTACCTAGTTTGTGGAAAATTAGTAACCTGCCGAAGGCATCGACAGCTTCAAAAGAATTGAGTTTGTTGATTGAGAATTGTTATTACAGCAACCAACGAAATGAAATAGTAAACAATTTTTACATAACTCCCAGTTTTCAAGAGCATGTTTCTTCACAAAGTAAGAATTAACATTAGAAACGGTACCTCCCAATTCGTCCTCTTTCAAATGGGACTCAGCACACGGCCCGAATACAAATAAGGTATAAAATATTCTAATTTGCATATAGTTGGTCATAAAGTGAATCGGTAACAAGCCTACAGACACCCTGACAAACGGATATCCGTGAAGAGAAGAAAGACGCATTGGGAGCGTGCGTTCCATCCAAATTGGTATATTGCTTGCGTGACACGCACTTCGTCACAACATTTTTCTGAAGATTCTAAAGAATATTAAGATCTCGGAAACTCTACAGACACAGTTTATAAGCTATTTTTCATTATTCGTCTCTGCGAAGACGAACCAACATTCGGGACTGGCATTCCAGAGGACGTAGGTTCGAATCATTTCAGCTATCTAGATTTCTGTTTTTCCACGAATTACCGAAATAACTCCATGCAAATACCGATATGATTAATTCCTCTTTATCACCCCCAGACATTATCTGCTTCAATGTTAATGACCACGTTGTTAACGCGCCTTAAGGCCACGAGGCGGAAATTTTTTATTACTATAGATCATCTTAATTTTGTATTTGTTTATATCTGGTCAAAGGAACAACGTATCTCAAAACTGGGGGGGGGGGGGGGGGAGGGGAAAGTATTATAATCCAGATATCATAGGATATTCGGAAACTCGATTCGATTTAGATAAACTGTTTCCAAATATGTATCACACATTATTATTAACTGAAAAGTACTTATAATACCTTTATCAACGAAATAAATACTGAAATAAGCATTCATTTGAAAATCAATTGTTGCAATGAAATGTAGCTTTCGTGAGCTGAGTTGGGAACATCGTCGAATTAGCTTTCTATTTAAAATTGGTTTTTAGCAATCATTTAATTTTAACCCAAAAATACACTTTCAGCAAAGCGTACAAGAAAAATAATGTGCAAAATAAAAGATAGTGACGTCAGATTTCTTCCATAGAACGCGGATCAAATGATAGATAGACAATAGCACATCCCTTATTATGAAGTCACGAAATATTTTTTTGATAAAAAATTGTTACCACGGAATTACTTCGGTGATGATAAACGAGTGATAAGGAAAAATGCGGAATACCGCATGATCTCAAAATCAGCACTCAGTCGGTGCTAATAAAACGGAAAACAGGGAACCGAGAATGCTGATATTATGAATCATCTTTGACTCTCATCAAATGGAAAACACACAAAATGTAAATATATCTATCCAAGAATTAATCTTCGTAAGAATAAACTTTCATCGGAAAGGAGTAGATTTCCATGTTCATAAAATAACTCTTGATTTAATAAATGAGTGGCAAATTTTCATTTGTACGTAAGACTTTCAGGGATTACGTATTACCTCAAAACTCGTTTCACCAAGCTTCACGCCGGAAGGGCTAGGGTCGTAGTCGGAGATCGTGAGTTACTAACCATCCTACGACCCACCATGCGTACTCCACTACCCAACAAAACTATCTGCACCAAGAGGCCATCGCCCACAAAGGACACTGGCAAAGTCGGGTGTGTAGCTCCACATTCCCTTAACAGTGTTGTATGATACATTCAGGGACTGGAATAATCAGGCAATGTTCTGAACAGTTTACCTCATTCTGTAATGCAATAGAAGCCGTGGAAGGAAATTGCCACCGGGACATAAACTCCATGGAAATCATAATAATCTTGTAATGCTCTTTCCGTGGCAGGAAACAAAACTTAAAGCCTTTCCAAAAAAAATGGCAAGATCAATTTACTAATTTCTAATGAGATTAGCATCTCAAAGTAATTAAACCTCAATTGAGAGAAAGTAAAAATAACTAATAAAATGTAGCTGAATCGAAGGAAAAAATATGCATATACATGTATATGCAAACTAAAAGATAGTGACATTAGATTTCTCCATAGAACGTGCATCAAATGATAGAAAGACAATAGTAGGAAACAAACTCGTTTTAAAAGCATTAATATGTTCAAATTACAACCTTTCAGAAATAATTGTTTTCAACTGGAAAATTTATTTTCAGAAACGTATCGCTCTTACAATGTGGTGGGTATTGTATACTTCATGGATTGTTATCAAACATACCCTCCACTTACAATCTTAGTACCAAGGGTTACAAGTTGCCTAAAGGAGCACTTGTCTGTCAAACATTAGCGTTACTGGTAAACAGAAATCCATGAGAATTATCAGAAATTTCATCACAAGGCACAACGAACATGAGAGATACATAACACAGACACATCACCGCCCCTCTGATGATCAGCTGATACACAGCACTACGATGCACAGACATCCACACATGCACAAAAATAAAACAAACAACCACAGAAAACCGAAGCTTATATTTCGAGGCAGTTACTCCACAGATAAGGCTATTGATCAGAGAAAAACTAATAAATCAATTCGTTAATTTAAGCACCAAATACTAAAAGATAATCATGATACTTGTAAGTAATACATATCGGTACACACCATTACATAGTAATACCTGTCGATATCACACACATGCGAATATTTTAGCATATAGCAAACGCATACAATAACACTAGTAAAATACAGAGAGGTATTTTAGAGTACAACAACAGAATTACTGTAACACTGATACGACTGTAAGTTGACTCCCGTCACTGTAAGATCGTAAACTAAGCAGCACAAAAGAATCTGTAAAACAGACGTGAGCAATTCTACCAAAAACGAGTATAATGTTTCCGGATTCAAATAATACACAACGCCAATATTTATGACGCAAATGCTGTTCTTCAACATCATAATATGCGCAATGTTACATTGCTAAGCTTCTCTTTGTTTATTTTTAAAATAATGAGTCTGTTACGCCGAAGAGCGGACACAATATATACGTACGTAGTTAGAAGCGTCAGAGGCGTGAGTGAGGAAATGCAGCGACGAATGGGTTGCGCGCGCACGTCTTCTCATATCGCACGCCTCGCAGCCACTAGCCGGTGGGCGTACAACGCCGTACTCACTGCCTGGCTGTCGGCAACAAGCAGGCGCACTGGCACCAACCCTAATCGGCCCCTCATATCTTACACTCGGCGATCATTCCAAGATGACTGCCTATGTATCGGCCACACATTGCACTGCGTTTGTCCAGGGCACAAGTACCGAGATCCCTAACCGGTCCAGTCCGTAAGCGAACAGGGTAATTATTTAAAGGTGTTTATTCAGAAATCATGCAAGCCCTTCTAGAACTAGGTGTGAATCCAGGTTATATCAACATACTGTATAACATCTACAGTAATTCCACTGCCTTTGTCAGGATCGCTGAAGCCACCAAAGAGTTCCCAGCAGAAAGAGGGGTAAAACAAGGAGACTAACATTCCCCAAGCTATTCTAATCAGTCCTGGAGTTGGCAATGTCATAAATCCAATGGCAAAATAGAGAGTTTAGAATAAAGGGAAGACGTCTCAACAACTCAAGATTCGCTAATGATATAGTTTTACTCTCAAACAGTCTGAAAGAAATAAAAGAACTGATAAATGAACTAGTGGCAACTTGCAGAGAAGTGAGCCCTAAAATAAATCTGCCGAAAAGTAAAACCATGCAAAACAAATGGGTAGATAAAGACAAAGACAAGGCAGTCACGAAAGAAGCTGGTAATTGAGTCCGTAGAACAGTACAGCTATCTTGGAAAAATGATCAACATGAATGGCGACTCGAAGTCTGAGATCTATAGAGGCATGAAACTGGGCTGGAGAGTATACTGAAGAAATTCCATAGTTTTTAAATCAAACATACCAGTACATCTTAAAAAACTGGTATTTGAACAATGTGTATTACCAGTCCTCACATATGCCTGTCAGACTTGGACCCTAACCAGTCAAATGAAGCAAAAACTGAGAACTGCACAGTGAAGTATGGAAAGAGAAATGCTACAAGAAGAGACAGGAAAAGGGCTGTCTACATTCGTTCGATAACCAAAGTGACAGACATTTTAGAAAAGTGACGATCGAAAAATGGCAATGGGCTGGTCATATTGCTCGAAAAAGAGACAACAAATGGACTACGGCAGTATTGGATACCAAGGAACCTGAATAGAGCAAGAAGAAGACTCCCTGATCGTTGAGATAGAGACATACGACGAGTAACATGGGTGAACTGGAAGAGAGTTGCTCATGATCGATCAACCTGGAAGAAACTAGAACCAAATTATGTAACATTAAATTGTAAAATATAGTTCATCTTGCTTAAAGAGGCTGCATCCTGAAACAATGCTGTAAAAAAAAAATCGTTACTAATAATTGGGTACCGTCCAATTCTCAGTTACGCATCGTCCGAAATTTTTACGGTACTCTTTACCTGATCTTCACCTTTAGGAAAGCTTCGCTGTGCTCTGGTTGAGTACGCTAGGATGTTTCGTGATTTGGGTACCACGTAAAACTTCAGATTCCGTTATAACGTAGGATCGGCTGATTAAATTAGGTAGCCACAACAGAGGCGCTATGTGCGACAATTCGAAATTCTATCACTGAGTGGCCGTACTGCCATTTGGGGCCTCGACCAATAATGTCTAACTTTACTGATTTCCTGAACCGTTATATCATTCTCTTACTCTATAGGACAACCCATTTCTTATCTTTCAAAATGTGGCTCGCCATCCTGTATTTCATTTTTGTAACATACTTCGATAAACTCATTTACATCTATTCTAGAACATTTTCATTTCGTACCTTATCAGCAAACATAATTATCGATATTCTTCTGTCGCACCCTATTCAAACTTTTTTTTCCCTCCTCGCTTGGTGTTCCAGTCTAACTTATATGAAGTGATATAGAAAACTGCTTGTAGATTTAGTCAAACATACTGAACTATTTATCTTTAGGGTAACTTTACTATCTCTTTTCACTTTGACTTAATGACCTAGTGCAAGTCGCAAAACATTAAGTAGACTATTCCTGAACAACAATCTAAAAATGAAATCTAGAATAGTAACCATTATTAGCAGACTGCAAATGAAAGATTTAATTAATGTCACTGTCGTGGTTTAAATGTCAAGAAACAGATCTAATTAACCAGTCAAATAGGAATTTATGAATAAAAAAAGCGAAACGTAAATTTCGCGTTCTTCTTTTAAAATCCTTTCGTCACCAGATCACTTAAAAACAGTAATAAATCCGGAAGGTGACAGGAAAATTCAATTACCGTCCCATGTGATTGCTGTATGACCAAACTCTCAAACTGATCCATAAAGTGGGTTAACTATCGATCAGAATCAGTCGTCAGTTCACGCTATAGAAACTGAAACTCATGAAGCAGCTGAATTGATGCTCTAATAACAATAACCATTTAGTGCAACAATAGTTTAAAGAAAACTGTAATGAACAGTTATGTGAAAGTGTGTGAAGTGCTGTCCCAGACCGACATGTAAAGGAATACTATTATATCTCCACTGAGGATACCCTACACCACAAGGGCGAAACGCGTTTGGGGAATTAAATAAAAAACAAAATTCACCAGACCAGTTGTTTTCGACGGATTTATTTACAAAATTAATAACCATTTAGTCTAATACAATGCCCAATTGTCGTGAGCTTCGTTAACTATTATAAATTATTAATGATGATATAAAAAGTAGTTTTGGAGACAATTTATAAATTATTAATGATGACATTCAAAAAATGAAGGGCTTGGAGATAATCTGTCATCATAATAAAATCTCTAAATAACACCACTAAAGACTTTGAATTTAGTACGAATTTCACCACAAATAATATAAAAGATCCTAAAAATCGAAAATTAAAAATGTATGTGAACTCTTCGGGTGGCTAGAACGAGGACAAGAAACCGAATGCAGTGGAGGAAAGCTTGTGTGAAGTAATGGGGTCTCCATGGGCCTGTAACCGTGGTATAAGTAGTGCACATAATAATACTGTTACAAGATGTCATCATCTAAGAGAGAATCTGCAAAATACTGTTTCGCAGTTTAATGTACGTTGGTATACTAATTCAATAGTTTCTATGAAATAACGCAATTTATTTGTGTGTTCTCATGAACATTTCGGTTAAAAACAATGATTAATGATAGCTTGAAGCCAAAATCGATACTTCCGGCAATTCCAAAATTAGAAACATTAATCTTGGGGAACAGTCATCAATAAACAGAATTTAGTGGCTTCATATTCGTGGAGAGTAAATCGTGCAAACGAGTTCCCTGGACAGAAACAATTTTAAAATGGCCAGAGCGGCAATGCTGCTGTTGGGAGGGAGACTCGATGCAACACAAAACGGCGGACAATAAGGAAGAGGCGTATCGGGTGACTAGCCTCAAAGGGTATAAAAGCTAAATGCGAATAAAATACCTCTTTCCTGCAGCGGTGGATGCAATTAAAGTGAAACACTGCGCGGGAGAAAAAAAGTTCCCGCAACCCAAGGGCAATTTTGCACATTCACGAGACCAATTACACAACCGAACAAGCCGTGAGGGTGAGAGGGTGGTGTAGTAGTATGTATTATCAAAGTACAATTAACGAACAACTACGTTCAGGGGGCTTTTTGTAAAATACACAACAGACTCTGATGTACGGAAGTATACATTATATTACACTACACCATAGTATAAGTTGACAGAAGTGCATTATTTGTAGCATCCGAAATGGAGTTTTGGTGAGTAGTAGAATTATTAGTTGTTATACCACTCTTTTGGTACAATATAACCTATTTACTACATCTTGTACATTTGTACACTATAAGAACGAAAAGTCTTCGGAAAAGAAGATAACAATGAAACTGATGACTCAAACATAACTTTTTTACACTACTAAAAAAAAAGCCTCCAGATGAAGGATAAAACCGTCCAAATGAATGAAGCATGATAAACATTTACTGTCCAGAAATGTCGCACACTGTTTAAATAGGATTTATTTTCGTAATCACCAAGAACACAATATATTCCTTTCACCCACACTGTCGTTTCTTTATAATGCTTTTTTTTTTTTTTTAAATTTATTATTTTGACTATGTGCTTCTTCTCGGTGCCCTAATGGAATGAAAATAACGATCTTTTAAGTCAACGTTAGATCTACTGAATTTTTTTGAATCTATTTTCTTGAGGTCCTACTAGCCCATGCTGTAATAAACGTTCAAGAAATATCAAGTAAACTGCTACCTATTGATTGTTTGCAAACTATTATTCACAAAAGCTGTAAACAAACTCACACCTCCAATTTTATCATCGTGAGTTGATGGTTACATGTCTGTGTTTTAATGCAGTGATAGTTCGAAACTCAAATTTTTGAAGCACTGCGAAGCTATAAAAGCATGTAAGCAGATTTAACAGTATCTCAGTATGGAGAATTCCCACTTCACTGTAGACAAAGAATGTCATTTTAGAATACTGAAACATCATGAATTTTCAAAAGTAGAAACTATTTGAATATCGCATCTGTTGGCATGAAATAACAACATATCCATGAAATGAATTCCCATCAATCCACTGCACCGTGCATGGTGGGTGAGCAGTAACGCTCTGACCTCGCATTCGAGAGGACGCGGATTCGAATCTCCGTTCGGCCATCCATGGTTTCCCGAAATCACTCCAGGTGAAAGCTGGATTGTTCCTTTACAAGGCCATTGATGAATTCCTTCCCGTTCCACGCCCCCAATCGTTTCCTGCCTCCAATGACCTCGACGAGACGTGAAGTCATAAACAAAAGAAAAAAATCCACTGCATAGTTATGCATTCATTAGTCACCAAAGATGTAAGGCGTCTTCTCTAGTAAAAAGATACCCATTAACGGTAAACTCTTGATTTAATATTTGAGGACAGAAGTTCATCAAAGAATTCCCATGTACCGTGTGTGTGTGTAACACGAAAATAATTTAATTTTATCACATCAAGCATACAAACAAATAGCAAATAGTAGGCTCTATTATTTAAGGAAATGAACCAACAGAACGCAGGCGATCTAAATCTATTAGCAATGAAGTATGCCATTGAATTCTGCTTTACCGTTATTGGACATACCCACATTTCTGCTATGGTTACATAAAAAAACAACTGTAGATAATGGTATACGAGGGACAGTCAAAAAATTCTCGGAATTTCATTGTAACTTGTAGTTAACAAGAGATAAGTACACATTTACCTAATCTCCTTCGAAGAAGGCTCATTCTGAATACACACACTTGCTCCACCGCTCCTCCCATTGCTGGAAACAACGATGAAAATCTTCCGAAGTACAGCCGTCGCTTTGGTTTTGATGTCTTCTACGGTGGCAAAACGGTTTTGACAAGTTTTGAAAAGACTGAAGGAAGCAATTCGAAGAAAACGTCCCGGCAAATGGCAAGGGGGATAGTCACTGTATCACGACAATGCTCCCTCCCACACATCGATTGTTGTGCAGACATGGCTTGCAGAAAAGAACATTCCAGTCCTGCACAAGCCTCCCTACTCACCGGATTTAGCGCCATCGGATTTCTGGCTCTTTCCCAAGATGAAAATGGGCCTCAAATGTAACCGTTTTGCCCCGTAGAAGACATCAAAACCAAAGCGACGGCTGTACTCCGGAAGATACCAAAACAGGATTTTCATCGTTGTTTCCAGCAATGGCAGGAGCGGTGGAGCAAGTGTGTGTGTTCAGAAGGAACCTTCTTTGAAGGAGATTGGGTAAATATGTACTTATCTTTTGTTAATAAAGAGTTACAATGAAATTCCGGGAACTTTTTGACTGCCCCTCGTAGTTCTACTGCCTGATGGGACGGAACTATTATTTCGTAATATATCTGGCAAGACAGAAAAAAAAATCTCTGAAGTATCAAGACAATGGCGTGTGATTACTGCATTATAGACGTCGATTACACAAAAAACGCTCTTCCTGAATACCGTCGCTGTGGAGCGAATGCATCTGTTTCGTCCATACAGAGATTTCAACTCGCAACGCACCAGCCGGTGGAAACGGCGCTATTGAATAATCTATTCAAGAGCGTTCTGTGTGGCACCCCTCACCCTCCATCCATCGCGCTGCTTAAAAACCTCGACAGGGTGGGTGGCGTCAATGTTTACAGTGTGAACGGGCGGGGGGACACGTGTTGCCGCTGGCTCGGGACCCCCGTGTCGACCACAGTGACAAAAGCGAGATTTTCTAATTCCTCCACTCAACTCGTCGCTTTCATAAAGACTTGAAACCAGAGCCTTTCTCGAAACGGCGGCAGGAAAGAATGTAAAAAGTTCTTTGGGTGGAGTTTCAAAGAAACAAAGACTAACAATAATGCTTTCACAGGAAAACAATGGGCATTATGAGACCATCGTCAAATCAAAATTGGATCCGCAATATCTGCTGGCGAAAAATCTTGCATTAATCTGAAGGGTAGCATTTGATAACACTTACTTTCTAATTTCAGAAAACAGAAAGCTTGTCTGCGGTTTAATATGATGACGCGACGCAACTGAATGTATCTATGCAGTTTGTAATAACGGTGTGTATTATGATCTCTTAATTGACTGAAACGCAAGCAGAGTGAAAAGAAATGAAAGTAACTTTCCTAGCCATTACGCAATACCAATGCTGCATGAATGGCAACATGTCGAGACAATTTTCGTAGACAGAACTTTTATTATAGCCGAGTCATCAATGTTGAAAGTCTCATCAGAAAACTGCATTTCATCTAATGGCAGCTCAGTCTATGAAGACAGGGAGCGGGTGAACGGAGTGGTCCACGTGAATAAGGCAAATTATTTACAGGACGACAGCGTCAAGGCATATTGTGCGGCAAATTGAAAGTCACTTAATTATCTCCCGACCAGTAATATCACGAGAGTCTACTTATCACGCTACCAAACACAAACTACTATGATTTGCCTACCTAATATCTTACTCATGAGTGGCTAAAAAGGCCTTTCCTTGTATCTGCATTTGAACTACACCGGAGACAACTTCTTCCACTAAGGAAAGATGTTTCTGTTTTTTTTTTCTCGATGTCTCCTCTTACATCGCCCAAGTTAACAATGGGATTTCTCAAATTTGCTGATGATAGTTGTGGAGTACTTAAAACCAGTTGTTTTACTGAACTCCCTTAAGGTGCCGTAACAAGAGAGGTAGGGCAGATTACAATCCTGCTAATACAGCAACAGCAGTCCTAATCTCGATGATGCAAGAGATGGGATTTAGTATATTCATTTCCAAGTTCACCAAAACAAGTAATATCCACAACGTAGCGGCCAAAATGGTCTCGACATAAACCAATCAGAAAAATGTGCAGAGGGCTTCTAATTAAGGGTTCCTGGAGAACGTTCGACCACATAGAAGAAGGCATCGTTTTTACGGGCTGCATTTACAACTATCACACGATTTACTATTTCAATAAATATTATTTAATGAGTACGCCAATGCAACTATTGTTGATGAACTCAATAAATAATATTTATTATTTTTACAAGCAACTGCAGAAGAATGGTCTACAATAATAATGTATTAGTTCAACATTTAATTAGATTGCAGCTTCCAGCGGTCAATTCCTGAGAAGCTTAAGTTTCAGGCTTGAGTTTGTTCCTCTGCTTTCTCTCCGTGAACACGTTTCTACCACAGAAATATACATGGCACACTCCGAAACTCATAAAACATTCAATAAACAAGTTGATGATAACCGATAACATGTGTTCGCTCTAAGGCAAGTTCTGACATAACATCTCTGTACCTTGTCAACTATTTCCTTTTTTTCCTTTATTTTCTTCATTCTTTGCAGCTGTTCTGAACTTTATCATCCTCTATTAGTAATCACGGACGCCCTCGCTTTTTTCCATTTACAGCATTAACAACAACGGCGTATCAGATTCTCTAACCTGTTTATCTTCTTTTAATGATAATCTTCAAAAAATTTATGCTCTCACATCAGAACTCGTCATTCTTTACCACTCCCCTCAAAAGCTTCTAGTTTCCTTCCATCCTCTTTCATAAGAGGGTAAGTCTCTGCACAAAATAGCGCCTCGTTGCAAATGATGCATTTAATCAATCTTTTCCTTAACCCTTTCATCAGAGTGCCATTTGTTGTTTCCCCGCGTTTATCGCACCTATAGCCAATGCAACTCTGCCTTTTAATTCCTGTCCACAGACCGAGCGTAGTGGGTGAACGGTAACGCTTTAGCCTCGCACTCGGGAGGACGCGGGTTCGAATGCCCGTCCGGGCATCCAGAATTGGGTTTTGCATGGTTTCCGCAGATGACTCCAGGTTAATGCCCAGATGCTTCCTTCAAAAAGCCATGACCAAATTCCTTCTTGTTTCTAGTCTCCAGTCTTTTCCCGCCTCTAATGATTTCGACGTCGATGAGGGGTAAGCCACAAGAAAAAATAGCCTGTTCACAGTGCACATCTTCGTTCATCATCGATACAAAATATTAAAAGGCTTTCACATGTTCTATTATTTAAATATTTGATAAACAGATAACGAAAAATCAGAGTACAGTTGGAGTCGATATCAACTACTGAGTTCTGAGGATAATCCCCACCAAAGTTAGATATGAACCTAATTGGAGTTCCAAGTTCGCGTTGTTAACGAGGTCAAACCGACGACAGCACTTTCGCATTAGGGCTCGCTTCCTCACTTTCCACTACAGCTGCATATCTGCAGCCCATTAGCGTGCTGAGGGAGGCTGCATTCTGAGGAGAATCTGCAGACAAGAAGAAGTGGGCGGGGCCTTCTCTCTCCTCCTGAGACGGATTACCGTCCCGGGGAATCAGAGACCAAGGCACGCCGTGATAAATGAGGAGCGCGACCGTGATTAAGGCGACGTGTCTATTAGTGGGGGTGATTACTGATAATCAGGAGTCCCTCGCGTACAAAAGAAACAATCCGGGCTCGCATCTGTTTGTAGCTCGCCCTGTTTAATAACGACACGTCCGGCGCACTGGCGTGCCACATTACTCACGCCATTATCATTATGAGGCACAATACCGGCGCCTGTTCTGTGTTTGACAGCAGGCGCGAACAGGCTGATCTCGTTTGGCAAATGAGGCGGTGATGCCACCGGGCAGACAACCCGTTCACGCCTATCCTGAGTCTAATGTGTGTTGAAGGCAGTGACGAATACCGCTCCAAGCATCAGAAACAAAGCCCACGCACTATATATACCCCTTCTTCAAACCACATCACCTCCACTGCTTTCCCGAGCGAGAAAACTTAGAGACATTTCATTGAGGTAACTATGATCAAAGCCATGAACATTGGGGACAGAAAAACTGAAAAGGAGCAAAGTCATCAACTGAAAAAGAAGTAAAATAAAGTGAAGTCATTTATCGTAGCATTTCGTTACGGTAATAACCTCATCCGAAATTCTTTTTACCTTTTGTTGTGGGTGAGCAGTACTGCTCTGGCCTCGCATTTCGGAGGGTGCAGGTTCGAATCCCCGTCCGGCCATCCAAATTTCGGTTTTACAAGGTTTCATAAATCACTCCTGGTGAATACTGGGATGGTTTCTGCAAAAGGCGATGGCTGAACCCCTTGTCCCCAGTCCTTCCCACCTCTAATGATCTCTTTATCGACGAGGTGTAAAGTCAGATGAAAAAATTGTTTAACATTGTATCTACCAAGCTGAGAAAGCGACGCCCTTCTTTCAGTTCAGATCTGTTACTAGATACAAGTGTAGTGATTAAAGCGCCGAATTACAGAACTCATTTCTACCAAAACACTGTAGTTTGAGTCCAGTGTGAGCCTCTAGAAAAAAAAAAGTGTTCGTAATAAAACAAAGGAATTTCTGAACCTTAGTACTGTCTACTACGAGCCGGAATTAGTAAATGGCAACTATTACAACACTAGATTAGTATGTAGGCGGTTTCAGGCGAGTGTTGTTTTGACTATTGTGCTCACCTTGAAGGATGTATGCAGCAATTGCAACAGCGACAGATCAGACATTATCGCGAAGTGTTTCTGATAGTATTAAACAAATAAATAGATTCGAATTGATAATAGCTCCATTTAGGCCCGCCTATTAACCTGTACGAATTGTTCTCGTTTCCGACATATCGAGAATGTAATTGGGAAAGCAAATTGTATGCTTCGATTTTTAGGTCGTAATTTAAAACAATGCTCTCCGGAGGTTAAATCGATTGCTTACAAGTCACTAGTGCAGCCTCACTTAGAATATTGTTGCTCTGTATGGGGTCCCCATCAAAAGGGATTAGTGGAGGCATTAGAGATGGTCCAAAGAAGAGCCACCCGATTCGTAACAGGTATATATAGTTGAAGGGAAAGCGTAAGTGCGATGTTGAAGGAGTTAGGTTGGGAAGAACTGGAGCACCGAAGGCATTGCTCTCGACAGAAGCTAATTGAAAAATTCTCGACTGACGTATTTCGGAATGACAGTAAACAAATATTGCTACCAGCAACATTCATATCTCGGAATGACCGCGAAAATAAGATAATAAGATAAGAGAAATCAGGGCCAGAACCGATTCATTTCTGTATTCATTTTTTCCACGAGCGATTAGGGAGTGGATCAGAAAGGATTTACCAGGCGACAAAACATAAAATCCGACAGGAGTAGCTTCCGATAAAGCACTCCGGCCATCCTGATCTAGGTTTTCCATGGTTTCCCCAGATCGCTCCATGTGAATGCTGGGCGCCTCCTGCCATTTCCCGTATATCCCTTCCAAACCATTACCTTCCCGAATAGGTGTAATGCACCCTCCACCACACACTTTTAGTTAATGGATGTGTAATAGTAATAGTAACTGAGGGTAATAATTTAAAAAATATCTCGTAAAACTTATATTTGCTTGTAGAACTGATGTTTAACAAAAAGTCGTGAAATTCCACTTTCCATGGTTTATATTTAGCTCCGCCAACTATTGCGAAAAATGTATTAGTTTGGACAATAAAGCGACTGATTACGAAGTGGATGGTCAGAGTACAAATTTTGATGAGTCAGAAGTTTCACTCGAGTATTGACGGCACCCCAACCCTCTTGCTTGAGTTAAAAGACTTCCTTGCTCTCCTACTCAACAACTAAGACGATCGGAGTGTACTTCTGATCACAATTACGCGTATATTCCAGTGTCTAGATACTTGATACCTCAGATAATCCAACCAATCTACTTACAGAAGTTACTTATTAAGTTGCATAGAATGTTCCCTTATACACTGAAGAGCCAGAGGTATAGGCATGCGTATACAAACACAGAGATATGTAAACACCCAGAGTACGCCAAAGCCTATATAAGACAACAGGTGTCTGGCGCAGGCGTTAGATCGGTTACTGGTGCTACAATGGCAGGTTATCACGATTTAAGTGAGTTTGTACGTGGTTATAGTCGGCGCACCAGAGATGGGACACAGCATCTCCGAGGTAGCGGACGAATCACCAGCATGTCATCATAACTCCATATGAACTGCGGAAAATTTTTGGCATTGAGACGACGACTTAAATGCATCATATGATGATTAGTGAAGGTGCACTACCACCTCTCTTACCCTGCTGATAACGTTCTGATGACGAAAATTTCGTCCACCGCGAGGGATAGAACCATCAGGTGCCGAAACAACCTAACCATTTTTGAAGATCCTGCGTATGGAGACTACAACGAATTACATGCAGTTCCAGGTACGGGCTAACGAGATGAGATGAGATCGCGCGTGGTTCACTGGCCGAGCTAATGACCCCCGGCCGGGCGCCATCGATTGGCGGTTCGCTGGAAATCACTGTGCGGGTACCGGCGGGAGTGGGGGTGATTGAAATCGGCCGCCCACACGGCGCGTGTTATCGCGTTCTGTTTACAATTTCCCGAGGGCGGAAAGCGCCCTGTTCCACGTGCAGGAAGCGGCGGTCGCTGTTCACACACCGCCCGCGAAATTTCCATCGCGTTAATGGCTTAATTTCTGCAACCGAGTGGCCTGTTACAGGAAGCAGCTCGTGTAGCGGTGATTGAATGCAGCCACTCAAGTGACGCATCGTGGTCGCCACGCTGTATAGCTTAAACTACGGTACGCGAGGTGGATACAAGGGCCGCAAAATGGACTGTTACGCAATTACGATGACAGAAAAAAAAAATCTACAATCTTTAATAGGAAATAGATTCTCTATGAAATTTGAAATCTCTAAATCTGATATGAATTATGAAATTTGGCCAACGGTGGAACAGTTTTCCGACTATACACTAGAATATGTCTTTTTTATTTGCTTAGGTCTTCATTAAGAGGCGAGAAAGGAATAGAGCATGGGACAAGAAGGACTTTTTTTAACTTATGGCTTTACGCCTCATCGACGTCGAGGTAATTAGAGGCGGTATGGGATGGGTAAAAGAATGGGAAGCAATTCGGCCATGACATTTTGAAGGAAGCATCCCTGCATTCGCCTGGAGTGATTTGGGGGAACCATGGAAAACCCAAATCTGGATGCTCGGACGGGGATTGGAACCGGCGTCCTCCCGAATGCGAGGCCAGAACGGAAGAGAAGGAACACCTACTAGAACAAATCTGTTGCTTTATAGCTAACGAAGTCGGTTGCGATTGTTTGCCGACGATGCGGTTATCTATAGGGAAATAAGGTGCTCCGACGATTGCTTAGAAATTCAGCGTGATTTGGATGCTATTTTCGATTGGTGACGTAAATGGCAGCTTACACTTAATTGCAAAAAGTGCAAGGCAATGCGGATAAGTAACAAGAAGAATCAGTTTGTTCACGAGTACAAAATAAACAATTCAGCTGTTGACACGGTTGATTCCGTGAAGTATCTGGGGGTGATAGTACAAAGCAACATGAAATGGGATATGCACATAACTTCAATCGTAGGCAAGGCTAATTCTAAATTACGATTCATAGGTCGTATTTTGAGAAATTGTAATGCTCAAACAAAGGAGACAGCGTATAAAACACTAGTGCGTCCGCAGCTGGATTACTGTTGTGGGGTTTGGGATCCGTATCGTAAGGTTCTGATTGACTCAGTTGAGAGGGTGCAGAGCAGAGCGGCTAGATTCGTGACTTGTTGTTACAGCCCTTATCAAAGCGTCACAGAATTGATACATAGATTGGGCTGGGATAGTTTGGAAGACAGACGTAGCTTGCGGTCGAATTTATTGGAGAATATGCGAAAAAATTTAAATTTCGAGTGCTATGAAATACTTCTTCCACCAACCTATTAGGTCGCAATGACCGGAGGGATAAGATTAGAGAAATAAGATGCCGTACTGATGCTTATATGTATTCCTTCTTTCCTCGCACTATTCGGGATTGGAATGGGCGGGTTTAGGCTTGGTGCTTAGCACCCTCTGCCACCCACAATGTTTGTGATTTGCAGAGTATGAATATAGATGTAGTAGATGTAGAAGTTGCCAAGCGACATTTGAAAAAAAAAAATTATCGTTATCTTCGAATTTTACTGGACAGAGATCAGAAAAAAATGGTTCAAACCCAAAGCAAATTTGAGTGAGGAACGCAGAAGACATAAGGAAAATCTGTAATAAACTGCCAAATAAACAAAGAATAACAAGCTAAGAATTGATTTCTATTGTTTTCGCTTAAAACATCATATTTAAAAACACAATTTCCGAACCTCGCACGTGAAACGTTAATCTTACACGTTACCGCCTACTAACCCAGCAAATTGGAAAACGTATGACGCGCGTATATCAATGTCAGTCAAGACTTTAAAAGGTCTTCATCAAATGTCAATGGTATTTTTTGATGTGATGAATCACAAGCTCTTTAAGAAATAACAATTTCATTTTCTTGCTCTGTCTTCACTGGAGTCATTCCCAGAATACACGCTTCAAATGTTTCTACCTGCTTCCGTTATCATTACTGCCATATTACTCTAAAATATAAGTATACGAAAGTAAAAGTCTTATACAGAAAAAAAAATAATTATCACTCCACATAACAATCGATAAACTCCAAAAATCCCATTTTGGGAAACAGAAAACGATAATGCTACGAATTTAACACAATGAACGTCAGTGTGCATTTCTATCTTCTTTTTTCGATAAAAGTTAAGTTGGTGAGCAGTTTATCTTCGATAATTTAAATTGGGGTGGTTTTCCTCTCGTATTTCCCACTGATTTGAAGTGAACTCCAGCGTTTATGGTTGGCTGTGATGGGAGTATGTTTAGAGTTGTGTGTTGTTTGAGTTGTGAGTAAATGAAATATGAAAGAAGGGAAATGCTGATTCCCCGTGCCAGCCCATTCGGCCCTACTTTTCCGATTGGCACCTAGAAGGTCGCTAGGCTTAGCTTCGCTATCCGACTAATCAATTACCATCACAGTGACGCATGCCCCTAACACTTTAGTGCACAATCTGGTGGTTGAAAATTGTGCTTCATTACATCTCATGCCCTGCCGGCCAAGTACCGATGTTGAAAATTTCTTCCACTTCTGGGAATCGTGTCGGTCTCCAGGGACTATCACTGCATTCTACACGAGAAATACGTTAATTTTTACCATTTGCGAATCCCAGTGTATAAACATAAAAAAAAATCTGTAACCAGAAAGGAAATCTATAATTATCTTTGAGGGAAAAAAATGAGTTCACAGCACTGTTGATAAACTACAGAAAAGCACTCAACTGTTTCTATCATTTGAGTCTGTCTGTTTTGAAGAACGTGTATCTCGCGAAAATTACTGGTCGAAGTACGATAGGGTTTCAAATACTGACTGCCCATGGTTCCATGGTAAAATACAATTTGTTTAATTTTCATGTGATGCCGAAACGATGAGAAATTTAGACAGGGTGATAGTAAATTGGTATCAATTAAACGCGATTCCCATAAAACTACTGTCAAATTTTTAGTGGTGTTTCGAAAACTGTACAATTAGTAATCCCAGTAGAAGAAAAAGACACGTTTTATTTTCATGTGACATCGAAAACACGAGAAATTAAGATAAAAGCGTCAGCAAGTCCACAAAAAAGAATTCATTTAAAAATTATTTTCTTCTCGCAGTCGAAATATTTATTGCGATTCCATTGTACATGCGACATCGTATTATTCGGAGGAATTAAGTTACAGTTATTTTACATGGCTGGGATATTTGTTAACAGTGACATAACTTTTTTTTTTGCATCTGGACTTACGCCTCGTCGACGTCGTGATGATTAGAGGCGAGAAAAGACTGAGGGCAAGGAATGGAAAGGAATTCCGCCATGGCATTTTTAAGGAACCATTCCGGCATTCATCTGGAGTGAAACCATGGAAAACCAAAATATAGATGGCCGGACTGGGATTCAAACCGCACGTCCTCCCGAATGCAAGTCCAGAGCGTTACCGCTTACCCACCTCGCTCGGAACCAGTTTTCACGACTTGTGCCGGGTTATAGATAAGCAATCCCAGGTTGAGTTAGTTCAATTGGATTTTAAAAAAACCTTAGGAAACTTCGTATTTATGGTATACCTAAACAAATATGTGACTGGGTTGCAAAATTTTTGAAGGGTACAACACAGTGTGTAGTTCATCAGTGACCGAAGTGAGGTCCGGGGTTTCCCAGAGAAGTGTGATTGGGCCTCTGTTGTTTCTCATATACATTAATGATTTATGCGATAAATAAGGGAGAAAAAAGTCTATTTGCCGATGATGCTATTACTTATCGTGAAATAAAAACCCAGGACGGCTGCGCTTTGTTAGGAGCCGATATTATGAAAACAATCGCTTAGTACAAAGATTGGCAGCTGGAGTTATATGCATGATTTGGCATTTTTTAGCGTTTAAGTAAAAAAGCTATACCATTTAGCTCTGAACATAAAAATTAATGGCACTGTCCTTAGAACGCAGATTCCGCTAAATACGTAAGTGTAACAATTCGTGATAATTTGTTGCGGAATGAACATATTCAGAAGGCAATTGGGAAAGCAAATCATTTTCTCCGATTTCTAGGTCCTAACTTAAAACAATGTACATCGGAAGTTAAATCGATTGCATACAAAATCTGATACGTCCTCACTTAGAATATTGTATAGCTGGAGAGAGAGCGTAAGTACTATTTTGAATGAGTTGGGTTGGGAAAACCTGGAAAACCGAAGGCGTTGCTATGAGCAGAAGGTAATTGAAAAATTCACGAATGGCCTATTTCAGGATGACATGAAACACATATTACTAACAGCTACATTCCTATCTAGGAATGACCGAGAAAATAAGATAAGAGAAATCAGGGCCAGAACCGATTCACTTCTATACTCTTCACATCCTCCCCCCCCTCCCCCCTTTCCAGCGATTAGGGAGTGGAATACGAAGGAGTTATCGAGCGAGAGAACTTAGATTGCGATAGGAGTAGGTATCTATAAACCCCTCCGGCCATCCTGAACTGGGTTTTCCATGATTTACCCAGATCGCTCCAGGCGAACGCCGCGATGATTCCTCAAAATAGCCCATGGGCGCCTCCTGCCATATCCCATATGTTCCTTTATGGCTACGCATAAGGGATTGGTGTAATGCACCCACCGCCACTCACTTTTAGTGAATCGCCGGAATAATAATAATAGTAGTTTAGTTAACAAAGGCGGCTCAAGGTCACTATGCTACATCCCCACTCCGCTGCCCCTACCCCTACAAGCGGATTGGGAAAGAGTTCTCGCTGTTTGCCACTCACCTGCCTGAATTCACACAACTGACTGTTTGGAGAGGGTGCTTAGGTGAGGAACGGGACAGGACGAACATGACCTTGAGCCGCCAGTTGAGGGTGAACAGAGTATAACAGTCCACGCCAACGAAGTTGCGGGCAGCTGTTGGTTTAATAGATGTTCGTCTCGTGTGTACTCACCGCAGCTCCTGCAGTAGCGCCTCGCCCTGCGCTATGGTCGAGGTACAGGCGTCGAGGGAAGAGGCCCGCTGCTCCCGACACTGGTCCAGCAGCCGCTCTGCAGCCTCCAGAGAGTCAGCAGCCTCGTCCGCCACCAACTCCCCGCGGAGCTCGTCCGCCCAGCCAGACAGCTGCAACACCACACAACAAGATCGTTACAAACGGCCTCCGCCGATACTAAGTCAAGTCAAACAAGACCCACTTGCAAATAGTTACAGCAAACTACTTAAAGGGTTGGACCTAATATTTTAAATAAACGTCACCAAATGCCTCTCCTAGGGCACCAACATTCAACATAGTTATCGTTGTGGACCATCTCCAGTCTCCCGGGTGTGGTTTACGAGCCCTGGTTGTTGTATACAATCGTTTTCCACTGTCTCCTATCCAGAAAAGTTTCTTCGTCCGTGATATATTCCCATCTCCAGCCTCTTCTCTCTATGTCCTCCTTCAGTTGGTTTGACCATCTTCTTCTTGGTCTTCCCACTGGTCTTTTGCCACTAACCTTTTTTCCAAATAAGTTTTTGGTAGTCTTGTAGTAGTCATTCTCTTGACATGCTCAAACAACTTAAGTCTTGATCATTTAAGTCTCTCTTCCATCTTCACGGGGGAAATTGAGAAGGATACCACTGCCTTGTGGTGAAGAGGGGTTTTCAAAGGCTAGGAGAGTAAACTCAGACAGAAAACCCTCTTCTGTGTTAGGCCTAGCAAGCCAACAGAATAGAGAACAAAAAGTGTTGCTTTCAAAATTTAAACGAGCCTCTGAAAGAAACTTGCACCAACATTTTCCAGCCAAATTTATTCGCAATGTTACACTCAATGACCGAAAACGCTCACTGAGTGACAAAAAAGACCACAACGCATTCTGGATTCTTTTAAATAGCCAAAATACGTTATTCGCCTTTTGTCACTTCGCGTCTGGTCCAGGTCCCATTCTCCACACATGAAGACTCACTTTTTTTTTTTTTGAGCCTTGTAACGCAACGGGTAAAAACAATCATAGATATTTAATGCACCCTGGACCGATGAACACAGTGTTAGATACTGATAAGCCACAACAATGAGCGTTTTCGGTCTTTGAGCGTAACAGCAAGATGGTGACACCGTGACACTAAGGACTTTGCTTACTGCCATTAAGGAACCCTCAACCGTAACTGTAATAGAAGTGTAGATCTTTGTAAAGAGTATACTGTTGGAATTGAATTATCCTCTAACGTGTTCATTATACGCCAGTGTTTATCAACCGGTGGTCCTCGGACCAACTGAGGCGCGCGAAGATGCACCACGTGATCCGAAGGCATAACATTATTATTCACTTAATTAACAAAGATTAAGAGACTGTTTAATACATAATTCACTCCTAATTTTATAACTGTGTTTCGGTAGGAATTCAAAACTTGCTGTAAGAATTAGTATTTTATAATGGTGCAATACGTCACAAATGTTGATACTACACATACAGGTAACAGAATCACGCCCATATAAGTTAGTGAGTGGTCCGTAAAATAATTTTTAACATTTTACTGGTCTTCTTGTTGAAAAAGGTTTAGGGACGCTGCTATTCACGGTTTCATTATTTTATCTTCAGTGATAGTGAGATTTCCTCGATACAAAATAAAATAAAGCCCATGTTTGTTTCCTTCTTATAGTTCCTTCCATTTAATGAATGACGAATAGAACTATATTAGAATATGACCTTGTCAATTTAGTGAATAGTTTATCTCTTCGCCGCTCTAGTTAAGATATTACTTTTTTTACTATTACCTAGGACACTTGTCTCAGAGAAGCAAGTTAACAGGATCCTTCACCTCCTTTCAATTAGTTTAGCTTGACTTACGTAGAGTTTTAACTTTCGCATTTCGACACAGAGTGCAGCTTGTGGCAACTAGTCAATGGCAAATCCATGAGCTCGTGGATTTTACAACCTGGTATGAATTGGATCTTCTGACCAAACTGTACCGATCCGTAACATGATATCACCATGCTCAGTTGCTTGGTAGATATTTGCAGCCCTTTAAGGACTTTCAGAACGATAATGCACCACGTCACCGTGTTAAGACCGAGCGCAATATTGTTCTAATAAGCATCGTGGACGATTTCAGCACATAATTTAACCACCTAGATAACCAGACATAAACACTGTGAAGTACAGTTGTAATATGATCGACACTTACATAATTCAGTCGAACTTCTGTGTAACCCTAAATAAGCAGGTTACTTAACACAGACACCCACAGAATAAATTACGATAGAAATTTTGACATTTTGAACAAATGAAATCTTTCAGATCGATATGTTATGGAAGTGTAATTACTTATGACAGTCTCTTATGAAAGGTGTATGTAGAATGGATGTTACGCGAAATTGGAATCTGTTACGGTCAGCTCGTTGTGTCTTTTAAATATTTAATACACCGCACGCAACACATATAAAAAAAGGCATAACCTGACCACCTGGCATTTTTACGGCGCTTTATAAAAATTTCACGGTCTGAATTTCTGTTATTGGATATTAAAGCCCTTTGCCCTAACGGTGAGTTGTTTGCAGCTGGCATATTTCATGCCTCTTGAAGGAAAAAACATGTAGTGATGAAATTTTTTATTTTCGGAGTTTTGTGAGGGTTTGGAGGATGTCCTCTGGATAGAGGCACGTTGACGTGAACCTAATATCTGCAACGCGTAATGCTTCGCCTTAAGCTCATTAACAATTCAAATGCGCGAATCTGACGATTTCACATTCAGTAAAATTCTACGAAAATCCTCTAGTGAGGCCACAGCGTTAAAGAGCACCACCCTGGATTTAGAAAGTATAACTGACTCCATGTCCAGCCGTCCTGAATGCGATTTTTAGGCAATTTCCTGCAATCGACTAGGTGAATGCTAAGACGATTTCCTTCTTCAGCCCCATAACCTCATATTTCACAAATAAAAAATACACTTATTATAGAGAACACTAATTACTTGTTCCACAGATGGTAACAATTAGAGCGTCCTATTAGAAAACGATCATCAACACCTTACTTCAGCAGGCGTAGTGACTAGCATCTTCTAACCCTTAAGAGTTCATGAAATTTTCATTACTGTGAAGATGCCAAATCATTTGCGGTAGAAATTGGCCATGGAAAAATTAACACCGAAGCAAAAATACTGTGAATGGAGAGAATGTGATTTTAAGAAGCGCTATTCAATCTGCAGGGCTCAAAGTTGGTAACACTTTCAAATAATTTAACGTTTCGGGAATCTAATTTGCTTCGAACTCGTTTAACGAACATTTGCTGAGGAAATTGATCGATTTTAAAGTACAGCAACCGCAACACAGTAGCAACTGAATTTAAAATAAAAATAAAAAATCGGGAATAGAACTTTTGTTGCAGCCAATCAATGACGGGTGAATACTACAAACCGAACCAATCAACTTCGGGATCGAAGATAATCAAATAATGAATCGCTTGAGAGAGCTCTGTTTCAACATTAGCCTGCAGAAGGTACAGAAGTATGAGGCAGTTATGTAAAGTCTTCGGTAGGTAGACGGATGTCAGGGCATCACGCAAAATAATGTACAGAATGTGAGACGAAAGGAAAGCGCATCAGAAACGAAGAGCAAATGAAACCGTAGATAACGCTGCATCATTGCAACATCTGAATTCCATTCTCTGAGTATAATTACTTTCCAAATGGGTGAGGCTGAATTGGAATGTCTGATTCAGGGCTTTCCAATTGTGGTTATTAGTGTGGATGCACTTTATCACTACTCCAATCTTATTATTATCTTGCATCGGGCTACGCACCTCGCCTATGTCGTGATCATTCGTGGCGGGAAAGGACTGGGGTTAAGGTACGGGAAGGAAATCAACCATGGCGTTTTGAAGGAACCACCCGGGTATTCTCCAGGAATGATTTCGGGAAACCATGTAAAACCTAAATTAGGATGCCGGACGGGGATTCGAACCGGCATCCTCCGGAAGGGATACCGCTCACCCACCACACTCCGTATTATGTTCTGAATAAGCAAACACTCTAAATACGATATACGAAAAACATTCAAGTAATGGTCTCCAATAAAACAAATGAGAGTTGTAGTGCATGTCACAGCTACCTCGGAATTAGAAAAGATTGTGTCACCTTTAAGGAGAAAACAATAGAGGACTCTCTATCTCCCAGTACATACATCGGAGTTGAATTGCATTGATTGTTACTATATGCATTGAAGCTAAGAAAGTTTGGATTTTTTCCCATGATTTACGAGGCTCTGTTCCATTTTCTGTCCTTTTGTTATTTTTAAAACTACTGATTCGAAAATTCTTTCCTTTTTTTTTATCGTGATATGAAATCTCACAGAAATTACGGAAAAATCGTAGGGATGGTTGTGACGAATATAAAAACTTAACTTAGTCCACAACCCGAAGGTTGGTTGGATCCTCCCGAAGGAGGCATACTAAGCCATTGTGTCAGAGGTAGGACGGCTAATTCATTTCCTCTGGGACCTACAGTTTAACATGGAATCCGAACCACGGAGCGTCCTGGCATAGCTCATATGATCAAACACAACTCTCAAAATTCCTGCGCCTGCCGGGAATCGAACCCGGGACTGGAGCAGCGAATGTTTTGAAAGCTAGCGCCTTGACCACTGAGCTACTAGGACGCTCGTGATGAATAAAAACTAGATTTTTTTAAAAAACTAGCAAATAAAATTTTTCACGAATAATTTATTATTCAACTATCCAAATGCTCTGTCGAATAACGTAAATGATTTTTTTGTCTTAAAATATTATCTATTAAAGAATTAAATTTGTTAAAATTATTTATTTACTTTTTTGCAAAAATTGTGATGAATATAGTTTTCGCAAAAAAAGTAAATAAATAATTTTAACAAATTTAATTCTTTAATAGATAATATTTTAAGACAAAAAAATCATTTACGTTATTCGACAGAGCATTTGGATAGTTGGATAATAAATTAGTCGTGAAAAATCTTATTTGCAAGTATTAAAAAAATTTATAGTTTTTTACAAATTTTCTTTTCGATTTTTATACACCATCTGTAAGACATTTTCGCAGAACAAACATTGAATTAAGCTTAAAATGACTTGCTACAACATTTTTAATTTTTTTTACTTTTTTTTATTCAATTTAATGTATAATACGGGTTTGGAACTCTCGAGGCACGAAAGAACAAGAGTAACTACCACGTCACCGATATTTTCCCTTAATCACACAGGACCAGTCGACCAGTGAGTCCTTATCAAGACCTAACGTAAAGAGTGTAGCTGCTGCCATCTGTCTGCAAACCATGTAAGCTTTCAGTAAATGTGTCTCGTGTCATTTAAATCATATTAAATGATTTTTTTGAAAAAGAGAATTTGGATTATCGCAGAATTGATATAGGTGATTAAGGAAAATTTCTTGTAAGTTGCAGGCTAGACAGTCGATAAGCCAGGCTTATGGTTATAACCAGTGCGCGTTGTATCTTCCTGAGTGCAGAATGCAGGCGCTATAACATGCTCCACCAAACCACTTGTCAGTATACTCAAAAAGCAACTCATTTTTTAAAACTCACCTATATGTTTGTACTATGATGTTAATCAAAGATGCTTTTATCCTTGTATTGACACGTTACAGTACGATGCTCCAAGGTTCGGATTCCACGTTACGCTGCAGGTCCCCTTTACCTGATAGATTACTAGGTTAGGTTAGGTTAGGTTAGGTTAGGCTAGGTTAGGAGGATACGACCGAGAATGGTGGGTGAGCGGTTAACGTTATGGTCTCGCATTCGGGAGAATGCCGGTTCGAATCCTCGTCCGGACATCCAGATTTGTGTTTTCCTAAATCACTCCAGGCGAATGACGGGATGCTTCCTTCAAAAAGGGCCATCGCCTAATTCCTTCCCGTTGCTTGTCCCCAGTCCAATCTCCCCTCGACGAGGCGTGAAGCCATAAGGGGAAAAAAATGTAGGCGGATACGATTCGGGCTCACCGTACAGCCAGTAAGAAACTCTTGTCATCATGTATTTGAGTCCACGTGAAATTATTATTTTATTGACAGGTTTGTCTTGAAAGTTCTCAGTCTAGTCATACAATACGAGATGCTATTACATGTTGTGAAGTTGTTTTGAGCAGACAGGAATAGCCATGACATGTTTTTGAATTTTCATGACTTGTAATTTATCTCATCCCGTTTAGTCTGAAACATTCTATTGAGTTGTTAAACTCTCATAGTTTCTTAATATTGTGTCTTATCTAATATCATACACCTGTTCCAAGTGGCATGAACACAACGACCTTCGGGATTTCTCAGTTCCGATGATGGAAGAAGACAGCATTTCAAAAGTGAACGTAAAAGACTAGAGTCATTAAAACATTCCACTATTACCCAGTGACGTAGCTAGGTCAACAAGGGCCCCGGTGCAAAAAATTTATTTTGGGTCCTCAGACCAGATGGGCGACCTTTTTTTTTGCTTTGTATTGCTGGTAGGGGCCCCTAACTTGAGGCGGGGGGCCCTTGAGTTGTGCTTGGGGACCCCTGAGCAGTGAGGGCCCTTATTGAGGGGCTTCTTGTGTGTCAGGGGCCCCCTTAGACGACGGTAGAGGTCAAAAAGAAAGGTCGCCAGTTTGCCGTGAAGGCCCGTGTGGGCCCTCTAAACGGCACTTGGGGGCCCCCTGAGCGTAGGGGCCCCGGTGCACTGCACCGCCTAGCCCCATAGTAGCTACGCCCCTGCTATTACCTACGTATGACGTTGGAACAAATCAGTGATAAAACGACATTAGATATAAAGTTGATAGAAGTTCGGATAAGAGACAGAACGAACCCATTTGTAATTCGACAAAACTCACAAACCACAAGCGAAACTGAGTAGTAGCCTACTGTCAGGTTAGCTACAATGAAATAACGCCAGTTCTGAAGCTGCCTCAAACGACGCGGCTTTCAACGTCATTGGTTCGGCCAGAGATTGTTACAAAACGGCCACAGATATGATTGCAGCTGCTGCAACCAGGTAGAACTGTCGCAACTATGTAGTGAATCGCAGGCGCTCGCATGAACTCTCATGAATACAGGACTGTTGCTGATAAACAAGTTGCCCTCACGGCGCTTAGTGAAAGTTTTGATCATAACACGCTGAGAACAGTGTGTCTATAATAGTATTTTTAAAACAAAAATTTAAAAACCAACAACTTTCAAGGGGGAAAATCTGTTTTCAAGAAGCAATAAGCATGAATCATTGTTTCAGATTGTTATACATTTATGTGTTTAACAGTTACTTATACGGTGCAATGAGGTACTTGACTAATTTTGGGAAAGTAGTCAGTACTGTAGCAATGCGTCTACCGTAACCATATATATATATTATTTCTGGAAAAAACAAACGGAAGAATACAAAATTTCGCATTTTTATACGCTAATTTGAATTTGGCGACAAAGTGCCCGCAGAAACATCACGTAAAAATCAAACAAATTGTTTATTTACATTCCACACAAGGAAGATATGCGGAAATTTTTTTTTGAACTTGCTCGACATGACACAACATATTTGTGTGCAAAGTCTTCAATATACTTTTGTGAAGACTGCTTTGACATAAGTTTTTATTTACTATTATATTATGTTTAATAAGCTATATACCTGAATATTCTGTTCTGTCTTAAACTTCTTTTTTGTTTTGTTTTGTTTGTAAATGAATTTTCACTTTCGAAGTTGAATATCGTGTGCTCCCATAAACGCAAAATCATTGCTCAGACATCATCTATCTGATCTGATACATGATTTAAATTAATACAAGTACATAACGAATTTATAAAATCAGTAATTCTTTTCAAAATATCTTCATAATTTTCGTAACGTCGCTATTGTTGAGAGTGCACTGTTCATCATTAAGAATGTCTGCGATTTATTTATTATTTTCTAATAGCCTAAGGCTAATGCAAATTTATATTTTGATAGGTTTAAATATAGTTTATCATCTCAATTAATATATCATATGAATATCAGTATTTTGCCACGAAGAATGCTTGCTGTTAGTTCCTAGTCTACTTATGTACAGGGCAATTAAGCTATATTTTTAATTTAACTATTGCCTCTGTTAGTACTGGCCCTACAAAACAATGCTTAGCTTATAACAAATGCCGGCCCTGGCAGTGTAGTGGCTAGCGCGCTGGCTTCGCATTGCAAGGGCCGCCGGTTCGAGTCTGGCCGCGGGCATGGGTGGTTTTAATTAAGTGTTGTGTTTGTCTTGTGTTGTCCTCACTGTAGTGTCCACAATATCATGATTAGAGCCTGATACAATACTCTGTACAAAAACAAATTGGAGCTGGCTAAATGGTCGCAAAGACCGAAGGCCATTAAAAAATCTTATAACAACAACTCTTTCTAGGCTACATACTCTTAAGTTTGTAAAACCTATCCTCTACACTGAGTCTAAATACAACGCCGATAACTATTTCATTCTTATATAACTTTCCTTAATTATGCGATAACTTTCCAATACAAAACTACGTTTTCAGTTTTTGAGAATGTATGCTTTGAGGTAAAACTTAGCATTCCGGAATTCTGATGTGGAAAAATCAGTCTTATGCGAAAAGCTTTTCCAGCATTGCCACATAAACTTTGGGCAGATCACAGCTGTTTCCTAAGATAAATCCAGCTTTCATTGCAAATATTAATTGTTTTATAGATTGGTAATCAGAACGAAGTAACAGATTGACTTAGAAACTTAAATATACGACTCACAAATTGGTGACAGATGCTTAACACACGGAGCAAAAATGGCGTGTGCTGGGATATGACGTCACGGACTCTGATTACCGTTTCGAGTCACGTGACTTTTCTGTATTTTAATTTTATCAAAAATAATATTTTTTAAAACTCTCATACAGCATATAAAGTAGATTTTCGGTATTTTTACAACTTACTCAATGTTTTTCAATTGAAATTTAATAGTTTTCTATGACCCTTTGTCAGAAGTACTACCTGTATTAACAACCTGCGTTAGAAAAAGTAAAATATGAAAAAATAAGTTTAATTTATAATTTTTGAAAAAAGGAAGGTTTTCTTAGGCAAGGTACAAGCTACAAAAGAAATACGAGAGACGTAGTGCTTAGAAACAGGTGGAAAAGTAAACGCAATTAATTACTGGCGACAGTGCAAGCCCGGGGAAGGGACAATGGGGCATTCATCCGGGCCAGGTGTTGTGACAAGAGTACCCGGACAATAGCAACCAGAGTGAGAAGGCTGGCCCGGCCCGGCGCCTCGCTTATTAACTAGGAGACCTCTGCGTGTTTAACACACCTGCACCCTCACTCTGCAGCTCGCCGTGAAATATATGTAGCTATATGAAGTCGGCGACTGCTGAATAATTATTATTATTATTGGCATCAGCCTTTGTCCGGTTTCGTAGTAGTTGTGTAGCCTTTCAACTTCCTGGGTAAATGAAGTTACTGAACTAGAAAAAACTGACATTTATGTTCTTCTCCTAAATATACTTGCTCAGCTTGCGGGAAAAACCCAGAATTTTTTTTTTGCTTTAAGCCTCGTCGACGTCAAGGTCATTAGAGGCAGGGACTGGAGTGATTTGAGAAAACCATAGAAATTCCATATCGGAATTGCCGGACGAGTATTCGAACTCGCGTTCTCCCGAATGCGATGCCTGAACTTTATCGCTCTCCCAACACGCTTGGCGAAAATTGCGATATGATACCAATACTTTAAAATATTAATTTCCTGTTGCCTAAACACGCGTATGTGGTGAAGATTTTTTCCCTGGTAGTTGATCGGTAATGTTGGGGCCTGACACTCCGGAGAACGAGGGTTTATATATCAATTCGATCACCCAGATTTTGGTTTTCCGGTGGTTTCCGAAATCACTCCAGGCACGTAGGCGATTCTTGAATTCCTTCCCGATCCTTGCCTACCATCTTCTAACCATCTCGATATTGACAACACGTAAAATCCAAAGAAAAAAAAAAAGAAAAAAAAATATTGGATCTACAAGCCAGCAAGTTTATGAAATAGATTTTTCGTAGGAGTACTGTATTTGGTATCCTGAAGTATACTATACAAAATGGCGGAACTCTATTTCATCAAGTACATTCATTCGCATTTTTTTCTTCGTAAGAGTTCTAATTTGAATAAAACCCTTTCCGTATGCTTCAATCTTCATCAATTCCTGTCATTTTCCATGTTTCAGATCCTTTCACTAGAATTCTCCTAAGTATTGTGTGGTATATTCTTTTCGTCGACCTTATACATTATTCTTCATTATAAAATTCGTTTATTTTCAGGCTTTACGACTCGTCTACGTCAATATCATTAGAGCCCGAAGAGTTTTTGTTTTTTTTTGGGGGGGGGGTTGTAGGTACGAAACGGAAAGGAATGCGGCCATGGCCTTATGATCGGATCATTCCGGCATTCATCTGGATTGATTTTGGAAATCCATGGAAAATAGAAATCTGGATTGCCGGACGGGGTTTGAACCAGCATCCTTCCAAATGCAGACTTAAGCGTTACTACTCAGCCATCAGTATCGGTACATTTCCTTTTAACTGTGATCTTCTCTATCAGCAATCCTAAGAAAATAAAAATAGCACCTGGTGTGTATCAAAGTGACGATGAAACGAAGGTTTCAGAAACACTCTGGCCTCGCATTCGGGAGGACGCCGGTTCGAATACCCGACCACGCATCCAGATTTGGGTTTTCCATGGTTTCCCCATATCACTTCAAGCGAATGCCGGGATGCTTCCTTCAAAAATGCGATGGCCGAATTCCTACCCGTTCCTTGTCCCCAATCCCATCCCGCCTCTAATGACATCGACGTCGACGAGGCGTAAAGCCATAAGTAATAAAAAAGAAGAGAAAAAACAGACACTGATTGTAAATAAACACATGACTTCATTAAGACGATATGAAACCTTGTTATAGTCTCGAAGTTGCATTATGGATTAAAAAGGAAAAATTTTGAATTTCATTTCTGGCGTCGAGATAGTTTTTACGAAGGTCTGTGTCACTGACGTACTGAAATCAGTAAGTTTGAAACAGCAATTGAAAAAGAGAAAACCTATTCATCTGTAATTACATCGTTAAGAGACATGCAACTGAAGTGCGTAGACTGCACTGAATATTCAGGCGTGCTAACTCGCAATAGAACGAAGAAAGCGAAGAGGCTGACTAATGATCGTGCGGTGATTGCCGAGTGGCAGTGGCTTTGCGCATGCGCGTGGGCGTCGTAGGCGGCGTTCGAAGAATCCCAACTAGCACGCACGTCGGACCGCCGGCACGTGACACACGTGGACCACACGAGACGGACATTCACAAGGTGGACAGCGCAAGGCAAACGCTCACCAGTGTGCACTAAGCTCCAGGGGTGCTTTGAAATGAATCGTACGGGAGTCAAAAGAGAAAATAACGTCACGTCAGGTTTCCAGAAATCAAAGGATTGTCAACTGATGTGATTTTATACTCTCATTTTGGGAGATAATAAATGAAAAGGATAAGCAAATAACTACTGTTGTAAAATTTCTACTTGCAGTAAGGGGATCACCGCAATGATCCCATGATCAGTGGCGTAGCTAGGTCAACAAGGGCCCCGGTGCAAAAAAAATTATTTTGGGCCCTCAGGGCAGATGGGTGACTTTTTTTTTGCTTTGTGTTGCTGGTAGGGGCCCCCTGAGCTGAGGCTGGGGGTCCCTGAGTTGTGCTTGGGACCCCGTGAGTTGTGCTTGGGGCCCACCTGAGCAGTGGTTGGGGGCCCCCTTAGACGACGGTAGAGCTAAAAAAAAAAGGTCACCAGTTTGCCGTGAAGGCCCGTGGGCCATCTGAACAGCCCCCTGAGGTATGCTTGGGGGCCCCCTGAGCGTAGGGGCCCCGGTGCACTGCACCGCCTAGGCCCATAGTAGCTACGCCCCTGCCCATGATACGGCCGTGGATCATTTGTTTCCTCTTAACTTCTGTGCTAAGATTCGAGTCAGCACTACAGGTAGAGAAATAATAGTCAGGTTTGTGCGAATGTTATAACGTAGACAATCGATTAGGGAAATTGAAACATATTACCGTTAATACGCTAATTGTTTACATACCTTTCAATTTACAGTTGTGGAAAGTTAAGACCCCTCTATCTTCTCGTTAGGGAAGAGTGTATGATACTTTACCACCTGGATATGACAAGGAATGGCTGATATGGAAGTCTCTGAATAGGCTGAGGTCAGGAGTTGTCAGATTAAAGTTTAATCTAAAGAGATGGGGATATCATCCAGTGCGACTGCGATGAAGACCAGACTGTTCAACACACGCCTCAGTGTCGACTGTGTCCTACCTCCTACTAGAAGTTAACTTCTATGAGGCAATGGAAAATGCAATGGAAGTGGCCAAGTTTTAGTACAGCACAATTTGATGTTTGTTATTGTGTAAGTATGCATGTTTATGACATGAAAATAAGAAAAACGGTATTAAATTTTATATATCTCCTTCCATTTGCGAACGGCAGATGTTTGGATTTTCGAGTAGCAATATTAACAGACGCTACGGTCATGTTGAAATACTGCCAGGATCAGAAGGAAATTTGACATTTTCCTTATTACAGCATAATTAAAGAGGAAGTTTATTTTTAGTTATAGCTTCAGTTGCTTTCACGATTACGATGTTATCGACTATTAAACAATTAATAGTATCTTTTTTATTTTATTTTTAAACAGTCAATTACTAATTTACAAATGTAGAGAAAAATCACAGTTTCTAGAAGCCGCAAATATTTTTTTCAGTGTTGTTGACCTGTTGAGCCAGATGCCTAGGTGTCTTGGCAATATATTTAGCTTATATATTGTGCTCCCTGCGTTTGCAATTTCCGTGGAAAAATGTGTCCTTCCTTGATGGTCTCTCAATTATTTATTCTGAGACTGTTTTTTGTTGGTTCTAAATGGTGTGCTTATTCCTGATAATAGTTTTTCGTGATGGCTAGTTCAACTTTTTGCAATCTGTCTGTTGCTTCACATGAGGTGTGCACCATTTATTGAAGGATTTTGTTATCATTTTACTACATGAGCTATTGTCTCCAGCGGCAGTACTTTTAGGATTTCTTTGTTTTCATTTCTTCCGTAAGCATTTGCAATAAACCGGAGGTAATTGCTGTAGCAGCGATAGATTGTTCGTGCAGATTGTTAGCAAGATTAGACAGCCATATGTTATTGCTGCTAATAGTGCTGAATTTTAATGATACCTTTGAATATTCTTTCACAGAATCCGGTCGGCGAATATTGTTAAATGACTTTTGACTTCAGCTATTTTATTGATGAAGTAGACGGATGCTGAAGAGTCTTACAGAAAGGAGAGAAAGGATGGTAGGTCATATTTTGAGACATGCAGGCTTGTTTAACTTGTTAGTGGAGGGAACAGTCGAAGGTAAGAAATGCAGAGGAAGACAGAGATTAGAATATTTGAAGCAGATAAGAGGTTAGCACAAGAGAGGATTTCATCAAACCAATCGACTGATGACAGAAAAAAAAGATAAAGGTCATATCTGCCGATTTGATGGTTTTTTCCAAATATTCCCTGAATAATTGAGGAAGGGTACACCTGAAGACGGTAATTAACGGTGAAAAAGCGTCTACTTCGTCAGCCTCAACTCGCTGTCTCCTAAGATACGTGACAGAGGAGTTGGAATTTTCAATTAAATAAAGAATGTGAAGTTTGACATTGGTACAAGGAAGGAAGGAAGTTGGGGTTCAGCGCCCTACACGCACCTCTCTCCGTCCCAGGAAGACAGTTTACGACTGCCGGTAGGAGACAGTCATAGACTGCCGCCGCTATCGAAGTTCGCAGTCGACTTGGCGTCTCTCGACGCGTCAGCGCTTTGGTGTAAAGGGGCGGTGTGCGTCACGGATCGACCCATCGCATCAGATATCGGCACCTCCGCAGACGTGCTTATAGTGCGTTTTTATACCGCTGACGTGCCCAACGTTACGTGGGTGGAGACCGTTCGAGCTGAGGAAAGTCTTCTCCGTGTATGGCTACTGGCGTTTTCAGGCATTCACTGATACGAGGTGCAACGGTTGCTCCATGCACCATTTAGCATGGGTCCGACTAAAAAAGTTGAAGATTTCACGTTGACAATATCAAGTCAGTTACATTCTTACGCAGGCAGAAATATCCAGATATAAGCAGGCATAGCCTATCTCAGTCTCGTTCAATATAAACCGCATACGTAAACAACATTCTTGCTAAAAAGTACAAAAGGTGTATGAATCGTAGCCTAGACCTAAACCTGAACTGATGTAAACTTTTCCCAAGTCATAAAAATAAGCTAATTCATTACAAACTATCATGTGACAAGCGAAACCACTACGAATTAGTCCATCAGGTTGTCAGATTCTTGTGGGTTTAATTAATCCAGTAATTAAGTAGTCCATCATAAAGTTCAGTTTAACATTTGCTTATTTTCACCAAACACGATGTCAACGATATTGTTTACATGCAGAGATACAATCCAGAGATACTACTAACGCAATCCTTGGCAGTTGCAAAGTGAATCTGTATAAACTAACCAACTTTCTGCTGATTTCTTTATATAGGCTCTATCGAAATTTCCCGAACACTTCAAAAGCTTCCGCGAGATATTTATCGAACATTAACAATTACTCAAACAATTAAATATATTAAAAACAAACAGAAATAGTACTTAATCATTTAACACCATTAAAAAACTGTCAGAAATGGAAATTAAAGACACCTAAACAGCAAACTATTTACAGAAATCATTTTAAACTGTAGAAAATTGTCCTGTAGACAACGTAACTTGCATTAATACTTGGAATTACACACATTTAAGCAATTCTCTTGCACAATTCGGTCCTTTAGCACATTAAATGACCTTTAAATAATTTCTTTCCATAAAATAAAGTCTATATACACTGATCTACAAGAAATTGCAAAACAAACATACCAGATCATATTCAAGCAAACTTTAGCTCACTACAAATACTTCATTAAATACAATTCTATTTAAAGTTCAGGTATAAGGGCTGTTACAAGGTCTTAATAGAATATGAGGTTGTGACAACTTTTCGTGGAATAATGGAAGACACACAGGGGAACTTTTCGGTTGGTAGCGGAATTACTCCGGTAGAATGATAAACTACCTGCACGAATCATCCTATTCCTGCACATTATTGTTCCCGTAACATTATCGTAGCCAGGATACTTATGTAGTTAAAGCATGACATCCTCATTTCCGTCCAACCATCTGTAATTCGGTTTTCCATGGTTTTCCCATGTCACTCTAGGCGAGTACAGGGATGGTTCCTTCAGAAGGAAATGGCCGACTTCTGTCCCGTTCCTTGACCCCCGTCCTTTCCCGCCTCCGATGACATCGATGAGGGGTAGAGCCACTCAGATTTAAGTGCTGGTGTTTCTATGGAGGAAGAGGTCGTGAAAGTGTTTTTAGTAGAATTTGCAGTTACTGGAGTCTAGTAATAAGGTTTTTTTTTATGCAAAAAAGAGAAATATTACTTTAATCATTACTACACTCATTTATCTTAACGTTTCATTACAACACACCACAATATTAAGGGTAAAACATAAGCGAGTTATTATCGGTTTAAAATTTCCACGATTATCAGTCTGTTTCGGTGCATTAAATGTTTGATAAGAAACGGATAGATTACTCTTCGTTTTTTATACTCATTATCTAGCTCTTCTATTCGACCAGTACTTTTTATGTTTACAGATTTAGGCCTCGTAGACGTCAAGGCTATGAGAGGAATAGGAGTTACTAACGGGAAGCATCTGACCATGGCGTTTTAAAGGAACCATCCTGGCAGTCGCCTGGAGTGATTTGGGGAAACCTTGGAAACCCCTCATCTGGTTGCTCGGACGGTGATTCGAACCCGCTTTCTCCCGAATGCGAGGCGAGGGCAGATCGTTACCGCTTACAGTACCACACTAGTTATCAGTACAATATTCTATTCTTAACAATGACCTGCTAAGACTTCAGGATGATTTTCGATGTTTATTCTCGCCAAATTTATAATTAATTACTGATGAAATATTTATAATTTAAGTTGAAGTTAGTCTCGAATCTCATATATAAGAAATTAGCGAAACAAATCGTTCTACACGATCAATATCTACTATATAATTTTGTACGTCAATTTTCACTCACCTCGATAACTATTGGCAGAAGAACGGTGTCACGTGTCAGCCTTCGCTCTCGAAACAGCGACCAGAGATACGATTAAAAGAAATTTGTGGTTATGTTCACAATTTAATAGGTAAGCAACTGCTACCAAATTAATCGCCATAATACGTTCATTAAGTTTGCTTTTCGTAGCGTTTCATAGTTACAAAAATACTGATAAATTTTACGGCTGAAACAAAACGTGGACCTGCTTCTCACCAACCTGTTGTTAATTAAAGCAACTTTAAAAAAATTAAATTACTCATAGTCTCTGCTGTAACCAGGAATGCTAATTGTCATTCCGGCTTAGGATAAATTTCAGTTTAATTAAAACTTTCACTAATGTTGTTGCTTGACCAAAGTTTATGCATTTCGGTTTATTTGCTTTTTAGGTATTTTACTGACCACTTTCGTTAATGGTCCTTGTTAATGTACGCTGTACATGAGTTATTAGATAATTTTAAGTGGACATCAGACCAAATATGTTACCAAATCAACTATTCTGGCAATTCATTTGCATTACGTTCTCTGGCCGTCACAGATACTATGACCAATGATTAAATTATGAGTGTTTGCCCAGTCTCAACAAAAAACAGGTGTTTTTTAAATTTTACAGAATGAACTTTAAGGATCAAATACAAGTCAAGTTTGTATTTAAGCAATTATACGATTGTGCCATCGCCCCTGTTAGTGTTTAATACCTAACTCTATTAATGCTTCTGAGTTAGTCAAGCTCAGAGATTTTATTCATCCTGAAACATGGGTCAAGTTTATATTTGGTCAAATAAAGTCAACCTGTCATAACCTTTCATCCTAAAAACTGGACGATACGCAAAAAACGATCAGGGGCTTAGTCTAGTTGTAAATAAAAGTCAAGCACAATTTCAGAGAAAAATAACACATAATTCATGAACAGTTTAAGGTATTTCTTGGACACGATCAAATCAGAACCAGAGAAGGGTATATTCAAATGAATAGTATAGTCTATCCTTACACAAAGCCTCTCAACAAGAGAATGAAACTGCAGTGTGAATTAAGATATTGGGGTCAAAGTTTGTATTACAAGATCTTAAGACTGCTACCTTCCGGCTAAAGCAGTGTATAACAACAGAAGATCAAAGGCTACGGAAAAGCCTGCCGTTTGCTTTGGGATATTACACCGCGGGAACGTCAACATTGGAAAGCCTCAGTGCCGTAAATGAGACGTAAGACTTGAAACAAGCGGGGCATTAGGCTGTGGAGGGATGAATCACTCTCAGGAGCAAGACAGCGGGATATGATATTGACAGAGGTCATGCCGACATGTCTTTGATGTGGCCGACCGTGCTGATAGCCGCAGTCAACGTCTCCGTCGTTGTCAAACGAGGGTGGAGAGGTGGGGGAAAGGCGACACAGCGAGCAAACAAGGCGACAAGGCACAAAGGACGCCCGACATCGAGAATTCATTGGCCGCACCGAGCCTCCTACATTTTTCAGCCACTGCAAATGCAAGGGCGCTACGAGATCTCACAGAGGAAATCGTCACTTTAATATCTAAAATCGCGAGACTCCCTCTTCTTCGACCGTCCAGCCTATGTCACAAATCGATTACGTTAGAAAGCTCCCTGCCAAGTGTTATTAATTCAGAGCCCTCACAGACGTAAATCTGAACAGGAGGGGGGGAATGTCGAATTTCCAGCGCTGGATCCTTTCTTCGTCGTACTTCATAAACATGTTGTTCATGATATAAAACTCAAATCAAAGAAATATGTGCAGTTTTTTTTTCCATTTCAATTGATAAAAGTAACATTTCTAACCGTAAAACCCAACAGTCGTAAACCAAAACTTTAGACAACATGTAAGACAGTGACGGATGTAAAAAGGGATGGTATGTAATTATACGATCCTCTTCCGATCAAATGCCCAGCCCTACTTTTTTAAATTACGGATCCTGTTTCGCGGATGAGGTTGATGGTCCAATGCACCCTCTTGCCGTTTGGTTTGGAAGCGGGCGCTTGTGACTAATGAGTAAGAAATGATCAACGGAAAGGAGAAGCAAAAATCAGTGGAAAATCATTGCAATTAGGGCCTAAAACTATCCGCAAGAAATGTAGTTCTGAAAAATTACATTATGATCGATTTACCAGTATCTAGCTATAACACTTGGCGGGGAGATTTCTAACGTAATCGATTTGTGACATAGGCTGGACGGTCGAAGAAGAGGGAGTCTCGTGATTTTAGATATTAAAGATCGCTGTAGATCTGTTTTCGGTTTGGAACATTGGAGCAGTGGATAAATAACCACCATCAATAGTTTCTGTAAAACATTTAATAAATGTAGTGTGGTCCAATTACAGTATTATGAATGTTATTATGCAACAAGTTCACTTTCACAAAAACTACTGAGATTAGTCGATATCACTAATATCGAAAAGATCTATAAGAACAGAAGACACTAAAAACTAAACTGAAGACTATTACGCATAGTGCGGTCCGATTATTATGAATGTTATTATGCAAGAAGTTCACTTTCACAAAAACTACTGATAGATTTTTCTATATTAATGATATCATCTAGGCTATTAGACAGAAGATACTAAAAACTAAGCTGGAGACTATATTACGCGTAGTGTGGTCCAGTTATTGCAAATGTTATTGTGGAAAAAGTTCAGTTCCACAAAAACTACTGATAACCTAGGCAAGATCATCAATATCAAAAAAAAATCTATTATACTCAAGATACTAAAAACTAAACTGAACACTTTATTAAGCGACATTCGTTATTACAAACAGTTGATATAATAATGATGTAGCATTTCTCCTATAGATGTTTAAAAAGTAAATCTAGCAAAATATTTTTTTAAAAAAAATCTATTTTCCTTATGTTTTTTTGACGAATCAAGAGTAAGATGCCAGAGCTTCCTTCTCACACTACCTCCATTATTGGTAGGAAATGTTTTGTTATAAACAGCCAATAGCGCGAGGATACCCTCCTTTACAGTCAACAACCGGCCAATCATGGACCGCGCAACATGTAAATAAGCTGCACCTGAAGGATACTTTCACATCTAGTATTGAAATATGTTCACAAATTTTAGTCACGAGTTAAGTTGGTACGGCGATTGACTACAGATTGAGCCATCAGGCTTCAAAATCCGATGCATCCAAGAATTTTCCTTCCGATACGGTAAACGCCTTGAACGGCCATTCAGACAGCAAACACGTTATGAAATGACTTAGCGAAGATTCCTCGTCTGGAGTTATAGAAATAATATCTTCGTATTACTACTACTATCTGTTATCTGGTGAAAACGTCATGAAAAAATTGCAGAACTCTACGTGCCACATTTATTTATTTAGGCGATAGCTTTAGGCTTCGTTGACGTTGAGGTTATTAAAAGCTGGAAAGGTCTAAGAACAAGGACTTCTTTTTTGTGGCTTATGGTTTTACACGTCGTCGACGTAGATGTGACTATAGGCGGGGAAGGATTGGGGGCAAGGAAAGGAACGGTTTCCAGAAACCATGGAAAAATTAAATCTGGATGGCAGGATGGGAATTCCAACCTACGTCCTCTCGAATGCGAGGCAAGAGCGTTATCGTTCTCCCACCATGCTCTGCACCCCCACTGCATCCCCTGTAGGTCTACTGAAGGACCACTTTTTGTTGTTTAGAATTTATCATAAATCTGGTTCCTTCTCGTACTGCTTCCGATTTGACATCATGCCCGAGGCAGAGAGCGAGTGAGACAGTCGACGCTGTGATGTGGTATACGAGGCTGCCGCAGGAGGTGCAGTGTGACGGAAATCCTCTAACTCGGCGAGCTGAAATCTGACACATATGATGCGCTGCGGTATTTTCATATCGCTCGCTCGATATTGCCTCGTCCCGACGGACGGCCTCTGAAAAATGTGCAATATCTCGCGAGGCGGGAGGGCGACCCCGCTACAAGTGATTTACACTCGGCCAGTCCGTCGCACTAATACCGAGCGAGCTTTTTAAAAATTGTTTCCGCCGCAGGCTGTGAATAATGAATAGCGAGTACTGTGGTCTGTGGTGTCTTGTTCGGCTCTAGCAGACTGGCTTTATGGGGCTGCTAGGACGTCGGCTAACAGATGTTACAACAGTGCCGCCGCAAGACCAAGGCAGACCAAAGTTTTTACGAGCAACATTTATAACCTCACAAGCCGCTGCCCAATTTGAGACATTTCCTCTGGCTAGGCTGGAATTCTATCCTATGAACTTTCCGGCACAAGTCGTACATTGGTGATGAAGCGTGGAAAGATACAGGTGTAAGAATTAAGAATAATGCATGCAAGGGAGCGTCCATAAACTACGTAGCTCGATATGGGGGGGGGGGAAAAATGGGGGGCAGGAGTTGGCTGGAAAGCTACGCTAGGCTACGTTTGTGTGTGGGGGGGGGGGGGGGTGTTCCGAGCTAGTCCACGTAGCTTTTCATTAAAATCAATTGTCACAGTTAAAATGAGGTAGAACTTGTAAATATTCATTTCTGTCATTTATTTATATCCGTATGTAATTTACGATAGTTTGACAAGAGAAAACAGTACAAAATATCTTCGGGAATCAATAGTGAAAAAAGCTACGTGCTACGCGGGGTGGGGGAGGGGGGGGCAGGTAGAGACAAAAGCCACGTCAGGCTACGTGGGGGAAGGAGGGGGGTTTCACAGGAGGACAAAATGGAGTTACGTGGTTTATGGACGCTCCGCAATGGTAAAAGATTTCTTTCGTAGGCAAGGAAGTCAGGGACTGAAATAAATGACCAAGAGAATGATTTAGCAAAAACGTTTAAAGAATTAAGAGTTGAAATTTTTAGAGGGCAAAAGTAGGTTAGGGGAAAAATGGGTGTGTATGGTTTTTTTTTTTTTTTTTTTGTAACAGTTTAACGTCCCTTTTTAACAACGTGGTCTTTAGAGACGGGAAAGGATGGGGGGCAAGGATGGGGGCAAGGATGGGGGCAAGGAATGGGAAGGAATTCGGCCATGGCCTTTTCAAGGAAGCATCCCGGCATTCACCTGGAGTGATTTGGGGAAACCATGGAAAACCCAAATCTGGATGCCCGGACGGGGATTCGAACCGCCGTCCTCCCGAATGCGAGGCCAGAACGCTATCCGTTACACCACCACGCTCGGTTAGGGGTGTGTATGGAAATTGTCAACGGAGCGTCTTCTCCATCGCAATTAAATTAAATTTAAATTTAAATTAACAGAAAATACTGTAAATGCTGCATGACGCTTATCTTCATTACGTGAGACAACAATTAAACATATTCCAGCTTAAAGACCGAAACAGATAACCAGAAACATTGCAAAAACACGAAAGACACGCAATCGGTGTGTAAGGGTTGTTATGTAAATCTCAGGTCCCCTCTTGGCAAATGTCAGCCTTTCCTCAGATGATGAATCATGTTCCAAAGAAAATATTTTGGATCAGAAAGATTTCAAAGACTCAACTGGCGTGACAACTGTTTCTAAAAAAACCAAGAACTTATGTTTTGCTTTATTGTAGCTTAAATCATGGTACCTGTAAGGTTGACACAAAAAATTTGCAACAGATTTAATATAACGGATTTTTAATCAATAACAAAGACTGAATTGGCGTCACCAATGTATATGAAAAACCGTAAACCTGTGTTCTACTTTTCTAGAGCATAATAAAATCACGATACCTCTCTTTAAATAACAGCCACGAAGCCAAAAGAGGTGACCCCAAAAAATTCACATCGGAATTTACTGTGTTTCCAACTTATAACAGAAGATGTCCGAGATATTATAATGAAGGAGTGAAATGCGCACCGTATCTCCTCCTCCTAAACTGAGCTGAATTGCTGCGACTTTTATTTGATTGTGTAATAATTGACTGAAAAATAACAGTTAAACCGTCGCCGGCGAAACCTATGTCAGGCTACGTGGGGGGTAGGGATTCAAAAGACGCCGTTATGGAGCCACGTAGTTCTCGTCGCAGCGGTGTCACGTGACTCACCTCCTTCTCGTGCGAGTAGAAGAGCACCGCGAGGTCGAGGCGCCGCCGGCGCTGCTCGACGCGCGCCGCGAAGCTGGTCACGTGACTCTCGAGCTCGCGGGCCACCGAGTAGATCTCATCCGCGTTGCACTCGCCCGTCTGGGCCAGCTCCTCCGCCGCCGTCAGAAGCTTCTCCGCGTTCGTGTACGTGTTCTGAAACAGAAACAAAGCACCTCGCATCACACTACTGCTGCAAGAGGATCACATTCAAAGACAAAAATACGAGGCGACAGAGAGGACCACTCAGCCTAATTTCCAATGAGTGCTGGGAAAGACACTCCTCACGGTGGTAAAGTTGTCCTGAACGTGGAGCTCAAAAAAATTCTCCAGATCTCTGCGCGTAATCCCCTATACGCTTGTATCTCTTCTTACAGTACACAGCTGAGGAACACTTGCAACGCCGGCTCGGTAGCGTAGGGGCTAGATTGCTAGCTCCGCGTACCGAAGGTCGCTGGTTCGAGTCCGGCCGAGGGCATGGGTGTTTAGTGTTGTGTCTTTGAATGTCTTGTCCGTGTTGTAGTGTCCTTGTGTCAATACTTGATAGCAACATATCACATTGAGCTGGCTGTATGGCCCAGTAGCCGAATGCCATAAAAAAAACCTTGCAACTAGTATATTTGAATTCTACCATAATCTGACAAGGACATTTGTTTTTGTTAGGGCTGTACAACATGATTACTGGATTTCGGAAAGTGCTAGGAAATCGTTCATAGCCTCAGCATTCCTTATTTATTCATTTATGACTTCGCGCCTCGCGGGGAAGGACTGTGCTTAAGAAACGGGAAGGAATTTAGCCATGAAATTTTCGAAGAAACCGTCCTGCACATTCGCCTGGAAATATTTCAAGAAACCATGAAAAACCGAAATCTGGATGGCGTCAACAGTGGTTATATTGATTTAAGTCTTTTCTGCTTATAGTTTTACGCCTCGTCGACGTCGAGATCATTAGAGGCGGGAAAGGATAGGAGCAAGGAACGGGAAGGAATTCAGCCATGGCAATTTAAAGGAAGCACCCCTGCATTCACCTGGAGAGATATTGGGAAACCATGGAAAATGTAAATCTGGATGCCCGGACGGTTATTCGACCCTGCGTCCTCGGGAAAGCGAAGGCAGAGCGTTACTGCTCGCCCACCACGCTCGGTATGTAAGGATATGCTGTTTCAAAAAGTATCTCACCAGCCAGCTGAATATGTGAGCAGGTTTATTCCGTGATAATAAAGGAAAAATTGGACCAACAGAATCGCACGTCACCTTTTGGAAGTTGCTCATTCTTCAAAACATCTTTCATCTGCGCCGGAAGTTGACTTGCAGGCAATCCGGCAGAACCACCAGAAGGCACAAAATGAAAGACACGACCTCTTCCGGCGAAGCAAGGCAGGTGCGGGCAGCATTGGGCGTGAGTAAACAGAATTTATTTACACAGCACCGGCAAACGAAGGATACAATTCGTCTGTAAATAATACTCGTGATATTTTCTACCCTCCACTTTCCCCAAATTACATTTTGAAACTTATTAATTTTCTTCTTCTTCTCTTCGATATCGGCCATCTAAGGACCTCGGAAAGTAATCCCGTGCATTTATTTCGATCTTTTTTTTCTTGACTTCCAATAGTTCTTCATCCATTCACTTTGCTGTTTCCTCCTTCCTTCCGTCCATAAGTTAATACATTTACATTTCTCATTCTTCTGGAAACCCTTGAAATTTTGGATCAATCTCCTAAAAGTTGCTCTATCTTGTATTAAATCTTCTGTTATTTCGATCTCAATCATATCTTCTTTACTCCTTGGATCCACTGGTTGCCGTTCTTACTCTTGTAAACATGGTTGAAAATTCTTTTTATAAGTCTGTTGTTATCCATTCTCATTATGTGACCAAGAAATCGATTCTCCTCTTTCTGATCGTGTTTAACATCCTTTCAATTTATTCTTCTTTGTATAGGTGTCTAAACTCACCATTTTCAATTTTTAATGGTCTCCAAATTTTCTCTTTCTTCTATTTTTCCAGTTTTCATAGATAACAAACATTCTGAGGCATAAAGTCCTTCTGGTTTGAATACTGTGTTGTAGTGTTTGATTTTAGTTTTCCTTGATAGATTCTTCTTATTGTATGTATCTTTAGTCAATTGGTATGCTAGTTCTAGTTTTCTTGCTCTTGATACATATGCTTCATTATCAAGCTCATTAATCTGAATTACTTCACCTAGATATTTAAATTTATTGACCTTGTTAATTTTTCCGTACTCTGTGTTTAGTACTGTGGGTGAATCCCTAATATTGGTCATGAATTTAGTCTTCTCAAAAGAGATCTGGAGTCCAACCTTTCTTGCTATATCTTTCAGAAGGTTGATTTGTTCGAGGGCGGTTTCTATACTTTCAGAAAGAACCACTATGTCATCAGCGAAGGCCAAACAGTTTACCCCAACCCCTTTGTGCCTCGAACTTAATCTTATCTCATGATGAATTCCCCTTTCATTGTGTTTCTCTTCCCATACTCTTATTACCTTCTTCAAAACGCAATTGAAAAGAATCGGGGAAAACCCATCTCCCTGCCTGACACCAGTTTTAATTTTAAATTCCTTCGAGATCTCTCCCATAAATTTCACTTTTGAATTTGTTCCAGTGAGGGTCTGCCTGATCATGTTGACCTATTTTGAGTTAACACCAAATTCCTGTAAAATGTTCAGTAATGAGACTCTATCTAATGAGTGGTAGGCCTATTTGAAGTCCGCATAAACTATAACATAATTTTTGTTCTTCGTTCATTACTTTGAAACATCCGCCTTGTTTAAGCAATATGCACACTCGATAAATAATATACCGGTTTTAACTTTCATTACAGTTTAAGAACGCTTCGCTAAAATTTGAAACAGCAGAAACGAACTTCGTAGATTTTTTTTCTTCGGATCTTACCCCTCGTCATCGTCAAGGTCATCAGAGGCGGGATAAGAATGGGGCAACGGAACAGGAAGGATCTCGGCTACGGCCTTTTGAAGGAACCATCCGGTATTAGCGCGGAGTGGTTACGGAAAACAATCGAAATCTTGATGTGCGAACGGAGATGCGAATCCACGTCCTACCAAATGCCAGGAATTATCGCTCAATGCGGTGCAGGAGATAAAAAATCATATTGCTGGTGACGTGGAATTGAATTAAAAAATAAAATGTGATTTAGTGGTCGGGATATCCGAATGTGTTACTAACCCAGCCTACTGACAAAATTTCAATTGTCGTAATTATTCTCCTCTTTCGTTGCTAGAATAATTATGTGTAACATACAGTACAAAACAAGTTTGCCACACGTAGGTGTCGGGTTCAGGGGTCCACAAAAATGATGACAGAGACAAGAATTCATATTACGAACCTTCCCCACAATCAATTGGAAGCCTTACCACTTTTTTAATGGTAAAATATCATTTTATTCATTGACTAAGAACGAATACATTTTGAGATAAACCAATGAAATTACACATTTTTAACAGTGCCAGGATGAATTGAACCAAAAACTGAGCACTTAATTTTAAAAATATACTTCTTACTGTTTAGATTTAATGTGTCCGTACCGCGATTTTAGTCTTTTCTCGATTCTCAAAAACATGTGATGCACAGAATTCGAAATCACCCGAGTACGTAACATGGAGAAATGTTACTAAAGGTTGATTATAGATGTTTTAAAACACATTATGGTCTTTAGTTTGGTATTAGTATACAGGCGAGTTCTTGCTGCAAGTATTTTGCGGCCAACATCAACGGCTCGTCATCTGTCAGCTTTAATTTGTGCACTGCGAGTCGATACATGCAGGCAGTCGACAGGGCAGGCTGGTGGCCCGGCTATCGACCTGCTATGCCGCCTCGTTCCTGTGGTCGACGCACAGTGGACGGCTTCGACAACGACACGCCACGCCGCTCCGTAATTACCAGGGGTGCGACCAGCAGCCGCCACCTGAACGCTACTGCTCGGAGTGGGCACCCACAGAAAGTTCTCTCATTTAATTTGGACTCGAATTATCGTCGACTAAAACCATATCGTGACCGTCACAGATGAGACACTGCGACGTTTCAATAGAGGTTCACCGATTCGAGCCCCGGTGCCGAATAAATAAAATCAGAGCTAGCACCAGATCGTGTACCAAAGCCCTGGGTTAGGTCCTGAAGGTCTACGCTGCGAGTGTGGAATTAGAGCATCCAACACTGTTGATGGCGATTCGTGTCGTATTGTGAAGTAACACATTCATAATGGAAAACGCAAGAGTAATCCTCCATAGTTAAGTTTTCGAGTGTAGTTGCTATTGAATGTTATTTTCCTCCGCGGTGATCTCTTCACGCACGTAATTTTGCTGTAGTCGTCAACAATGGAGGTTACTGAAAACCATCTCTGGCTTAGAGAGGTAAATGTGTTCATCGTTACTTAAGATTTATTTTTGCTTTTCAGTTTTTTTTGTTTGTTTGTTTGTATTTTGTTTTTGTTTCTTTTTTTAGTGTTTTCTGGTATTTTTTGGTTTTTTAGTTAGTTAGTGAAATTTTTATTTTGAAGGTGTAAATGTCATGTCACGTATCCTCAAAAGACTCCGAATGTTATAGCTACATGCGTCCTCGCTTGAGAACTCAAGATTGAAAGTTCGATGAGGCAAGTTTGTGAAGTATCACTGAACGAATAGGACAGTAGATGCCTAATTTTTCAACTACGCATCTTCTTCAACAAATCTTAAAGTCGAATGACAGACAGTGAGCCCTTGCACATAGATTTGTTAGGAGGTGAGGTGAGATCTTGAGGGACCTCTTTCCCCCCTCCCCCCTCCCGATAACGACCACGTAGTTTTTTGAGCTCTCCTGTTTTCAAGGGCGGTTAACCCCCCCGTTCCCCTAACATTGGAATCGACATCGTTAATAGACCTGTTTTTTAGCTCTAATATTCTTCAAGAAATTAAAAAGATGACGTGAGGTTTCCGTCGACCCCCTCCCATGGCGAGATTTGGTGAGATTTCGCCGAACCCTCCCCCCCCCCTATTTCACCTCACGTAATTAATGGACGCCCCCTAAGCGGTAACTTTCCGGCCTGTCATTCAGCAGAACCAGTTTGAAATATGTGTTCAGCCACCCGTATTTCACATTTCATCCTAATTACCTCTAAACCATTTCCGGCAACAGGTGAAATGGTTTGTCAATACTGCTTACCGCTGATTTCCCTCCTATTTCCTTGTCAATATTGTTAATGCTTGGTCTAGTGACACCGTTGCCTACAAGCCACAAACCCAAATGGAGAAAACAAATAAAGCAACAAGCGAAAGCTCTAAGCTGCTTAGGCAGCAGTAACAGAAATGTAATCTACGTGAAGTTCCACAACAGTACAGCCATTTACAGGAAGCCATCGGGTTGTAAAACTTTTACTTGTAACTAACGATCTGTTGCCAGCTGTTACTGGCGCCTAACTTAAACAAGAAAGCCTGACACGGTTCCAATCAGCGGAAAGGAGGACATCGGCATCGTGCAGTGACCCACCGACTGACGTAAACGTATTAGTCTGCCACCTGCAAAGCTGTCTCACCACCGTGCGATAAGCACAGATCGCTAATCTTGCAGTAATCGGACCAAATTTGGAGCTTGTCAACAGGCGTAGCAATCCAGTGTTGCAACATCGTCGTTAACTTTTACAGCACTGTTGTAATGACTATTTGGTATAGACCAAACACAGCTCACATACTATAGAAATATCATTAAGTCGGTACAAGCAGAAAGACTTTAGGTTTTGCACTGATCGACGAATTACAAAGGGTGGACTGTTCCTTAAGAAAAGAAGTCTAAACAAAGCATACAGTTAAATTTACCTTTGACCGTTGTTCATAGTGTAAAAAAAATCTTTTTGCTCCACCCACTCACCCAAAAAAATTAATAAGTTATTGTTATAATGCTCTAGATTTTTTTAATTTTTAGGCCAAATGTAACAACCTAATTTCTAGTAGACCATCGCGTAGGTAGGATTCTATATTATTCAACTGTAGTTGACGCAAAATTCAATGCTTGACATATTTTCAGGTTATCTACCGGTCTCCGCTCTCGCTCCTGAAATGATGCACCCCTTTGTAGCTGGCGCAATCTTTCAATACAAATCATATTTATTAATTTATTACCAGCAACTAGAATTCCACTAGTAAGGGCTTTCGATTACAAGTAACATTATTGTATGTCAAATTACCTGCAAAATAAAAACTTTTGCTTGCTTTGTTTACAACTTCCTGACTGTATTAGATGAAAGTATTTTCAATAGAGGAAAGTCACCGAACCCAGATCCCTAAGTTCGACCCCCACTATATTTCGCATGGATGACACGACTTATATCTGAACACGTAGATGTTGAAAGAAATGATGTGTTTTGAATTTTGGAGGATTGGACAGAAAGAAGTACCCCGCCAGTTACGCTATTAGTGCTTTCAGGAAGCGTGAAAGTATCGAGCGTGGTGGGTGAGCGCTAACGCTATGGCCTCGCTGGCATTCTGGAGGATGCGATTTCGAATCCCCGTTCGGCATTCAGATTTGGGTTTTCTATGGCTTCCACAAATTACTCAGGCGAATGTCAGGATGCTTCCTTCAAAAGGACATGGAAGAATTCCTTCCCGTTCCTAGTCTCCAATCCTTTTCCACCTTTAATGACCTCAACGTCGACGAGGCATAACGGCATAAGACAGAAAACAAAAGTGAAAGTTTCTGCAGAGATGCATTAAACAGTGTTTTACACTCATTACAGTGTTCCAAAAATAGAAGTAACAATCTGTCCACTTCAGTGTCCTTGGAAAATATTATTCTGTATCACTGTGTCATTTCTTTATTTTATCTACCCAATATCCTTTTTAAATTCCTAAACTGTCCAATCGAAAACACTGTATGTAGGATCCCTCGGTGTTCCTTCCCTACGTTGGTCCCTCCTTAAATCATATTAATATTTCGTCGAATTGTTGAAGTGATTTTGAATGGTATTTCAAGTGGCCAAAACAAGTATAAAACTTGGCGAGAAAAAGTGGTGATTTTTATTGGTAGTAGAAAAACTTATTGCAGAAGAAACTTTTCTTAGGTGGTAAATTATCAAATATTATGAATTTCAAATAATCTAAATTGTTTATACCACTCGGTCAAATGTTAAAATAAAATGCTTTCATATTATTTTTAATTTTAGTAGACTTATCTGGTAGTTTTGAGTATATTCCTGACAGATGACCTACCTTTTTCTCAGAGAATTTTTTTGCAACTTTTTATTAAAAACTGAATTTGAAGATTATGGTGAGATATTTATTAATTTCTGTCATGCAGGCTATTTGAAAACATACCAATAAAAGGTATTCTATTAAAATTAAACTTAACTAAAATCAAAGGCGAGACAGCTAAAAAACAAAATGGGAGTCTGACTTTTGTTGCTTTCCTTTATTGTTTGTTAAACACAGAATATGCTCCATATTGGAGACATCTTAGAAAAAGAATAATAATACAATAAAAATCAAATGGAAGATGGTTTCACCTTTCTCAGAAATTTGTATGCATCGATCTACCTGTCCATTCACCTCTATCAAAAATAATGATTTTACTATTTACTATTTAAATTTAAGCTTTATGGATGCTGGAATAACTTTATCCAATGTTTTTTTAACAAATTCTAATTATAAGTTTGTCCGTGTATAATTAAGTTTCATAAAGTCTACCTCGAATCCTGAAGGAAGGCAATTAAAGGTGACATAAAATAAACTTTATCAAACTTTGGACTTCTTTAACTGCACGACAAAGGAACTCACGGATACGAGTATTAATTAAGAGGCGACGTTGTTTCAGAAGTACTGAACATATAATTCGCGTATAATTTACCACGAAACAACAACAATAGATATAACGATAATAATAATAAAAAAATTGAATGGAGACAGATTTTGACGAATATTTCTGTTCCCATTGTGTTGCGTACGTCCCTGGAGATAGATCGCTAAGGGAGACTACAAAGAATGGTATCCCTTGTATCGACACAGTCATTTAGCCTACCAGAATTAACATTGGTACGGCGGCAGTAAAAAATTTATTTATCTTAATTTCAATGTATTCATATTCTTTATATCAATTTAAAGGCATTCAGATAAGTTTTTAATCATTTTATACCAGTTTGGTAAGGTTTCAATCAATATTTGGAATTAACAGACAATTGTGCAATGTATTAACAATGTTTGGACTATCAAGTATCTACAACTACGCATTGTCGAGCGGCGTGACTTATCGATCATTCCTTTGCCAATATATAATGTCATGTTTGGAGCATAGGCACGTAGTTATAACAAGTTTCGCACCCTAACAGTATGCACGTAGTGTTTGTATCATGTAAATTGCCAATGCAAGTCATTTTGTTGCTACATGTTAAAATTTATCAATTAACCTGTGCTTTGTTCATACTTCTATATACGCGACTTAACAAGTCAAATAAACACCAGTTAGTAAAATGTTTAACTTACAGTTTCTCATAATTAAGTGAACCTGCCATACTTAGTTCCAGCAGTCATCAAGAAAGTTATGGTGGAAGCTAAAACCACATCACTAGAAAGGCAGGTGAAAATGTCATAGCATAGTTAAACCCCAGGGCTCAGTCCTGGGACCACATCTATTTTTAATCGTGTTAATGATGTAGCTAATGTGTTACGTCTCTGTAACCACCAACTGTACGCTGAATATTTGCAATTTTAACTCAGTCTAACACCAAAAGACATAGCCATTATTGTAAAACTAATATTATGCCGAAATAAAATATTTTTCTGAGTGAGCAATGAGGCTGGTACTAAATATTAACTCAAATAACTACCATTGTTATTAGTAGTGCAAAACTGATAGGCAGCAACTTCATATTAAATCTCCAATAAATGACGAGGCTAAATTAAAGTTATACGGTAAAAGATCTGGAAATTCTAATACACCGTAATTTAAACTGGTGTGAAAACGCTTAGTGAGTCTTCGCCCATGTGGTTTAGGGCATCATGTGGCGGTAAATGTGTTTTCTTACATATACGTATATGCACACACTGTACTGAACATTGTCACTATATCTGTGAGTACAGTATGTGCATATATATAAAGATTTGTACTTTAGATAGTAATTGCAATAACACAAATGTAAAAAACACATTTACAGAGACTGATGATGCCCTATAGCACAACGGCGAAACGGGACTGGAGAATAAAATAAAATTCACCAAAAAAGTTGTTTGAAGACGGAGTTATTTATAAAATAATCATTTGGTCACGGTATTTAATATTGTGTGATGTAAGTGAACTAACTGACGCTGCCCTCCAAACTTACGACAGGATCCCAGAGCGGGGAACGCGACAGCGAAAAACTGCTACGGCGGACAAAAACTGTGGCCCGGAACAAGAGTGGGGTGTGTCAACAGACAGCGGCCGGACACCAGGGGGAGAAAGGCTCGCAGACCGACGAGAAACCGCCGACTCTGGCTACGGACAACATTACGAAGTAGTCTGCAAACAGTGCTTGCAATTTAGCTCATCTTGGAGCACTGAATGGTAAAAACAGTTTACGCATGACAAAGGCGATTTTAGAAACTCAAAATATAACTATTCCCCTTTCCATGTTTCATTAGTAAGGAAAACACTTAGGGTCGAGCCAAAAAGAAACCAAATTGTTATTGATTATATACGCAATGTAGTATGCACCTACACAAATACCAGTAAAAATATAAAGTATCCTCAAATCACAGTTTTTGTTGCAGAGTTTTTTTCACTTCATGCATTTACGCACTGTCATATCCCACTAGGAAATGATCACTGGCGAAGGTTCAGTAAACTTCCGGATCAATACTTTTATCGTTCTTTACATGGGTCTCCAAAATTATGTAGAAGTTTGTCTAGGACAGTACCCAATTTCTAGCAGTTCAGCAAACTTTGCACGCACTGAAAACACAACATTTAGGATAAATTTCGAAATTTCGCCGAACCATGATATCCTTTACTGCAATTCAAAACTCTGATCATTACATTCTATAAATAAAGTCATGGCTATCATATTTAAAACACGCGTTTCAACACTAAAAGAAATGATGATGTTGATTAATATAATAGTTACTGGTAAAATCATGAGATCAGTTACTGAAAACTTTTAAACTGTTTCGACGGCATTAAGTTACAGAAATATACATAACAACTTTACTGATGAGTTTATTATTTACGAAAGATCCGCTAACCGTAATCTAATGGAACACTGTAGTTCATAATTGTTTTGGAAGCTGTTACTTTACAAACAATATACAGAAAAAAGTTCACAGCACCAGAGAGGTACTTTTTGTTTTGTTTTTGGTTCTGGCTTTATGGCTCGTTGATGATCATGTCATTACAGCAGGGACAGGAGGCAAACACGGAACGTGAGAGAATTCGGCCATGGCTTTTGCAGGGACCATCCCGGCATTTCCCTGGAGTTATTTCTGGAAACTATTGAAATTGAAATCTAGATGGGCAGGCGGGGATGTGAAACCGCGTCTTCCAGAATGTCGAGGGATTATAAAAAGCTAGAAGCGTAGGTGTACCATAATTTGACATTATCTATTGAGGAGAAACTAGAGTGAACAATAAAAGTGTGTTTATTTTTAACATGTTGAATAATAATAAAGACTGTAAGGTTGAAACATTCTCACCCACTACTGATCATGTAACGTTTTAATGACGAATAAACTTAAATAATGCGGAAATATATCATATTTATGTGTGTAGAGAGTGAAATTTAATGTTTCTCAGTAATCCAACAGCATTACCATCTACGATTGATGCTGTCTGATTTCCGCAGATCATCATATCGTTCAAAGTAAATAATCCTCTTCTCTTATGCATGCAATTGTTGTCCAGTGTATCAATTTACAAGACTCTCTTACGACTATATTTGAGGTATTTATACTTCATGGTTTATCAAGCAAAAGAAAAGTACCGGTCAATAAGAAGCGTGTAAAAAAAGCATTGTTAAGATCATAGAACATTTCTCTCTGTCATCTCGATTGTTTATGCTATCAACGTATTCGAAATTTCCTGTGGAATTTTCAAGTGGTCATGCGTTCCGCCTCTAGTATCTTAACCTAAAGGGACCTACAGCTTAACACTGAATTTGAGTCACCGAACTTCATAAGAATAAAGCGAGGTATTGCTAGAGTAGAGTATCACCTAATGGGATTGGAAGTGGAGACTTGTCTATACCCAAGCAGCCACTTTAACACTTGAACTAGCAGAATGTTTTAATGTATGTTTCCAATGAAACATATTTCACATGAACATATTATGTTATATGAAATTTCTTTTAGCTACCCAAGGCAAACAACATTCGTTTATTATTTGTTAAGGACTTGCGAAATGCCAAGTTGAGCTTAACAGCACGCAAAAACCCACTGTGGTTATACAGAAATTCGGAGGGGAGGGCGGGAAGATGGTGCGGTGCATGAAAATTTGACACTGTCTAAAAGGCGTCTGGCCTTCGAAAATGTATAATTATTAGATTGGATACACGTGGAGGGGATCGTTAATTAACAGCACCTCGATCGTGTCGCCAAGTTAATTCTATTTCTAGGTGCGTGCATCACGATCCAATTGGGAGCTCCCCTAGCGCCCGTCACGGACACTGCTAAACCTCATTAGCGTGGAGTTCACTCCAGGACCAAACATCTACCAGTTCCCCTCTCAAAGAGCCCTCACGAAATTCAAACCACCAACAGACAGACCGAATGCACCTCAAAACTCAGCACTGCTCATCAAACTACCAAATTTGCATTTTACCAACATTTTGGTATTTACAAGTATCGCATATTTCACCATCTGAATGCCTTTGCTCTACGAACTAGACAGGTCTAAACTCGCAAATTAGTTGATAGAGGGTTGTCTTCAAGGGTTGCTGGCTCGAGTCCTTCCTAGGTGATGTTAAACAAATAATGAGTTAGTCTTGTTTTACCTAATACATATTAGTGAATAATACACAGATGATAAACTGCAGTCACGATATTTCTTAAAAGCCTGTATGCGTAAGTATTATTTGTAGGGCAAAGAAGAATAAACAAACGACGTCTCTCTCTCTGTGTGTGTGTGTGTTTGTTTTTCTTGCCATCTGCATTCAAGGATCTGCCATCAAAAATACTTCTTTTCATTATTATTTGGATTCCGGTAGTAAGCTTCGTCGACGTCGAAGTCAGAAGACGTGGGAAAGGTGGGACAAAGAACAGGAAGGAATTCGGTCATGGTATTTTGAAGTTACTATCTCGGCATTCACCTGGAACGATTTCGAGGAACCTGAACGGGAATTTGAACCCGCGTACTCCTGTATACGTTACCGCTCACCCATGGGGATCGTTTTATTACTATCATCACAGTACAAACAGAACAAGGGACAGAACATAAGTATCGTGATTTGCAGGTGCATCTTCCAAATAATAGAAGATATTTCACAAATCCAACATCAGCCCACAGAGGAGTTGAAGAACTTGTTACCAGTTTCAGAGACTTCACGTCTCCTTGTTTTTGACCTGACACAGATAAAAAATACACTGTTAAATTTTTGTGTCGATCATTTTTTCTAATTTTCAGTAAAAAAAAAAAAAAAGAACATAGTAACATAATTAATTTCAAATCCAGTGTGATTTACGAGAGGGAATTCCTACGCCATATAATAAAACCTTAAACAAAGAACTTTCCTTTCATATCTGATAGTTTCATAAAGCCTTAAAATAAAAAATAAAAATATCGACATTTTGTCTTACCCATCAGTTCTTCGTAGTTACGAACCTGATTTGATACTTCCAATCCACCCTTCCCAAAACTTTAAAAATTTACTCTATTATGTGCATACCACAGAGATTTGCTGTGATATACATTTTTGTGAGTTTAATAAGCACGGTCTCTGACGTCGAGTACGAAACGTTGTTTACATATTCAATAAATTTCTTCAACTAAACAAGAATTTCTACAAAAACCAGAATGCTTATACAAGTATCCTTGGTACAGCAAAGAAACTTTCTCGAAAGGGAATTTTTGAGATAAGAACGTAGCTAATAGTAAAACGCAAGAACAGAAATTATCTCTGTGAATGAAAAACGACTGTGGCTAGCAGCCTTACTCGCAGTGTCCCTTTCATAATGGCTGATAGCTCACAGTGAGGGCTGCTCGATGGGGCTGGCTGGCAAGTTGCCAGGCTTCCGGCTTTCAACGAGGCGCCCGATCGAGTCAGCCACCTGCTGTTAACATTCAAATCACCCCGTAAGCCCTGATTATGTCCCGTAGCCCGGTACTTCACGCTGATGAGATGTTTTCTCTGCTGTTAGATTGGAGGGTTCCATAACAATAATAGGCAGTATCTTGCATGGTAATTCAACAGTCGATGAATGTAAAATTCTTCGTACTGGCGTTGACAACGACCAGACCAAAAGCGGTTATCAGGCTTTTCACATATTCAAGCCGAAGTAATGTTGGGATGATTTTTCAATTAAGCCTCGTACACCTTATCTAACACGATTACTGCATAAAAACTAGTTGTGAGATAACTGTATCTAGCAATTAGTTCACGGAAAGTTTGAAAAGTTGTAATAATGTTTTTGACTTGAGAATTACCTTAACTTCCACATTCCTTCCAACTATGTCGATAAAACTGAGTAAATGTTCAACCTTGCATCAAAATTATTATTTGAGCAATCTTTGACTGAAATACAACAGAGCGTGGTGAGTGAGCGGTTAACGCTGTGACCTCGCATTCGGGAGGACACCGGTTCGAATCCCCGTCCGGGCATCCAGATTTGGGTTTTCCATGGTTTCCCAAATCACTCCAGGCGAATGCCGGGATGCTTCCTTCAGAAGTCCATGGCCGAATTCCTTCCCGTTCCTTATCCTCAGTCCCATCCCGCCACTAAAGAACTCGACTTCGACGAGGTGTAAAGCCATAATTTAAAAAAATAATATACTAAAAACCTATTAGTTCCTGGGCCGCTGTAGCTACTAATTATTAATTTCGCCGTCGTTGGAATACATTGATTTCCACTTTATGGAGGAGACTTATCAGCTTTTACGTACTGATCTTACTCAATATTTAGTTAAACGCACACGACAGGGTGGGAAGTTGACAGAAATGAAGCAATGTCTCATAATATTCGAATTTCATGTAGCTATTATGGTTCCGAATTAAAAATGAACTGCGTTGTCCAGTGCGCTAAAACGCTAATTCCTTTATAAGCCCAAACAAAGGATGTGAAGCAATATTGCTGATTGCTGTGACATAAAACAAATTAACATCGAGAAATTAAATAAATCATTCAAACGATATTCACGTGAGTACTTTTAAGTAATTACTAAAGAACAATCCCTTACTGACTGACTTATTCCGAACTGAAGGATTCAGCATAACTTTCATAGGAAGGTAATCACAGCAGCTGGAAGTTAGCAACTATTTTGTGTTCAGGAAATGTTTTAATGAACCAAACAACAGTTAACTAAATTAATATATACCATCTAAAAATCAGACATTATGTATTTTGATATACGCAGACGAATATAAAAGCCTCTAACAGTAATAGAAATTCAACAAATAATTTATATATTGCCAAAATAAAATAGTTTCGTGTAAACAGTAATAACAAATGATAAAAAGAATTAATAATATTTCACGTACTTATTCCTCACGGAGCAATATCAAACAAAATACTCTTGAATCAATACACAGGATACACGGCCACAAAGTGAGGGTGGAATTTCTAAACGCACGGTACCTCCGGGGAGAAATTAAATTTAATTTTCACCAATGAGTGGACTGCACTCGAGATATGCTGTCAACGCATTCGCGTTTGCGAGAGCGTAGTAAATGCAATAACCGCGTGTGAGGGCTAAGCGAAAAAATTTCAAGCGCGTAGTCAGTGCATAGCCTATCGATCAATGGCTCAGCTGACAGAAGCGCACCTTGCACGTCCGATACCTAGCGACAACAAAGGAAATAGCGCCAACAAAAAAAATCAGATGGCCAGAAACAGGTAGTTACGTTTCAAATTTGTTGTTAGTTTTGCCATGCAAAACAATGACGCGAAGAAGTTACGAAGTTCAAACTGCGTTTAAATCTTTCTACTGCCACCTGCAGTTTGAGGCAGGAGCGGACATAAATACAGGTAGGAAGATTTATTTTGGTTCAGAACAGGATTCATAGGCACTGGAGGAAATACTAACGGAAGTTAAGACAGCTAATGAAAGAAGTCCTGATCCACGCAACGTAATGGCCAGTAGTCTATCTTCGAACATCCATGGTCATCGATTCGAATGTGCTGAATTACTGAAAGGTTGTGTTTACGTTATGTTTGGTCTCGTATGAAAGTAGCTGTAAATCAATGAATAAGTGGTATAAATATACAATCCGACACCAAGCGAAAAAAAAATATTTAAAATATTTCAAGTCGCACAAAGATCTCGAGAAAGAGCTTTCCTTCTCTAAATGATGTTCTTTTGGTATGAAGCACGATTTTCCCGATACAGATGCCATATTTTCTGAGTTTAATAAAATGGTGTATCGGAGCCTTAGTCTATTCTTTAATTTCCAGTCTCGTTACTTAATATGTAAGTATAGCGGTCAATTTGGTGCAAAGTAAATCGTATTAGATGTGGCACGGGAAGAACTGCTTCAACTCTCCACACCTCAGGCTGGGCAGATTCTCCGTACTGTGACTGCGGTCAGGTTCCACAAAACGGTGTCGCACATTGTGCAAGATTACCCACTGCGTGCCTTTCCTGGTAGTCCGGAAGACTTAAATTTAGCTTCGCTGGAAGCGGTGGCCTGGTTGGAGTGCCTCGACGTCATGTTGTAGTGGTTGAGACTGGCGATCCTGGCTCAGTGGCCGGCTGCGGGCACTGTCCGCTGAACTATGTGTATATATGTGTGTTTTGAAACAAGGTTTTCAATGATTACACTATAATTGTTGTCGAGTGTTGTAAATGTCATTGTGCATCATAAGAAAAATAAATAAATAAATAGTAAATGAACTAAGGCTGCATGAAAACTTGTGGAAGATAGCCAGCATTAAAATATTATCTGCATGATTGAAAAGTTTCGTCGTAATTACAACGATTGAGCTGTAATAACTGTGGCATTTAGAAACACTCTTTCAGTCTATTGCTTACTGCATCCATGAACCTGGACTGCTGATACGGTGTCATCGAAAGAAAGAATGAACGAACCTAATACCTTGCTCATGGACCTCACTGTTAGCCTAGAACACTAGCAAAAAACTCTCTGCTAAGAGTGTAGTACATTTTTAAGAGAACACTGAAACAGCTGATGTACATCTGAGACAGCGGGTCAGGTAACTGGACCACATGAGGAAGGCAAAGTTGCCCGCGGGTATGCGTGACCCGCTACTGCAACAACAGCTTCTGAGAGGCTGTCGGCACCGCGCCACGAGTACTTGATAGCACGTGGAAGTTAATCTGAGTCGGTAGCTCCGTTACGCTAAAAACGAAATTAGAGCTACCAGCAAGGAATTTCGTATATTTCTTAGGGATTTTAAAGGTAAGATCATTTAGGAGTTCTTTTACAATTAGAACCGAGGTACAGTATTCATCCGTACAACGAAAGTGTTCTTGCGTACTTCACATTACACAGTAAGCTGTGCCGCGAGTGGAGATCGGGTTAAGGTCCTCTGAAAATCCTATCCAAGACGGGGAGTCGAACCGGGAACCTTTTGATCTTCAATCAGACGCCTTAGCCACTAAGCCAACAGACCAGTCGTAGCCAACAACGAAGACATAAACCTTTTTAATTTACGCAGAAGGGTTCGGTAATGATCCGTTCTTCCTAAATTCCTTCTCTTGTGGCTACGAAAGAACTCCATCATTAGATTCTTATGGTTACGTTATTGCTTGATTCAAATCTAAATATTGCGTTTTTTCCCAATGCCATTACCAGTATTTCTATTCTATTTTATTCATTGCGTTTTTATAAATTTCCTACAAGTATTAATAAATCTAGAGTAGCCTTTTCGAGAGTCTTTCATTTTTGGTATTAATTCTTTAAATCACTTTTACTAAGTAATAGTATATATAATAATTTCTCTCGATGCTAACGACGCGTAATAACTGAATAGAGGTCTGATCGAGACAAACTTAAATCTTTATTTGGCTCGTTTCGTTAGACTCGCGATATGTTTCTAGGAGTGAAAAGTTAAAGGCAAATATCGAAAAAGGATCGAATTAAGACTTTACGAACACTGAAGCATTGGTGACTCATATAAAAATTTCTGTATGGGCATAGAATAAGAAATTATTTGCAGCTAACGAGACAGATCACTGTTAGGCTTGTGGCCTGGATTTCTTGAAGAGCAAGATTCGATCAATCTTGGTCTTTCGACATTGGATTCTCGAAAGTTGGACAAAAATCACTAGAGGTGAGTTATTAGACTAGTTCCATCATTGATCAGATGAAAAGTATCTCCTTTCGCTGAAAGAGATACTTGAATTCATAAACAAAGTATTTGTCCTGTTACTGCTGCACATCGCCGAGTTTGCTGCTGCAGTTCCGAAGGAATAATCACGTTCTAACTTTCGGAAAAACTCAGTTTTAAAACTCACTGGGGTCAACTGGATCACGTAAGATTGATTTAGACAGGTATCAAACCTGGCAGAAAGAAATGAAACTCAAGCACCACTGTCAATTATAACGGAAACAGACACCACAAAGTGATACTGAATTCACATGAAGTTTTGCCAGATTACATCTAATCCGGTTACATAATGTGAAGTATCTTTAAAAATTCCATAAAAAATACAGCATTTTCTGACTCTCATGAACCATCTTAATTTTTCAAGAGCAGCTCCATAAGCACCCAAACCATTAGCACTACAGACTGGCTCGTGTGGACGGTTACAGGACAGGAACTTAAACACAGGTGCTCACCAAGGATTTTCCAGTTATTGTGTAATTACAAACCCACGACCAGTCTTTCTAGGAAAACTGGAGTGAAAAGCAGTCAGCAGTCAGAAGAAATTGTCATACCAAGGACGGTTTAGCATTCATTCAAAATAAATTATCTGGTTATTCACTTTTTTCGTTCCTTATAAATTCAAAGTGCTGCTTCTTCATTTCCTGTATTAGATAAACTGTCCTGTTTTGGGATTCATTCTATTCTTGTTCTTTAAAAAGTTTAATGGCAGGAAGGTATCAATGATTTTTTTTCTTTTTTTTTTTTTTTTTAAAAAAAAAAAAAAAAAAAAAAAAAGGGAGAAAAAAAAAGAGAGAAAGAAAGTTAGGTTTATCAGATAATTAGTTTACAAATCTGAAAAAAACGTACATCTTCAGTGGTCACACTAACTTCGGGAACGTAGACGCAAAAGACGTGAAAATAATTCGGAATCAAGGAGATACTTAAAGTGAATGTAGGCCAATAGCACTAAAGCAAACATTATGCTTTATAGTGTAAATAATATACGAATGGGCTTTATGGAAGACAATTTCCATATGAGATCAGATAAAGAAATATATCTCTGAAAACAAGAAGAAAACTTTTTTTAAAAAACTTTCCAGTGTGTCTTACAAGAATTTATAAAAAGATACATCATGCTTTCTTTTCATTGGGACTTACGGCTAGTCGACCACATGATAACAAAAGAAAGTGAATTGGAAGCAAGAAGTGAGAAGGAAATCGGCTTTGGTTTACATAAAGAAACCATCCCGAAATATTCCTGGAGTTTACCTGGATGGCTGGATGGAGAATCGAACTAGTTTCGTACTACTTTCGACAGCCAGTGTTCCAATAAAAATCGAACCGTCAGGAAAAAAAAAATATTTACAACTTTGGCTACTTTTGAAAAATCTTACTACCCTAAAGACGGAGGTAGTTACACTAGGGGCTAAAGTTTCCCACACAGTTGACTGAAATTACCCCAAGGTCACCGTTGTGGAGCGGCAGTCACGCTGACAATTGGAGTGGTACAATAACCACTTTTCAGGTGTTATGGTGCACTCTGGCAGCAGGAAGTCATCCCACAGTGGCTCTCACGTACTCTCGGCACGAAGCTAGCAGGGCGTCGTTAAAAGCAACAAGACGTGAATGGGCCATCCGGAGACACGCCACTACCGTCGGCAACACATGCTGGAGTGTGGCCGACGTGACGAATGTATTCCGGAGACGGCTGTTTTAACGGTTACTGCCAACGCTACAGTGTCGGAAACTCAAACAGCTGTGGAATGGAAATGTTTTCTACCTTAGTGACAGCTATCTCTAAGTGAAAGCTAGAGTGAACTCAAGTACAAGTGAGGAAATCGTAGGATATGAAGAGATTATGAACATCTCTGATATTGCGTTCTTATTTCTGTCTTGAAATCTTAAGACCTCTAGTGGCTCACAGGTCGACAGAAGATACATATCACAATTCTGCATCCTCAACTGAGTTTCATGTTTGACAGAGAAACACATTCCGGAGACTACGATCGCGGTGGGTGCCTAGACTGCCCTAGCCAGGAAATCTGGATTTCGGTTTTCAATTTTCCATTGTTTAGAAATTATTGCGGACTTGTGCCGGAACGGTTCTTTCAAAATGCCATAGTTGAATTACTTCCCGTTCCTTGCACGCAATCCACTCCCGACTCTAATGACTTAATCGTTGACGCATCCTACAGGCAAAAAAGGACAGCGTAATGCGCAGTTAAAAAATACAGTAACACAACTCTAACAATTCATTCTAGTATCTGGAAGCATTAACAAGACCGCAATGTGTATAAAAGAGCAACAATAAATTTTAGCAATAACATCTATATAAATAACATTTAAACAGAATAAGAACGTATTTATGATTGTTTCCTAATAGTTTCCTGGAATCTAAACGTAAATTTAATTTAATTGCGATGGAGTTCATTTTTCATCTTTCCTTTTACCACCTACTTATACCCTTACTAATTCCAACATAAAATTCTTTCAACGTTTTTGGTAAATTATTAATCGTTTCTGTTGTTAATTTATTACAATCCCTGACCCAATTACCTATGAAATAAAAACTTCCCACACTCTTATACGTGAAATCGAACGCCAATTTGTGGTCATGGACATCTCTTCCCCGCCACACACTTCTCATAATTCTTCCACCAATCTCTTTCCACTCCTCGCCATTACAATTCTCTTCAGCATCCTCTTGTCTTCCACCGAATCCCATTTCAGCTCCTTTATCAAATCAGTTACTGATTTTATTCTGCGGTAACTTCCAGAGACAAACCCAGCAGCCCTTCTCTGCACTCTACATCTCCTGTATTTGATACTCAAATATGTGGGTCCCGTACTACACTACTATGTTCCCCAACAGTCTGACCAAAGATTTGTAACCCGGTTCCCTTACTTCTCTGATATATCTTCTCAGCACTCTCTTCAAAAAGTGAAGGATTTTGAAATCTTTTTCCACTATCTGTCCAATGTGTCCTGCTCAGTTGACTTTGTTATCAAATGTTATGATAGTGTATAATGATCTAAGAGACGTAAACCCCTCTCCTTACTAACTTACACTTCTTACAAAGCCATTTTACAGCACAGTCTAAATTTAATGTGCCATATCCGCTACAATAATTACATGACTGATCAAAGATACATTGGAAAAATGCTTCTGTCCGGAGAAGACAGTTCGATCTGTCCGCCGCGTGGACACAAGGCACGCTGCAGCTAACAAGGAATTATGAAGCTGATCAGAAATGCACTTCTCAATCCCTGAGATGAATAAACCATATTGGCAGCTAATATTCGGAATACGTCTCCAATTCCACCTCCATCTTCCCGTGAGTGACCAATAAAACGAAGATATAGGGTCGGCGGGGAGTGGCCCCCCATTTATTGCGATATTTGCGACACCCGTCACACGGCCGTCCGTCACACCACACATAACGCACCCTCGCAATCCGATTACGACGCAGCACTGAAAGCTAACGTCGACAGGCAGGCGGGCTGGCGGCTCTCAGCCTGATTACGACGAGCGAAGAATGGGCGATGGAACAAGAGGCAGCCGCGGCACGCCAAGTCACCTGCGCGCTCAAGACGAGCGCGCGCAACCGAGCAAGTGTTTCAAGAGCCGCCAGCAGAAAGCCTCTACCATCGGCTTATCTCCTGGTTATACTTCGACACTCGTCGGCTATCACATTTTCTCTCGTATATTCATCTGGTTGAGAACCGTTTTTCCATCTTTTATAGAAATATTTGCTTCTATACTATAAATATTTAACGTTCGTTATCTTCTTCAAGTGGCATTGTGACATTCGATGAACCAGAAATAACGAAAGGTTGCATGAAACTAAAATAAACCTGACACCAGACTTGAGTTTTATTAATTTTACTTTACATTGACGGCCGTACGAATCCTAAATTTTTCATCATAGGCAGATTTTGAGAATTTCGTACAATCTAAATGTAGAACGGAACCCTTATGATTTCCTTCATTTGTTCGTCTGTCACACCATCACTTCAAAACTATTTAATTTGGAAATTTGCACTGTACTCTGTTTTGGTCTTAGTATATGACAATTATGAAGAATATTCGTGGAATGTTAAAATAATTACAGGGGTTTCAGTATGGGGAGCGGTGTGGCTAAAGGAAATTTTTTTCTCTCTACCTGAAGCACATGGCTATCAAATGTTTGATTTTTCCTTTATATTCCACTATTTGTAGAAGATTTTGAACATCAACGATTAAAATAATACCGTCCTCATTTATTTCCGACTTTTTTTTTTTTACTTTGTAAAGAGTAAAGTTTACAGAAAAACTATAGCGATTTTTGGCGTATATGGTTTTCGAAAAATAAATATACTGTATTAATGATATCGACAAATTTTATCACATAATGTTTTCGACCAAATGTCATATTTCATTCACAAGAGATTTTCATGAATGGCATACTAAATACATCGTGAAAATACTTTTTCTGAATATTTTTCCTAGACCAACAATAATTCTTTTGAACTACTTTGAAAGGCAATGACGCCACGTCATTTAAGGAATTGTACTAAAAAATAATTTGTTACTGATTTCTTTAAAAAAAGTATTACTATTTTTATATTTTAGGGAACAATCGGTGTGCTGAAAACTTAATGCACGAATGCAACTGCCACTCTCACTAAAATCCTAATTTGAATTACACAATTTGAAATTCAATTTGGAATGGTCCAAAAATTTTAAAAACAGCCTTGCACCCTGTGTCCTATTTTTTGTGACAACGCTTTGTGGACGAAAGATGTGTAAAACTTTTTCTTCATTATCTCAAGTGAATTTTCTGATGCTTATATGGCCCCCTCTCGCATCCCATCCGCCACTACTGTTAAGCTCTCAATAGATATTCTAATTAACCTCTGCTTGGTAAACTCAGCTGATTTGTTTCGTGCATTTTATTGTTGACAGTTCTTCCAATATTTCCTTAAATCCAATGGTTGCAATTTTCGAAATCATTTCTCCCGCCACATAGTCTATCACATCTATACTAGATAAAAAAAAACGTCGACGCCTAAGGTATTAGAGGCGGGATGGGACTGGGGACAAGGAACGGGAAGGAATTCGGCCATGGCCTTTTTGAAGGAAGCATCCCGGCATTCGCCTGGAGTGATTTGGGGTAACCATGGAAAACCCAAATCTGGATGCCCGGACGGGGATTCGAACCCGCGTCCTCCTGAATGCGAGGCCAGAATGTTAACCGTTCACCCACGGTATTGACGAGACTCCAAAATTCCATCACTTTGAAGAAAATATTATTGAAATACCTCAGCAATTAATGGGAGATGAAAATAATATTATTAATGAGGTCTAGGGAAATAGTTCCGGAAACATAAAAGCTAACATATCGAAATAAGTTATTTTAGTACCTAAAAATGATGATTGCACTTTAATTAAAAGTGAAATACTTAATTGAATACCAGGTGAACAGAAATCATATCATAGCTACGATAAAATAATTTGTGATGACGACAGTGAAATGAACAACTATCCAACAGAATTTTTGATTTCTTTAACTATTGGTGGTTTGCCACCACATAAGTACTGATCAGCAACTTAAATACAAAGGAAGCATTAGTCAATGGAACAAGAATGTGTTACGGTAGAATTTCGACCACTGGGAGATAACTAGTACTGTTAAATATGTAGGGTAGAAAAACATATTGGCTTTTTTACGCTTTGTATAATACCTAAATCTCTGTTACTCTCATAGCTAAGAAAATACACTAACGTGAAAAAGTCATGGTATGCCTCCTAATATCGTGGAGGGCCCACTTTTGTCCACAGAATTGCAGCAACCCGACGTCGTATTGACTCAATAAGTCGTGGGGGGGTACTGTGAAGAAATATCCAACCATACTCCTCTATAGCCGTCCATATTGCGAAAGTGTTGCCTGTGCAGGTCGAACTCTACCATCAGCTCTTTCCAACTGGAAAAGTGACTCGTCTGACTACGCAACATTTTTCTAGTTATCTAAAGTTCAGCCGACAGTTCACGAGCCCAGGAGAGACGCTGTAGCCGATGGCGTTTTGATAGCATAGGCACTCTTGTCGCTTTTTCTGCTGTCACGTCCCATCAAAGCCAAATTTCCGCATTGACACGACTGTCGTACCTCCTACGCTGAGTGTTGCCTCTCTTTGACGCAGTGTTGCTTGTCTGTCAACACTGACACCTAGATGCAGACGTCGCTGGTCGCGGTCATTAAGTAGGCATGATTTGCCACTACGTGATCCGCTGTCGGAGAATACATGCACACTGCAATCTCTTGACATTGCGGATCCAGAATGTTGAATTCACGAACAATTTCCGAAATGGAGTGCTGCGTGCATCCGACACCCATTCCACGTTAAAAGTCTGTTAAATGACGTGCGAGGACAAACACGTCAAAAAAACCTTTCACACGACTAATGAGAGTACAAATGGAAGGCCCGACACTGTACGCCACATTTACAATGCTACAGCTATCTGGATATTTGCATCTTCATAATCCATGACTTTTGGCACTTCAGTGTAGTTTATTTACCTGTCAACAGGTTACGTGGTGGCGATGTGTTCAAATCGTACGAACTATAATAGATTGACGTTGCAGTTCAGTTTCAATTCACAGAGGAACTTTGCGAATAAGCTGAAGTGTGTCTGTGGTTCATTTGCAGCCACAGAATCTTGTGAATTAGTGGCAGTTTAAATTGGGTGGTAAAACAATTAGTACAAAGTGTTTACAAAATTCACACACAGTCTAAATTCAAAAGGAAACTAGGAGATCCTAGTAAGAGAAAAAAAAGTGGGATACTCCTTTGCGTTTTCCCACTCACCCAACATTCCTTTACAATGTGTGAATTAACAGCAAATCTCAAAATCCACGTCGACGGAATCAGCGGACTGCTAGCCTTCACCATGAAATTACTCTTAAATATACAGTCTATTTGAAGTAAGTTTTTTTGTCTATTAAGTGTGAACAAAATTAAAGTATTATGAATTTTCGTGGTTCTGCCGGTGAGCTAAAGTTCGTACGGTTATCCGATAAATAACTCCAAGCAAGACACAGGACAGAACTTCCCAAAAAGCGTTATCAGCATCCTCCCTCAAGTTGCGGAGGTAAAACTTTTAATTCGAAGCCCCTTAATTAAAATGCAAGACCTGCGTTTGTTTAATTTACATCAACAACCCAACGGTACGGACGAAGTAATAAAAACAAATTAACGTTAACTACGACTGTCACTGATTTAATTTCAGAGCTTCCTGCCACGCGTTGTCTCCCATATTTTTTATCTAATTACGTGGATATAACTTTTCTTCTCCATATTTTTTTCGCTCTTTATTTTTTGGAATCTTTGATGAACCACCAAAAATTCTGTTAGTTCAATAGCTATAACATCAACAGATACTTTCATACATAGTGAACAAAAGTACAAAAGTCAAATAGAAAATGCAATATCTATAAAATCAGCACGTTACAGATTAAAGAGTTGTAGAAACACAATTCATTTAGAGGACTGATATATATTATCATGTTGAATGTGACTAATTTTGAAAATTGTCCGAGTTATCCAACAAAAGTGACTGATAAAGTTAGTATTAATAAAGTTAGTATTAATAACTAGGTGTACGTCCATGGTATGGGTACGGCAACGGGTCTAGTATTGTCCCAAAATCACGAATTCAGCAACACAAAGTGGTAATAAATAAACACACAGAAATAAAAGAAATTTTTCAGAGGTCAAAAATTAATTTTAGTGTAACAAGTCACATCCGCATGATATGATCTGATTTATTTCTCTAGTTTTATCATAAATCGACCTTTTAAGGTACATTTAAATAAAAAATTATAGCAAAAAGTATAAAAGTGGGGGAAAAAATGAGGTTTTACGTGACTGCTTGGCTTGATCTGGCCAAAATACGAAATTGACGTGTTTTTGACCCTAAGGGGTCGTTCCACAAAATTTGAAGAATTTCTGTTGATTCTGAAGGGATTTAGAATTATTAAAGTCGTACAGAAACAATCTCACTACGTATTGAACATATAAGCCAAATTCTAAAGCTACCTTTGCATTAGTTAATTTAATAGTACAAATGGGAATAGTTCAGAGAATGTCAGATGTCGTCAAGACGGTTAAACCACACTTATACTCTCCTAATTTAATGTACGTGTTTTAACGTACATTTTACTTTACAGGAATTCACCGAATAAGATATGGTTATCAGAAGTTCGCCCCTTCAAAGAGGCTTCCTACAAAACATTTTTTTTTATCACAGTGTGAGAGATTAAATACTGGACACTAGCAGCAGATCTAAGCGCATGATTTAATGTTTTTGAGGAGCGTGATCTCAGTTCCTTAACTTCTATTGGATTTACCTTCTCTTCCACGTGTTTCTCCCCACCTTGACAATCCTGTGACTTAACATTCCACACAAAACAATGACCGCCTAGTGCACATTAATGTGCGCTGAATCTCAGGAATATTTCCTTCGTCTGTTTCGTAATTTTCGCCGAACTGTTTGGGTCCACGCAAGCATTCTCTGCTATTGCTACAGAATGAGCAGCGTTTCGAACAAATGAGTCTAGCAGCAGCCAAGTGGAATCTCTCTTGTTCTGCGAGCAGCCACAATACGCTCCTCATTCATAGAACAGCCTTCAGAGTTTAGACGAAATACATCCAGATTCACGATTTGGATTTTGGCAATTCCCAACCTTCAACAAATATCAAGACCTCAAAGGATAAGTTACTGGTTATGTAAAGGCATTTTCGTAGCTAGTAAACTAGGACCAGTCCGTCATAAGAGTGGTAGCATGATGATAAGTAATTTTGAAATATGAATGCTTGCACAAAATTCATCCATCTTAGTTTCAGTAAAAATTGCAGAAGTAGGTTTTCCACTTTAGTAGTAACATCAAAGCTGGTTCTTTGCACAGACTCCGTAACGGTAGTAAAATTTCAAAAGCAGGAAGAGTGCAAAACGAGGAGTTCAATCCAGATTTCGGCTGTCAATGATTTCCCGAAATCACGCCAGACAAATGCTGATATATTTCTCTGATAAGCTCATAGCCGAATTCCTTACCGTTACTAGCCTCGGTTGTCTCACTCCTATAATGATATCGACATCGAAGAGGCGTAACGCTATAAGGGGGTGAAAAAAAATAATGGAGACACTCAGAGTCATCAGTACAGACAGGATTTCAAAAGACCTCTTCAGTTAGTACTGTTTTTCGTAATTCTCAGCCAGAAAATTACAACAATCATTCGCGTCTTTTTCCCATCGGTCTGACGAGCTTCGTCTTCAAGTAATGGGAAAAGTTGCTACAGCTATGCAGTAACAGTAACAGAAGCGGTCGGAACGTCTCTCTACACACTTATCTCATAGGTTACCCAACTTTTTCAGGCCAACCGCTCCCTTTTCGAAAAAAATAATTAGTTACTATTACTTTTCGAGTAAAAAATTATTCACCTTCCACTTTTCAGAAAAATCACTCCCACTCCCATACTTGTAATAAATAATGCAGCCCATAGTACTCTGACTTTTTTAGCTAGTAATCAACTTTTGAAACTGTAATTCTATGGCGCCTCTTTTAGGTTATTAAAAGATATTGGCAATGTTGGTGTATTCACAGTTTGATAAAAAAAAAATACATGTTTTGAAAATAAATATTAATTATAGGGCTGTAGTAGTTGTAATGACACTAATTTTACGACATTTGTCAGCAACAATCCTAAAACTATTGACAATCTATTTCTTTCATCAGCTGATAAATTGCTGACTAGCAAAATCCTCTTTTGGCTACATATGATCATGCGAATGCAATGAAAAACTTCTTTGATGCAGCCCTTCTAGTTGGATATTTCACTGGAAACTAGGGGGTAGGGAGCGGTTGGTCCTCAACGGCCCCTAAATTTGCCTTGGACCCCCTATCATCTCTTCATCGCCCACCGGTGAGTGGCACCGGCCCATCAGGAACCACTGCTGAAACTAGCTTCCCAAGAGGTGACACTGTTAGGGGACGTCCATTAATGACGTGAGGTGTTTTCTCTGGATTCCGGATCTCCCCCCCCCCCCCCACCTACCAATCGACCTCTTAACTTTTTGAGACTTTTTTTTTTGTCTTATGCTCTGAAGGGCGGTTATATCCTCCCCCTAAGGTCGGTTTGTGGACCAAAATACTTTCGCGTTATTTGTAGACTTTTTTTAGCTCTACACTTCAACAAGAATTTGAAAACCTCACGTTGACCCACCGTCCCCCTTGGTGAGGTTTCGTGAGATTTCGCCCCCCCCATTTTACCTCACGTCATTAATGGACGTCCCTTTAAGCCGAATATCCCAATCGAAGTTTGGGATCTTCAGATTTAAGATGGCTGGACGAACAAATCATTGTGGAAGTATAGCGGTCCTAATGGGAGTAAACTTGGTGAATAAGCTTAACATCTTTAAATAGAACAGGATAGCGAATATGCTAGGAAATCTATGTCGCTATGATTTAATTCCTGGATATATCCGGAGACCGTCAACGACCTGATCTCTCATACCGTTGAGATATTCTCCAACGCTGAAGTTGCCAGTGACCAGCGCTGTCCCCCCGGAGCAGACGAGTGTTGACTATACGCACGTGTCCTCGCACAGAGCCAAGTGGCGGTGTGCAGGTCACAATGAGGCGAGCTTAGGGCGCCAATCAGGCACGACTGCCCTACACCCGCCCTTTGTCCCTGCACGCGCGCCACGACCAATTAGGGACTGCAGGGCGGTGGTTGGCCTCACCACAGCATCAGTAACGTGTGTGGGCACAGAGAAACTGGCTACCACACCCCTGCCCACTCTAGCAGCTGAATGACACGCAGTCACACAAAACCGACAACCTTCAATTCCATTGCTATTAGGGTGCATCCATAAATTACCTGAGGTGAAATAAGGGGGGGGGGGGAGGTCTACGGAAAATTCACGTGAAAATTGCGCGAAAGTCGATTTTAGGGGTGTATTTCGTCGAAAAGTGGGGTTGTGACCGGATTTTGAAGGGCGAGACCTTAAAAAAAAAAAAAGTCGCGAAAAGTTTTGAGGGCGATTTCTAGGGGGGGTTCTCACAGACCAGATCTCACCAGGAGGGGGGGGGGGGTTCCAGCCAGATCTCACGAAATCTCACCAGAGGGGGAGAGGGCGGGTCCGGAAAAACACCTCACGTAGTTTATGGATGTCACCTTATCAGTTTCCTTCAAAAACTACCATTTTATATATATTATTTGTAAAAGGTGTTTTTTTTTTTTTGTCACGAGCCCTTTATCTCCTTTAATAACTATCCGAAATCCACAAATGAGGTATCATTTTAAAGATTAAGGTCTCCACTTTGGTAACATCATATTTTAAGAAAGGAATTTTCAGAATTCGGCCCTTAAAAGGCAAAAGTTTTAACTATCGACGGGTATAAGGCAGTTCAGAGCCAAGCCGTTAGGCTTCGCTGGCGTCGATAACGATTGATCGCGTTACCCCTAGATAGCAGCACCATATCATATTGATATGGATATAGTGTGTATGTTTCGTTCAGCTTAGTCGTGTTTCGGTGAAGTCCGTGACACTCAGTTGGAATCAGAAAGCTATTTTTATGATTAAGCTGGTTCTTTTATCAACCTGCTACAAACCACCATCACTATTCATCGTATTTTATTCGCGAAATTTTCACACGAGTCATATAGTTATTTTAAAAGAGATTAAAACAGTAGGAGCCTATGTGATTCCTGAAAAATTATTCATTCTAAGGTTCCGTGCTCATCGATATAGAGGTTACTAGAGCTAGGCGAGAAATGACGGGAAAGAATTCGTCGATTTCTTCGCCCCCCCCCCCCCCCAAAGAATCATTCCGATAGGATTACGAGACCACGAGTACTCTAAATGCTCATCCACCTAGATCCGCAACCTGTACGTCTGTACCAGGTCCCTAGTTCGTAAGCCAAACAGTATGCAGGCTTCGAACTTGCACATTTTAAATGTTCCGTTTATCAAAAATCAAATTTCGTTCTTAATGATTCCGAAAAATTACGTTAAATTTAACGCAGGAAATTGGGGTAGGAAAAATTATGTCTTGCCCAGCGTGTTGGTTACCGTTGTTTACAGCTCATCAGTTTAAAGTTTAAATATATCATTTTTTTTTCACATGAAAATAAAGACTTAAGCGACCCTCAAAAACTATTTGTGTAATCAGGTTCATTTAAAACATTCACAGCTTGAAAATTGTCTTCAATCGTGGCTGAGTCCTTAATTTAAACAGTAAATTGGGTACTAAAAACACCTACGTCCAACACGGTATGAAATTGACAAACTAAAATTTCTATCTTAATTTTATCCATAATTCACTGTATTCAGGTGACTGTACTGATCAGACAAAATGTAGATGAAAAACATCCTGCAGACGCTAGAATACAAATTTTATTGTATTACACGATGCATTTCGGACCCTGTGGATCCATCTTCAGGTGCCTATGTTATACCATAGGCACCTGAAGATGGATCCACAGGGTCCGAAATGTATTGTGTAATACAATAAAATTTGTATTCTAGTGACTGAAGGCTATTTTTCATTCTACCTTTTGCCTAAAATTTCTATTATGAGTTAATTACTATAATACTTAAAGAACCATCCAGTGCAGCTGCGCGCATTAAGCCGCCAGCAAACTGAATCGGAGAGATTCAAATGGACCAGATTCGAATCCTGATTGCGATGTTTAGGCACCTAGAATTCGTCTACGCGCCTCATAAACTACACATCACACAAACATATCATACAGAACACAAGTTACACAAATCGCAGACAGCTGGAAACTCCTAAGCCTCTCCCTTTGGAACAGGTTTCCTCCGGCAAGCTGGAGGGTCACCATCCCGCCACTGAAGCAGGCGTGAAGACTAAACTTCACGTCCTTGGAGAATAATGGTGATCAGTACGTATGATTTTAAGAGACCTCATCGTTTAAGACTGAAAATTGTTCACAAATGATACTGAAAGAGTTATTAATTCAGGGCGTATAGCTTTCTAATGGCCAAGGTAAGTACTACCCACAATAAATTTTAATGTAACTATACGATTGCATATGCAAAGTGAATGACATTGCGAAGATCCATGGGTGAAGCAAAATCCGTTAACTATCTTAAAAATATCTGTAGCATTGGTTTTGGCATGAGGTTGAACTCATACTTTCGGCTGCCTTGCCTTTTTATTTTTCCCGCTACACTGGGTAGACCATTAATCACGTGGGCATTAGAGGCAGGAGAGGAGGAATGCTAGCAAGAAATGGAAAAGAAACTGGCCACGGTATTTTTCATGAAGATACCATACCAGCATCTGTCTAGTTATTTTGGCAAACCACGGAAAACCTAAATCAGAACGACCGGCCAGGTATCAAACCAGGTCCACCAGATTGCCACTGCCGAACGAAATAAAATTATGGTTTAAAACACGCTTTTCGTATCAATATGAACTATAAAGTTAAAATAATCTCTAAATAGAAAGATTATGTTCAACAGCTATAGATTGTCGCACAGTTCAGTGTAACTTAATTTTCTGAATAAATTTAACATAAGAACAAAGCCATTGACCCAAAAATTAACTTTAATTATTAAAAAAGCATGGAATCCTACATATCAATTGTCTTATGTTTTTTATCAATAGCTATTCGAAAAGTTAATTTCAGATCAGATTCTAACTAAAGCATATAAAAAATTAGCTTATACCGAAACTGTTGGACATTCTATCATTGTTGAACATAATCCTTATATTTAAAGATTATTTTAACTTCTTAGTTCTCATTCCTCCAAAAGAGAATTTTTTTCACAACTACGATGTTGTAGTGATCTAGGCGATCACTTGCCCAAATACTTCAAATTAATTTCCAAGTCGGTATCCAGGGCGGGCGAGCATGAAAAAGTTAAGCAATAGAGCTATGACCTGGGAAGTAGCACGCATGTCAGCAAGCCAGTTGCCAAGAGCTTGTCTTTACTGCAAGCTGTTACTATGACTTCATACAGCAGGTTAGCGAGGAGTATTGCCCTCTCCACATAGTGATGATAGGAAGGGGGAGTATCTATTTAAACCCTGGGAGCAGGGGTCTGGCTGTCTGTCTACGAAAGTCTTTCAACGAGCCACATCGACGCCGAGGGCGTCGTCGCCGGCGCCGCCGGGGCGGCGGTTGCAGAGAAGAAGATTGCTGTCATCTACTACTAAGGTGGGCTCTGCTGCGATAGTTGGGTGTGGACAGTTAAAGAGTAAATCATTTGGTCATATTCATATGGGCATAATCTTGTAGAGTTCTTATCAATATTCCAGTTAGTTTGGGCTGCGAGGTGCCCATAAGTTACATGCTCGCCCCGGCCTTGGCCGTATCTCTAATGTTGTGTTACAACTCCAATTAGACAATGTAAATGTTCACATATGTCATCAGTCATTGCTCATGTAAATAAATATGTAAATAGCCAATTGCCGTTTACCGTAATTTATCCTAGCTTCCTCAGCCATTCCACTGTTATTATCTGAATGTACTGAGCATAATAACCTGTCAGGTGTTGCAGTAGGAACCTATGACGAATATTCATATCAGAACTATGGTCGATCTCCTATGGTCGACCCTTATCCACGGCTCCAGTGGAAGTTACCCTGTCTGGTCTTATCACTAAGCTTTCAGGGTCACTACAAGAAGGGGTTAAAATTGTGGTGTCAGATGTGGGGTGCACTTGCACGGGGGGTCTGCAAGTGGTTCGCAAGATCACTGAATATTTCGTCCTATGTAGGTCCATGACGTCAGTTCAGGTTTCTGTCCTTTTGGCCAGCCCTGCGTCGAACAGACGGCACGGCTTGGGTATAGTTATGGTCAGATTAAGCGGCAATAGTTAATCCACATCCACTATCCAGTATCCCACAGAAGACGTCGTAGGAGGAGGAGATGGTCCGATTACGGAATCGGCCGAGCTTGGTTGGAGGTAGCCATAACGCAGCATTCAGCAAGCAGGTCGACGACACGAGCCTTCGCCGCAACAGCAGGAAATCGCCGAGCGAGCAGTTTGGGTCAGCAATCTTAAGCAGGCCACAAGACGCAAGTAAGTTCGCAAGCGATAGGCGGAAAAATAACGCAAGATCCAAATATCAATGCCTCAAAGAAGCCCTATTGTTTAATTCAAGAATGTGTTCATGCCCTTATATTATCAGACTTTAAATCGCAAAGGAAAAGTGCAACAGTATTAACTTTTAAAAGATGTGTAACGCTACTAACTAAAGCGTAATTCCATTAAATTAGTTATTTAAAGAAGTTACATTTAATGTCAAGAGTCCACCTTTAACTGCCAGAAGTACAAGTTATAAATATATGAGTATAAGAAAATCGAATGAGAGCACATCGAGAAAATGCTACAGTCATTAAAATAATTTTGTTTAATTAAATCCCGAAGTGAAAGTGTGTTGTGTTTGTAACTGTCTCAGAAGCAGAAATAAATGTGAAAAGGAAGTTCCGTCAAAATTGTTGCAAGTAAGAAATGGAATGTTAAATTGTTCAAAGCTTTGCAATTAAGAACGCGCATACTATGAAATCTCCAGTAAATAGAGGTGTCAATGCCTTGCCAGTAACATGTAATTATTTTAGAAGTTTTGAAAGAGAAAATGTATTTATTCTGCAATCTTGAATTTATAACCTAAGGAGAAGTTATGTTAACTAGAGTAAGATATTTCGGGATGTCGCGATGCTAATTGTTACTAGTCCAATGAACGCTGAAACTAATGCGATAAGTTAAGACGGAGTAATGATTTGATTATTGAATCGATTTTAGCGGTTTAGTAAAAGTTTATATGAAATTATCGGTAATTAAATGTGGTTGAGCAGTACCTATTAATTAAGATTATAATAGTTAAAGAAGAACCGTTGGGAACGGAAATCTTTATAAATGTTTCAAGTTCATGTTAATGATTAAAAGAAAGTGTACAAAGAAGTTTATGTAATCGGGAGTTAGAATGATGATTTCTTAAATAGGAGGACCATTGCAAATTAAAACATGCTAACAGTTACGCGTGATTTTGGCTACCTGACTTTGAAAGGTGTAATAACATAAGAGTTTCTTTATTAAGAAAAATAGACAGCACCTCCGGGGAGAATAAAATTCGGAATGTTTAATGGTAAAATTCAAATGAAAACCAGAGTGTTAGTTAATCATAAGAAGTGAACGAGTGATCGTAAACTAAATGAAATTTTATTGGTGGTTAGGTAAAGACTTCAATTGTAATGTAATACAAATTAACGCGTCAATTGAGAAAGTTAATCTTTGAGCTTTTAAAAAAGAGAAATTCACAAGAGATGAAAGTACAGAAACGTAATGAACGATGAATTAAGAATTATAAATTATAGTAACGAATAGAATCGCATGTTGGTAACTAAAATATTGCTGTAAAAGTGTTAGCTGTTGTAAAAATTATCGTACGTGAGTTACATGGGTAATTGGTCATTATTAAGTCTTAGACTGTAATATATAAGAATCAAATCACTTAATATAACATGTTATAAAGGAATCTTGAAAATAAGGTGGTACGATGTTCTAAGAGATCAAGAAATGCGAGGACAACGCATCCATATTAAATGAGATTATCAGTAAATTAAAGGGAGCTTATCATGGTAGTATGGAACTAAAGGGCAGTAAAATAAATTAAAGGGAGTTAATATGGCAGTATTCAAGTAAAGGGCAGTAAAATAAATTAAAATAAGTTATAGACGAGGCACAAATGTAATCATAATGCATAACCGAAAGAACTGGGGCCGATGATTAATTATATGAGAAATTCTATAAGTGCTGTTCCTACGAGGTGGAACGAGAGAATGGTTGTGTGTTAAAGAAGTAGATAACAGATTATAAGGAGGGATCTAGAAATATTGATCTCCATGTAAGGTGGAAGACGGGTAAATACCTTCCAAAAAAAATTAGCGGTGGTTTGCGGGGTTAAACATAAACCTGGAGGGTTTACATAGAGTCGCTCAGGGTGGCGAAAATTGCAATAGAGGGGAGTCGCCCGGGAGAGGCGAAAACTGGCGAGAGTTGAAGGGGTTAGAAGGTGTCGCCGTGGGAGGCGAGATTCGAGGAGAATTTGGTGAAAATAGGTAGTACCTGGTGCAACACACTTGAATCCACTTTAACGCGGGAAGTGTATGTCCAGGGTGCCTGTGAGGAAATAGGAAAAGGTAAGTGAATTCGGTGACTAGGTGTTGCCAATGTAGCATGATGTCAGTGGACTTAAATGTCCCTATGCTGACGAAGGAATGGTTTTAAAGATGAAAGGTAGGTTGGGTGAATATTATAGAGAGGGTAGAAGTAAGTTATATATCATGTAACTGGTAGAATTATTTGGCGGGTAGTCGGTAATTAAGGAGAGATGACGAAGGGGTCGTCATTGGAATTATGGAGGAGCTGGAGGTAATAGTAACAGAGTGGAAGTTACTACTTAACTGGCGCAAGACGATTGGAGGTCGTCACAAAAATGGAGGGGAAAATAAAGGTATTGCAGAGGAATGCAGTATCTGGTAATGGAGGGAGGTAAGGAAAACCTCTAGGCGAAGGGTGTTAAGGAGATTATGGGGAGGTAGGTGCGAAGTCTACCATAAGAGGAGTATTGGGGAGGCAGGGAACTCCTAATGTTAATCCGTACTAGGTGAGGTACAAAGAACCCTGGGTGGTTATAAAATAAAAGTAAGGGGCAAATGACTCCATATTATTCAGCCGTGCACGAGGAGAGTGTCACGAAGAACCAAATATGGTTGAACGAAGACGTGAACCGGGTATGGTTACGCACAAAGGTCGAGGGGAGTTTAGGTGGGAAATACCGAACTGTGGAGAGTTCGGGCTGACGTCCAGCGGGTGTTGGTGTCATCAGCTAAACAGTAAGTGTGTCGCTGGCGAAGCATGACGTCAGAAGTTGAGCGGGTAGTACGGCGGCGCAGTGGAAGCGCGTAAAACTATATGTATTTGAAATATAAAGCTAAATTACATAATAAGTCATAGGGGAAGAAAAAAACTGTAAGCATTAATGGGGTGAATCAGATAAAATATCCCTTATAATTATTGGTTGCTAAGGAGAAGAGGAGTTGGAAGGAATGTAAATGTATATAATTATCATTCAGCATAACTGCCCATTTACATAGAATAAGCAGAAGAGATGTTATTAAAGGGAATTTAATTTATGGGGACTATTTAAAGTAAAGAAGGTAGTATAGAAAAAGGTAACTTTATGAATTAAGTTAAAATAAAGGAGTAAAATTAAAAGTATTTTGTATGGTAGGCACGAGAGGAGCATTCTTCGCATATGAAAGTCTGTGCATGAAAAGACGAGAATAAGCTAGTTCCTAAGTGTTAACTGGTGTATCATTTAAGTAATGTGAGTCCTGCAGAATAAATTAAGAGTTGTGTTAAAAGAGATGAAATCATGATATGTGTATAATTGTTGTACTCAATGTATTAAAATGTTTGGGGAGAATGTGATCTTAGTTCCTCGATGGGATATTGTGGAAGGTTAAATTAACCATTAAGTATAAATAAGAGAAATTAAGTAGAGTTAATGAGCTAACCAGTCATGGTGCATTTAGGTAATAGCAGTCAATGGCATCAAGGAACTAAGATCATATTAAAATAGTACTTTCTGATTACAATCTCTCGAGTCACATGATAGAAAAATAATGTCAGAAAGTAAACGTATATTTAAATTATAAGGGAGTTGTGTCACTAAGTGGTCATCAATAATAGTGAATCCAAAGATACACGATCAACACTGTTAGTATTAAGGGAGAGGATAATAAGGTGGTACTAAGTTACGGTCAACTCTGATATAATAAGATGGTATTAAATCACAATAGAAGTGGAAATGTAAATTTTTCTAGTAGAAAATATGTTGAAAGATCTGTATATGGAAGTGTCAACGGAAGTGTAAAGAATCATTGTATGCATAGAATTAAGAGGATGTTCCACTAATACAAAATTTTACGAGTGTTCTAGTAACCTGTAATATGGCTGGAGTGATGAATGAAAACAAGTAAGACGCTGAGCTGTCCTTAACGTAGCAAGCTGACGTGACGTCGCGAATCATGTCAACTGCTGCCGTCAGCCATGTGTGGTCTCAGCTCCAGGGACGCCTGTATCCGCTGAGCCACGCCAAACTAGAGTCGGCAAGGTCGACACCGCCACCACAAATCAATCCAGTCGAAATCAAAACAAAATAAAACAGATAAACTATTCTAATTGTATTTAACAACACACCCACACCTCAGTAACACGAAGAAAAAGAAATTGTAATTAGTTTTAAGGAAAACTTGTATTTAATTTTAAATAATTTTGCAAACTGCGTTTACAAAACACGTCCTTCGCAGACTCCGGACGTGGCGAAGGGGGGGACATGTAGTGATCTAGGCGATCACTTGCCCAAATACTTCAAATTAATTTCTCAAGTCGGTATCCAGGGCGGGCGAGCATGGAAAAAGTTAAGCAATAGAGCTATGACCTGGGAAGTAGCACGCATGTCAGCAAGCCAGTTGCCAAGAGCTTGTCTTTACTGCAAGCTGTTACTATGACTTCATACAGCAGGTTAGCGAGGAGTATTGCCCTCTCCACATAGTGATGATAGGAAGGGGGAGTATCTATTTAAACCCTGGGAGCAGGGGTCTGGCTGTCTGTCTACGAAAGTCTTTCAACGAGCCACATCGACGCCGAGGGCGTCGTCGCCGGCGCCGCCGGGGCGGCGGTTGCAGAGAAGAAGATTGCTGTCATCTACTACTAAGGTGGGCTCTGCTGCGATAGTTGGTGTGGACAGTTAAAGAATCATTTGGTCATATTCATATGGGCATAATCTTGTAGAGTTCTTATCAATATTCCAGTTAGTTTGGGCTGCGAGGTGCCCATAAGTTACATGCTCGCCCCGGCCTTGGCCGTATCTCTAATGTTGTGTTACAACTCCAATTAGACAATGTAAATGTTCACATATGTCATCAGTCATTGCTCATGTAAATAAATATGTAAATAGCCAATTGCCGTTTACCGTAATTTATCCTAGCTTCCTCAGCCATTCCACTGTTATTATCTGAATGTACTGAGCATAATAACCTGTCAGGTGTTGCAGTAGGAACCTATGACGAATATTCATATCAGAACTATGGTCGATCTCCTATGGTCGACCCTTATCCACGGCTCCAGTGGAAGTTACCCTGTCTAAGCTTTCAGGGTCACTACAATGTTATTTACTTAGACTTTGGAAATACACAACATGATACTGCTCAAATGGCGTTGAAGTTACTTTAAGAAATTGTAATCAGTGAAACCCTTGGTAACTGAATATAAGTGGTTTTCTTAGGAAGACAATAAGATCATTTGAATGTTAAGACGTTATCAAAAAAACAAAACAACCGTTAATTTACCAACGACAACGGTTCAATGTTAAAATATTACCTTATGTATTATATTATATCAATCTGTGTAATGTTTGAATTTTTAAAATCGATTACTATTTCAGAGTGCTATACTTATTCAGTGAAGCTTTCGGCCCTGCGAAAGACGACTTATGCAACCTACTACAACTAAGCATTGTTGGCTGCCTATATTACTGTACTTAAAGCGCATTCCTAACTAATGTTCGTTGTTAATGTCAATGTAGTATGAATACCAGGACACAGCTATAAAATTATTGTATTGTGATCCGATCTTAATACGTGTGCAAAATTTCAAGCGTCCGAAAGTGGGTGAAAGTTTAATTAAAAGATTCTGTTACATTCATACAGATCCAGCTAATATAAAGCGTGTAAAATAGTTTTAATTTCATGGTTTTTTTTTAAGGTTATTCGGTATAGCTAGAAATTCGAAAAGTTAATTTCAGGTCAGTGACTTTATACTTTATGTATAGGAGAAATAAAAACATTAATCAGGAAATACGCTACAGCAGGTTTCATCTCTTATAATTTCGATAATACGCTCTCTGTGTATATTTATATATTTTAGAAAAATAAGATGCCGTAATGATATTTATATGTATTCTTTCTTTCCTCGTGAATTCGACACAGCAATGCACGAAGTTAGTTTTGGTGCAAAGCACCCTCTGCCATCCACAATGTTTATGAATTGTATAGTACGGATGTAGACGTTGAGGTGCAGAAGATTGTATATAGATATAGTATCCAAATTACGAACAAATCTAATATTTTTCATACATACATAACAATCATAGTCGGAGCTAAAGGTCAGATTAAGTTACCGTGGAATTTCTGTAAAAATCGAGATCTGAACAGGAGATTTCTCGATCCTCTGACAGGACTTCATCAGGTTTACCGTCAACCAACTGATGATACGGAGCTTCCATTTTAAGTGGGCAATGTAACCGAACAAGATTACAGGCGTGTCTGATCCCCAATGAGTGCCACTTGATATATCCACTTCCTCCTTGTTTGGTGTGTGTTTTCTTTTGGTCGTACAAGTAGGATGCTGGCGGGGGGAGGGGGGAACGGCGCCATCACCTCTTGCCGTCACCCAAGCGGTCTATAAATAGCAGCCTCATACGGCTCCTATTACGGGAGACAACTCTCAGGGAGCATTACGTCTTCAACGCTGATTTAAAAGAAGACGCAGTGAATCAGAATGTACAGCTCCGGATGGGATGTCATGTCAGTAGAAATTCGTCTCATCACTATCGTTAATGTTTTTTAACACACAATAATACAATTATCGCAAACAGAACATAGTTGCACGTTTCACAAACAAATGGCAATCTTTCACTTCCTACATTACTATGTAGTAGGGTTGTAACGGAAGTCGTCTTTGCGGATGAGGATGTTCAATGCTTGACATCCACGGATGCGAATGATTTGCGGATGCGGAAGTGGAAAAATAAATTTATAATTATTTAGATTTTAATATTTCATCAAAGATAAACCAAAAATAAAATAAGTATACTATTTCCATATAATACCACCACATTGATTTATTTTTTGCCCCATCTTTCAACAGCAAAAAACATGGGATGATTTCACAAGTGAATTAAATTATTTACATAACGACGCACGCGTCTAAGAAAAACAATAGAGTCATGCAAACTTTGCGGAGTTCGCGACTCAATTCAAGCGTCAAGCACAATACCACGCCACCAAACATCTCCGTGCCCTCCACCTGCCTTTCCACCGGTCTAGCGGCCCATTCACAGTACAACTTGTAGGACCTACGTTCATCCGATTTTGGATAAAGAACCTTAATGGGGCGTGAAAAGTGTTAGAGAACTACATGCAGGAGGTATTGGATGTTGGGACTCCCAAACAACCAACACGAGTCCTTGCTGTCCAACAAGCTATGGTGTTAGATCATAATTGGAGGAAAAATCCTGCAAGTGTGCGATAAGGACACGTGGTGTGCTGCGAGAAAGTACGAGTGGAAAGGATTGATTGGAACATTTTGTTAGACTCCTTTTATTAGCGTGAATGGGTGAGGGCATCCTATTGTGGTTCAACACGGATGTCCTGTAAGTTGGACCGTGAAGAAGGCGCTTTTGCTTTACATGCAAGTTTAATCTTGTAAATTAGTCACTTAGGTAATAATACCATTTAGTCCATTGTTATTTTTATTGCAAGATCGTCAGAAAAACAACCACATTGTTGTTAGCTAAGAGACGATGGGCAGAATCTCGTATAAAGAGAAAATAATAATATATATTGCAATGTAAACAAAACATCCGCTATACATCCGCAACAAATATAGCGGATGTGGAATTTCACGCGAAAGTTCCGCACTTGCGGATGCGGGGATACGGAGATCCGTTACATCCCTACTAAGTAGTAAGACCTGGCAGTGGGTATAAAATTCTTGGAGTCAACAAGGGTATGCGTCCATAAAACCAAAGCTCCAACTTGATGAGTAAAATTTATCAAAGGCAGCTCACCCCTTAACCTCAGGAAAATGTTGAGAAGAAGACTATTGTTAATGTATACAACACACTAAAATTCCATTCCATTAAATAAATATCAGCAAAGTAAAGGATAAGTAATATATGCAGTCAGTTCTTGTAAATGAGTCGAGCACTAGCTGCATGAAAACGGTACGATGATGATGCCATGGAAGCTTCAGCAGAATAAAACTGCTTGCTGAAGAAAGGCAAGGATATTGATAAAAAAAAAAAAAAGTAACAGACCGATAGTTTGCAAACCAGCCTCGTCGTGCATAAAAATATTCTCAACCAGCCGCAAAAGTTGCCGAACATCAGTCAAAAAAAAACGTGCTGTAGTATATTGGCAGTAAACTATATTTTCACCAATTAATGCCTATACAGGTACAGACTGTCTTCAGGTAACACGTGGATTTTCGTATTACAATAAAATGGCATCACAAGGTGACGTTAAACTCGTTTTTAAAACTAATCATAATACTCTTTTTATTCGAAATTTCAATTCTATTAACAACGTTCGCAATCCCCCTTGCTCATTAGATGCCCGAGTCAAGTATTCCAAAAGCAATAGCCTTTCTTTCTTAAAGAAATTTATTTACAATTTTCTATTGACACCTTACAACTTATAAACTGGTGAAAATATATCTTTTCTTGACAAAGTTAGTTATGCGCATAAACGAATAAGGATAAAATATCGAGACTGTTACCTAATGACTTACAATAATAGCTATCTCATGATTTCTTATTAACAGCGATCCAGTCATTTTAAATAGTTCTTTACCATGTTAACTTCTCGCAGTCACGTTAGAGACAGTATCTAATATTAACTTGGAAAATGATTCGAGGTGGTTACATTAAGACTAAACGATTTCAACAATTTTTCTCGGTAGGTTTTGCTTTTCCATTTCCTTGAACTTCTTTTGTGTTTGTCACTTTTCTTCTAGTATGTTTTCTTTGAAGCTGCTTTCTTCACTGTTGGTCAAAAGTTGAAAGTGGTCTTCTGTGGCGGTCGAAGTAGGTATCGTATATGCCAAATGGTGCTATCAGTGTGTACTATGATCTTTGGGTTGTCCTGTAATCGTGGACAGCTGTCGTATCCTATCAAGGAGTAATTGTATGCCTGTGGCTGCATACAGGTCTTTGGTTACGTTGAGAGTTTTTCGAAGAAATCTGTATTGCATAGTTTTTAGTCTGGCAATGTTCATCTTGGCCGCGTATCCCCACATTGGACACTCGCACTCAAGGCGACGACTTATCAGATTGCAGTAAATAGTCACTGCTGTGGTTGCAGCCAGTGAACTGATCATGTTCAGTACTGGATGCAGTTCTTGAAAATGGATTAGGACTTTCTTCCATAAGTCTTCAATGTCTCTCTTCGAGTTTAGTCGTATGTCTGACGTCACTCCTAGAAATTTCACGGTGGAGATCCAAGGAATGTCTTTGTTGAACAGGTGTAATTTTGGTGGAATAGTTTCACGCTCTCGGCATTGGCCGAGTCACCGTGTTAGCATCATAGCTTGGGCTTTCGCAGTGTTGATGGTGACACGCCACATTCGTGCCTACTCCTCAGTCTGTTGCAGCACTTCTTGTTGCTACTGCCTTGTTGCAGTAATGGGCAAAGAATGCCGTATTGTCGGAATACGGTGCAGTTTGCTGTGCTGGAATAACTGAAATATACAATATACGTCTCAGCACTGAATCTTGTGGAACTCCGGCATGTATTGGACCGCGAGAAGGTATGGCGTTGCCGATTCGTACGCTGAAACTTATACCGGTCAGTGAACTTGGAATAATCTTCACCAACTGGCCGGGAATCCCATGACAATACTACTTCAGTAGAAGTTTCTCGTGCTAGATATAGTAGGAAGAACATACATTAACAGGAGTCCCCAAAGTGGTCGATGCAGACTCCTTGGGTCGATAAGAGTTCTCCCGTGGTCGATTAATACAGGGGGGTCGATTAATACTAAAGAGGATCAATTAACCTATACAGGAAAAAAATAGGAATGCTCTACTAAAAATCACGTCCATAAATTAAAGTAAAACTCATCCTTTCAATTCTCTTCTGTTTGCGAAGTCATGTAAAGTAAATGATGAAACTTTAAACCAATTACTTTTGCTCACTGAGGTAAGATGGTTGTCAAGGGGTGATAGTAGTAACGGCCCATCCGAAGAGTGCCTTAGGAAGGTGGATCCATCGCTATGTGACAAGTTAAAACAGTACAACAACCATCTGTTTCTTTTTGGAAGGCCTCTATTCAAAATTTATTCCATCTATCCATAGTTTTGTTCTTATTTTTTGAGATTATAATAATATTGGGAAGTATCTCGTTTTTCTGTTAACTTTACTGGGTGGATGTTATAAATTATTTCGTTGAGTTGTTATGCATGCATCTTTATTGCTCAGCATCAGAAATGCCAAAAATTATTTAATGTTTTTATTAAATACTTGTGGGGGTCAATAAGAAGACAAATATCGTACAAAGGAGTCGACGGGGTATAAAGTTTGTGGACACATGCATTAAACAAAATTACTAGAAACTGTTCCCTTAAACAATTTTTTTTTAACAATTTCATTCCTCCCAGCTGGGAGGCGGGCTGCTGGAGGATCACGGAGATCCTTTTCAGCCAATCTACTCTACGGGGAGGGATGGGGGATGGAAGGTCGGCCGTGGCCTTGTAGGGAACCATCCCAGCATTCGCCTAGAGTGGTTGAGGAAAACCACGGAAAACCTCAACCAGGATGGCCGAACGAGGTTTGAACCTCGTCCTCCCGAATGATAGGTAGGAAGCCGAAAACGGCCTACTCTCATCTCGGTGCCCTTAAACAAGCCAACATCCAATTTAATATTCGACGTGCTCTTCAATATGACTGCGAAAACTTAGCATCGTAGAGATTTAATTAAAAAGACTGGATTTCACCGCGGTGACTGCCAGCTTTCGTCAGCCTGTAGACACCGGACACCTGATGAACACTGCCGAGCTGGTTGTCGAAACGTTGTGTTTCCAAATCACCATCCTGCCGACCCCGGCAGCGTAGGGGTAGCGAGCTTGCTTCGCGTTGCAGGGGTCGGCGGTTCGAGTCCGGCCGAGGGCATGGGTGGTTTTAACTAAGTGTTGTGTTCGTCTTGTGTCGTCCTTACAAAAGAGAGAAAACAATCACACATGGATGAAATCTACACATTGTAAAACGAAAAAACACATTGAGCTGCCTGAATGGCTAACATGGCCGAATGCCATTTTTAAAAAAAAAACAAAAAAAAAAAACACACCATCCGGCTGCACACCAGTGAAAACTACATTGCTTCAGTACGCCGGGAAAGTCTCCACGCACACATGAGGTTTTTTTTTTTTTACTTTAACTTTAAGCTTCGTTAACGTCGAGGTCATTAGAGGCGGGACGGGCCTAGGGACAAGGAACGGGAAGGAATTCAGCCATGGCCTTTTTAAGGAGGCATCCTGGAGTGATTTGGAGAAACCATGGAAAACCCAAATCTGGATGCCCGGACGGAGATTCGAACCAGCGTCATCCCGAATGCGATGCCAGAGCTGAGGTTTTTAGGCGGTTTCTGCAATACGCAGACTAATATTTGAATTGCTCCCAATTACCGAGGCAGAAAATACATATTTCACAAAGATAATACATAAAATAACATTAAGTTACACCAATCACAGACAGATGGAATCACTTAAGGTTCCTCAGTTACTATAATTTGATTCCAGCAATAAGGCGAGTCACCAATCCGCCCCTAAAACAGGCGTGGCGACTAAACTTTATGTCGTTAGATATTCCTGATTATCAGTAGCGTTCGCATGTTTATGACAAGTCATATTTTTTTTTGCCTTCTTTTTGAGATGTAACGCTGGATTAAACCAGATTAAACGTTTCTGATTGTATTTAATTGTTTTTTATATAGCATATAAATCCATATTTAGGCCATTTTCCTAATTTTGGTTATATTACGATTATATTTATGGCAATATGATCAAAAATCTGTCCATTTTTAATGGTACCGGGAATTCATTAGAAGTTATAGATGATAATAAATTAAGATAATTATTCACAGAACCGTACTGCTATTATACATTGGAGGCAAAAAACAAAACTAATTGTCACTGAATTAGTCAGAATTCACCAGTCAGGAATAAAAGATATACTTTATTGTCACTCTGTAAAGGTTAATGTTCCGCCCGCCTTTTAATCACGACAATGCAGCAGCAACATACCGGTGTCGAGACGAGTTAATCAACGTCGTACTATCGCCAATACTTTTGAAAATAGTACTTAGTAACTGTTAAATATGCAGTGGATAAGTGAGTACAGCCATGTCGAAAACAAAATTTTCTGCCTATGCGAAGTTACGGAGTTAAGTAAAGGAATTTGGAGAGGAGTATTTTAGTACAGACGAAAGAGTTCTTTTCTGCAAATTATGTGAAATTTAAGCCACTTCAGCAGGACGATTTAAAATTTAATTTCCCATGGTGCAGTGAGAGCACGGAAGCAAATTATGCTGTCTACATGAAAGCAATGCTATTGGAAAAAATAAATGATATACAATTGAGTATGTTTTAACGTATAGTAAATTTGAATGTTTGGTCATATTTTTTATATTTATGTCATAACTAGCCTCGTACCCGCGACTTCGTACGCGTGGATTAAGAATTTTTTTGCCAGAATTAAATATAGAAAGTTGTAGGTAACGAAGGATTGGTCCCAAACAATATCGAGTCGGCATAATATGACAGGAAAGCTATCACTATATCATTCTACCGTCGAACCTGCCTCTTGACGAGAATCAATTTCCCACATATTTCTGTCACTATTCGATAAGATCTCAAAATTTCGTGACTACAACTGTTAATCATACTGGAAAAAATATCCTGTGCCCTTCATACAGCTTTCCTTACAAAATTCCATCACAACGATATAGCCATTTAGTCGTCAAAACGTAACAAAAAGGCAGAGATTTACTTCCGTATTTATATTAGTATTACTGTGGTTCTCACTCACACACTGACTGCGAACAACACCTGAGGGATCATTATAACGTAAAAAAGTGTACACCTACAAAATTGCAAGATTACCTACGATTTGCCTCGCATTGCACCCCTAACTTTCTAATATCTACAGTTTAACATTCAATTCAAATAACCTACGGCCCAGGCCTGACTCTTACGATGAAAAACAATTTTTAAAAATCTTAGCCCCCACGGAGATTTGAACCGGAGACCACGACGTTCGTAAGCAAGCTCTTTAGCCACTGAGCTGCCAGTTCACTACACGGAAACACGGTCTGGAGACGAACACATCCAACGTGTCTGTCTATCGCCGTATTTCGAAGTTATGAGACAACATGAGTTATTTATAAAGATAATTTTTCAACCAAATGTAGGCAGTATTTTTCTCCTTGTTTCAAAGGATAAGTGTGCAAAGTTTCATCGAGATCGGATGAAAACTGGATTTGTATGAAGAACAAACAAACCAACAAACAAACATACATTCATCTTTATATATAAAGATTACCCGTTTTGAAGGTCATATTTGTATACTTATATCGCTATTTTTGATCGTGAAGATCCGAATCCTAATTATCAGTATACATAACTCTAGAAGGTCTAATCAGTTAATGATTGAAAATAATAACCGTTGGGTTGTGGAGTAGAGTCCGCCAAACACTGTGTGCGGCCCGATGACGCACTGACTGGGGTCCGTCCATTGGAGTACACAGCGGCCACGCGCCCGGCTAGGAGCCACTTGGGGCTCCCAATTAGGCAGGATCACCGACCCTTGTCTGCCTCGCGTACCGCCTCATTAATTACTGGGCTTACACCAACACATCTCGCCGAGTATATCACGGACAATACGTAATACGACTTAGCGGCAAACTCTGAATATTAAACACAAACAGAGACACCTATTAGACTGAAGGGCAATTGGCCTTCTCGTTTATATTTTAAAACCCGAATATTGGACCGAGTCTTGAGCGTGACCAATCAGAAGGGCCATATTCAGACCTCAGTGGAGTAGTCCATATTTCGTTTCCTCTTGCTTTCTCGAGCTGCTCGGGTGAACGATGATAAGATTCATTACTAAAAGCCACGATCGGTTTCAGTTCCACTTTTCTTGTCATGATCCTTGTCATCATAATCATCACTATTTCGGCTTCTGCCACTTACGCCAGGTTTTAGAGAGTTTATACATGCCTCCGCAGTTGTCGTAAACCTTTCAATCCGAATGGTCTATATTTACTCAGTATTTTTTGAAGTCTATTATAATTCATCCTATTGATACGGTCTCCTTATGTGTTCCTGTATTCTATTATTTTGTAATTTATAGCTAATATTCTTAGTTTCTTCCTTATCTACATCTACATATATACTCTGCAATTCACAAAATTGTGGGTGGCAGAGGGTGCTCAGCACCAAAGCTAATCTCTTTGCTGTGCATTCCAATCCCTAATGGTACGAGGAAAAAAAGAATTCATATAAGAATCAGTCCGGCACCTTATTTCTCTAATTTTATCTTTCCTGTCCTTCCGACTCAAATAGGTTGGTGAAAGAAGTATGTCACTACACTCAAAAGTGAAAGTGGGAGTACATATGTTTACCAATAAGTTTAAACGAAACGTGTGTCGTCTATCTACCAGAGACTCCCAACCTAATCTACTAATCAGTTCTGTGACGCTTTCATAAGGACTGTAGCAAGCGGTAACGAATCGAGCGGCTCTTCTCTGTATTTTCGATCAACCCCTTACGAAACGGGTCTCCTTTGTTTGTACATTACAATTTTTCAAGATTCGACCTATGAATCGCAGCCTAGAATTTGGTCTACCTACTAACGAATTAATGTGTATGTCCCATTTCATGTTCCTTTGTACTGTTACTCCCAAATATTTAATAGAATCGACCATATCAATAACTGTGTTGTTAAACTCGTATTTCAGAACAATTGGATTCTTTTTGTTAGTTATGCTCATTGTCTTGCACTTTTTACAATTTAGAGTAAGTTGCCACTCAGCGCACCAAGCCAAAATAACATCCAGATCGCGCTGAATTTCTAAGCAATCGGCCAAATTTCTTACTTCCCTATAAATAACCGCATTATCAGCAAACAATCTAAATAGGCTTTTCACTTTGTCTCCGAGATCGTTTATAAAAATTAAGAAAAGAAGTAGTCCTATTACACTTCCTTGAGGTACACCCGATGTAACATCTAGATTAGAAGAACTTTCTCCTTCAACGACAACATACTGCGACCGACCAGTTAGAAAATCCTTTATCCATTCACAAAGCTGATCCGTTATTATGATTCATTACTTGTTTGATATATCCTGTCACGTGTTTTGATCTCTCTTCTCATCATAAATTCTATCAGTGTCCTTTCTTGTTACTATCCATGTTTGAGTTTCACACAGCATTGTTTGTGACCGAACGTGGTGGGTGAGCGGATAATGCTCTGGCCTCGCATTCGGAAGGGCGCGGGTTCGAATCCCCGGCCGGGTATCCATGTTTGATTTTTCCACAAATCTCTCAAGGCGAATGCCGGAATGCATCGTTCAAAAGCCCATGACCGAGTTCCATCCCGTTCCTAGTCCTTTCCCGCCTGTAATGACCTCGACGTCGACAAGGCGTAAAGCCATAAGTAAAAAAAAGCATTGTTTGTGTCGATGTTGTATGGTAAATTTTGACATTATCTCATTCCTAGCTTTGTCTGTAGAGTGTGTTTACTCGTAGTTGAGAACTTCATCACGTTACGTCTATTGTTCTCTTTAATAACAATTTCGTTCAAATATGAAATAATGCACTACATGTATCTAATTTTGCATATGGCTTTATGCCTCGTCGACGTCGAAAGGCCACTACAGGCGGAATAGGAATGGGGGACAAGAAACGGGAAGAAATGTCCTTCCAAGATAGCAATTTTTCCCCTGAATAATTCCCTGGGGCAAAGGATCTGGTTGAAGAAAAACCAATCAGGAAAAGGATGACTTTTTCGTAGGAAGATAAAGCAAGAGTGAGCCAGAGAATGAAAGAGTGAAGCAAGGAAATTCAAAGGAGAGTTTTGTGAAATAATTTTTTTTTGTTCAAGTCTTTACGGCTCGTCAAAGTGTAGGTCATTAAATGCATGTAAGAACTGGAACAAGGAACTGGAAGGAATTTGACCATGGTATTTTAAAGGAACCATCCAGCCATTCGCCTGGAGTGATTTACCCAAATCTAAATGATCGGACAGGGATTCGAACCTGCGTCCTCCTGTACGCGAAGACAGACATCATTGTTCACACACCACGCTCGGTGCAAAAACCATACTTAACATACGAAACGCAGTTAATTTTCATATTGAATTGTAGAAAGCTCTCTTCCGTTGTCTTAGTAGAATACTTGTACATTGATCTTGCCGGAGTGTCTTACTGTGGGAACTAGAGTTTTGGAAGGCCATATGCCGCTAAGTATTTGAACTAGCGGGAGAAAAAAAATTCATATATGAGTGATTAGCAGGAAAAGCATTATATTAATAATAATAAAAAAACAGTGTGTTTAGAAGACTTGTGAATCAAATTAAAGCAGCTCATTCGGCGTGAGCACTCCCAGACAATGGTCTCGAGAGTAGACCTTCAAATCCATCAGGCAACGTCTGCGTGGGAGCTGATTCTATTTTTAGCCTCGTCGACTTGCACTTGCGTTCAACCACATTCCACGGCAGGAAGACAGCAGGTAGGCAGGTGTTGCGTAACGGCAGCGGGTGAGCGGTAAAAACCCCAGACTGCACAGGCGAGACCCATGCTAACGACCCCGCCGGCTAATTACAAGGGGAGGTACCGCACTGCACCCGGCATGCGATTAACAGACCAGATAGCCGAATCAATTTATTCCCACCTCCGGGCAGGGAGCGCTTAACCCGAACCTCACCACCAGCCTCTGCACAAGGACAGGCCAACTCGCAGAAGCAAGCTAGCAGCACACGACAGATGCTTATCACTGCCACCAGAAAGTTGTAGTAGTCTCGAGATATCCATCACACTCAATTCATGAACCAAACGGTGGACGTGGAGTGGTTTATAGGGAAATCTACAAGAAATAAAACTGTCGCCTTAAGTTGCCACAACTTCAGGCGAATAAATAACTTATAACTGTAATCCTTTGCTATAAGACCATCTACAACGATCATCTTTAATTACTTCACACAACTACACACAAATTCGTGCTGCCTGTTACATCACCTAACACTTTGCGACTGAACTAAACTGTTTAACTCTAATATTCCACAAAAATATGAAAATATATTATTAATGGCTTTTATTGGAAACTTACAATAAGATAGAGGTGCTGTTGACGTCGTAAGATACTAAAATTTTTAAAAAGGGAAAAAAGCGGAAAAATTAAATATTAATGTCCTAAAATCAACCAATCCGTATGTTAATTACTGTCATCATTAATTAATTATGAAGGTTTGGCAGAACTAAACTATTTCCTCTCTTCATTTTAGTCCTTTAACTCCGTTCCTTCTTCAGCTGTTATACATGTTACATCCTTCTTCGGTCAATTGTTTTATGTAATATAACGAGGCACATATGTCTCCTGTCTTTATTTCTTTCACTCTTACTGTTTATCCTTCATATTTTCAACATACACTGCTTTCTATTAAAACTTTGTTTCTCTTTTCTAGTCTCCGAAGCATAGACGTAACAACATTTTTATAGTCTTATCTTTTGTTGTTTCTCAAGGATATTTGATGCACTATGCTCAATGCTTTAGCCAAGCCACTAGTAGCCTGTCTGTACAAAGTTTGTAATGGTCAGTACTATGCTTAACGTGGGATACTTTCATGACTTTCCCAATCGTGATCCTCACTACTTTCGATTAAAACTAATGCGACCTTACAAACTACCTCTTTCGCTTATTGGCTTGTGTAAAAATTAAATTACGGAACGAGGCTACTCCTTACAATACGCGACTCGATCTTCAAAACGAAAGAAATTGAACTTTCTGCCACATTTCCACGACCGAATTATTGAATTACTAGAAGAAGTTTGGATTTTCCAGAAACGCTGACTGGGGAATAAAAAAAAATATCAGTAATAATTTCGTACAATTCATTTACAGTGGTCCCCTTGGATGTGGCAATGGAATTCACTCGCTTTCATACCCACACTCTCACTGTGCGCGACGTTCGATTTCATCGCAAAAAGATCTTAATGCGACAAGACGACTTGACATTTCCGCGGAATTCAATTTCCTTCTACGCCAAAGATACACCCTTATCTCAGTCCTGTATTCGTAGTTTTCGTGCAAACGTCAGCATTACAAGACACGTCTCACAAGATCATCAACAGATTTAGTGGTACTGCAAAGGCCTTAGTTCATGTGATATTTGTATGCAAATATCCAGATGGGCGCTAAATACAAAAGGAGATCCAATGAAAGAAAGCGTGGTATAATTGGCAAGACTGGGGGAACATGGTCAGACACCATTTTGTTTTATAAACGAATCATTTTTTTGGCGATATCCTATAAAAACGATTTTTAAACCATTTACAAACAAGGATGCTTTTAAAATTTTACTTTCATTCATCAACAATATCATGTTTGCCTTTCGTGAAATAAGATTTTAAATAAAAAATGTTACTATATCCTGTTCAATCTCAACTGGCGCCTCAAGGTCACGTTTCCTTGGCCCCACTCGCAGACTCCTTACCCTCCTTCCTGTATCTCCAAGCTGAGTACTGTGTCCATGATAGGGGACTGATACATTTCCCCTTCGCCTGTTGGGGTAAGGGCAGCGCTGTGGGGATAGAGCAGACGGATCTTGAGTCGCCTCTGTTAACTGAACTGGGTATAACAATAGGCGATTTGATCAGCTGCTTTCGTCATGTGTGACGAAAACACCGGAAATACAATAAAGCGACAGGATAAGTGACCAATGGCGTTGGCCCCAGAAGGAGACCATTTTTCAAAGTGTTTATGACGAGTACCACCCAAAAATCAGCAGTGTTCCACCTATATTAAACTGTAATCAAATCTTTTTTTGTGCACTGTGTTCCTTTTAAATTGTAATTTCACGAAGTACAAATATGAAGATGACCTTGAAATAAAACAGGACTAAAAAACTATTCCTATTCTGAAAACGTATTTAATGAAAAGTGGAAACAATGATTTTTTGGGAAATAGGATGACGTGTCAGAAGTCGAACCAACTGGTAACAGTATTAATTGGGAGATTGTCGACAGAACCACATCATTATTCGCTGATGTGTGCACAGCATCAGTAGCACTTAATGTATCAAGAGGATTTTCACATGTTAATAACTAAGGACCATGCGCTGGAACTACTGTACTACGCGCTTGTAGAAGCGGGTAACGGTTACCTTTCAATGTCCTAATAATTCTGCAGCAGTAGTCGATTCATAATATTTCCATTTTTAAAAATTTAACTGCTTTTTAATTTCGCTGCTAACCTAAAACTCATTTACCGTTCATTCTGCATCACAAAATTATGACAAATACCTCAAAGGCCAAAAACATGTTTTTCAACATCATGTTTAATAGAATATAATTTTTACTGCAAAGGATTCCGCATACAAAAAGTCCTGAATAAACACAACTCATTACATACGTTTGATTGCGTATAGTCTGGTTCATTATTTCAACATGCCCCAGGCTAGATGCATTAAATTTCGATAACCTCACTAAATCAACCACTGCAGTCCTGCGTTTACTGTTCCAAGCAAGTTGAGTTTTCATGATGTACCAAAAAGTTGAACATGACAGCTAGCTCGTGTTATCCGAAACTACCAAAAATATTACAGGAAAAAAAAATCTATTTAAGAAGCTGGAATTTAACCATAAATCCCGCTTGGTAAGTTATTGTAAATTTAAGTCACTACCTCACTTAAAATTAATTCTTCCAACTCTTACATACGAATGTAAGATTATTTATGTTTGTGCCCTAAAATAGAACCTTCACAGTTAGTTATAAGCTTGTAGGAAAAACAAAAAAATTGGTTCAACGTTTTTAATTTAGGAGTAGTTTTTGACTATTGAATAAAGTTTTTGTCGAAGCGTCGTAAAGAACGGTCGGAAAAAAATCCGAAGATGTGGTTTTTGCGAGCAGGAGTTATCCTGTAATGACTGATATTAAACGCACAGAACTGATATCGATAATGTGTCTACGATAAGAAACCACGACCGGCGTCTTCCATATAATTTTTGATCTTATACGTCGATTGCCAAGTTTAATTCTAATATTTGTGCGAGGTAAAATTTGAAATTAACTAATATTGCCAATGATATTTATTTGTACAGCAGTATAATATCGTTTTCAACCTTTGTGCTTATTTGAAACCATAATTTCTTTAAAGGAACAGCACATACACTGATAAGCGAGAACATTATGACCACCTACCTAATAGCCGGTATGTCCGCCTTTAGCATGGATAACAGCGGCGACACGTTTTGGTATGGAATCAGTGAGGCCTTGGTAGGTCACTGGAGGGAGTTGGCACCACATATGTACACCTTTCCCGTAAATTCCGGGGAGGGGGGTGATGAGCTCTGACGCCACGTTCATTCATATCCCAGATGTGTTCGATCGGGCTCAGATCTGGCGAATTGGGGGACCAGCACATCAACTGCAACTCGCCACAGTGTTCCTCAAACCACTCAACATAGTCTTGGCCTTGTGAAATGCCACATCATCTTGTTGAAAAAGCCACTGCCATTGGAAGACGTGGTAGTCATGAAGGGGTGTACGTGGTTTGCAACCAGTATGCGATATTTATTGGCCGTCTTGGTGCCTTGCATAAGCTCCACTCGACCCATGGATGCCCTCGTCAATGTTCCCCAGGGCATAACTGAGCCGCTGCCAGCTTGTCTCCGTCCCGCAGTACAAGTGTAAAGAAGCTGTTCCTCTAGAAAACGACGGATTCACACCCTCCCATCGACATGATGAAGAAGGTATCGGGATTCATCAGACCATGCAACGCTCTGCCACTGCGCCAACGTCAAGTGACAATGGTCACGTACCCATTTCAGTCTTAGTTGCCGATATCGTGGTGTTAACATTGACACATGCATGGGTCGTCGGACTACGGAGGCCCATCATTAGGAGTGTTCGGTGCATTGTGTGTAAGGATTGCAATCCCGCAGTGTTTTGAATCCCGCGGGATTTGCACCAATCCCGCGGGATCCGTGCGGGATTGGTACAAACAGTTTTTTAACGCATATATTTAAAACATAGTTACTTAAAACGTTAATAAATTAAATAATAATTAAATTAATAAATAATTTTTAATGTTAAATGATAAAAATTAACAGTTAACAATATTTTGATTGGCAAAATTACATTAAAACTTTTTAGCGTTTCTTAAGTGTATTTCGAGGTTTTACATTTTTGTTTTTTAATCTAAACCAATTTTTAAATAAATAATAAAAACGGAAAATATTGGTCTTAAGTCATATTATGTGCCTTACAATACATCACATAAGTTTAAAAATATGGTTTGCTTAGTGGCCAAGTTACCAGAGTTTTTTTTTTTTTTTAATTATAAATAAACGTTCCATAACACCGAGATAGGCATTCCATTTCACAAAGTGAAGTGAATATACTCTGTATAGCGTAGACTTGGCTCAGAACAAGATTTCATAACTTTTTGTCACTGCAAAAGCACGAGACTTGGCCTTTTTTTCGTGATTCATTATTTTATCTCCTGATTCCTTGATTGATATTACAGTTGATTCAATGTTATTAAAAGAAACTACTCACCAACACCTAAACTGTCAAGTATTTCAGATTTACTTATGTGGCGTAACGACGTTTTTAGAGTGGAAATTATTATTTTTTAGTAAGAAAGAAGACTTTCTAGGCGAATGATTGCAGTGAAGTCCTCATAGGTTGTATCTCTGGATTTCATTGCAAACACACGAAATTACGCATGTGAGGAAGACGGTGGAGACAGCCGTCGAAGTATGGTGTTCCTACAACACAATTCGTCGATACACCCGTGAAAATTTCATTATAACTTTTTTTTACCTTTAGTCGAAATAATAACAAGGAGAAGAGGGATTAATCGAAAGCCTGAGCAGCACATGTAAGCAGGTGGCTTTCGTCAAAGAAACGCATTGAGGCAGCGGTCAAAACAAAAATAAGTCAAAGGATATAAATTTGCTTTTGATAGCTGTTAAATAAATAAGTACGCGATCGTTAAAATTACGATAACATTAGTTTCTTATCAACGAATAATCAAATTTTCAGCCGCAAATTAGGAAATTGTCACAATTACTTTATTTGCAAATACAGAAAATGGGAATAATGAAACCGTGAATAAAAAGCTGTAACCGTGTAGTTCAGATAACGTGTGCGATACTTAAAAAATAATGATATAGTTAGAAAATCGTACTAAATACGCACCATAACTCAAATTACAGAAATGTGTACTCGAAACAAACATAAGTTTTGATGAATACTTAAAAGTGTATATATTTACTTACGAAAGACGAAGGTTGACAAAAACAAACGCCTGTTCACGTGAGTCAAATGCCAACTGGAAGGGTACGGACAAACTGCAAAATATCCGACAGAGACCGAGTGGGGCAGAGAGTCACGCAGACTGATATGCGTTTCCGCCGGATTGCGGATCCGCTTAATTTTGTGCGGGATCCGCCAGACTGTCTAATGATGCGGGATCAGACACACTTGTACTCTACCCAGCATTAAAGTCTGATGTAAATTCCGCCACCTATCCTGTTTTACCAGTCTGCCCAGCCTGCGATATCTCTAATTAGGGGTGGCGGCCCAACCCCTCGACTTTTGGATGTAGTTTCACCTGGGTGAAGACACTCACCACAGCCCTGCTCGAACACCAGACAAGTCGTGCAGTTTCCGAAATGCTCGTGCCGAGCCTCTGGACCATCACAATCTGCCCTTGGTCGCGCGCCTTCCCCCTTCTTTATACGGGTAGCACGCTCATTGATACTACATCCACAGTGCGTGTGTTTGACTAGCAGTCATTTCTCGTCAGGTGACTGGTAGCGCCTGGACGGGTTTATATCGATAGTAGGTATGTGGCCATAATGTTTTGGCTGATAAGTGTAATGTCTTTCGTTTTGGCGTAAGGACGACAATTTATGCTCTCCTGTATTATAACGCAACCACGTTACAAAGCTGGCAATGTGATGAATATCACGAAATACATACATGCATGATTATTTAATCTACACTAATATTATAAATGCAAAATTAACTCTGTCTTTGTCTGTTTGTAACGTTTTTAGGACTATACGTCTATTTGATCTTGATGAAATTTGACAACAAAGAAATACTATTACCATTAGGAAGAATATATGATACCTGTTTTCGGGATAAATATCATATTTTGTAATGAAATTTTGAAAACTAAAGAAATGGCGATAGACGGACGGATAGCGTGTGTAAGTCCCGATAATGTTATATCAGTCACTCAGGCTTTGTTTTTCTAGCACTCAGTTTGTGTATGATATGTGCATAAATTTCATTTGTAGATACAACTTATTATTTAGTATAGACGTGGATTTGCGCTGCGTGCGATGACTATCACTAAAGCCCAGGGAGATATATTGAAAGCAGCACCAGTACACTTAGAAAGGACGTGTTTTGCCCATGAGCAGTTACAAATATCTAGCTCAAGGGTTTCCAACCTCCATAGCCTATACATCTTGGCAAACAGGAAAACCAAAGACGTTCTGTACAAAAATGTATAGACATAAGATGCCCCCAGAAACTTACATGGGACAGATTACACGGTAAATTGTATTGCGACGGCTTCCCCGTCATATTTATCCGATTCCATGGTTTCTGGAACACTTTTTAGGTAAGTTACAGATTTCTAAACCCAATTCTAGCAATAAAATTCTAAGTCCGCGCGTACGAAGCTGCGGGTAACAGCTAGTACCGTTATAAATGTCTCAAAGAAACAGGACCATATTTTATTAGAACGCAATTCCTTCCACGACCTGTGTAATTGAGTTTAGGTACGGTGTGCATCATATTCCGCGTACCTTTATCAATCCGTACTCATTCAAGTGGGCCTAAGGTAGCGTCCTCGATATTCGGGTTTAAATAAAATCCTCGAGTTCCGGCGCAAATTGAACTTCGGTCGACCGGTTCATTATCAAAGCCTGAGCTAGTTGGCCCACATATTCGCCAAAACAGGATGACTACATTGTTCGTGATATTAGTTTCAGAAAGTTTCAGCATGAAATTTCGAGCAGCCAGAAGTCGTTACGAGCTGAGAGGTCAATGAATTTCTGCCGTCGAGGCGACGCTTAGTTTCGGGGAGGATAACGGAGACGGGCAAACAAGGGGAGGCGAGATGGAAGCACGGTCCATAAAGCGCTGCGAGCCAATGTCACGGCCGAGCGGCGGACCTGTATCGAGCGGAGAGCCTCGCTGCCATAAGGTATCGCAATCAATTAGCCACCCCGTAAGAGCGGCAACGACCATTCAGCAAGTGATGGACAGTACCGTATTACAAAGACGTACTGTTCTTGATCACTGTCCCGTGTGAGTTCTCAGTTCACCAATCATTAATGTGTAATATTATATACATATTTATAGAATACTAGCCTCGTACCCGCGACTTCGTACGCGTGGATTAAGAATTTTTTTGCCAGAATTAAATATAGAAAGTTGTTGGTAACGAATGATTGGTCCCAAACAATATCGAGTCGGCATAATATGACAGGAAAGCTATCACTATATCACTCTACCGTCGAACCTGCCTCTTGAAGAGAATAAATTTCCAACATATTTCTGTCACTATTAGATAAGATTTCAAAATTTCGTGACTACAACTGTTAATCATACTGGAAAAAATATCCTGTGCTCTTCATACAGCTTTCCTTATAAAATTCCATCACAACGATATAGCCATATAGTCGTCAAAACGTAACAAAAAGATAGAGACTTACTTGCGTATTTATAAATAATATTACTGTGGTTCACACTCACACACTGACTGCGAACAACACCTGAGGGATCATTATAACGTAAAAAAGTGTACACCTACAACATTGCAAGGCTATCTACGATTTGCCTCGCATTGCACCCGTAAATTTCTAATATCTAAAATTTAACATTCAATCCCAATAACCTATGGCCCAGGCCTGACTCTTACGATCAAAAACATTTTTTAAAAATCTTAGCCTCCACGGAGATTTGAACCGGAGACCAAGACGTTCGTAAGCAAGCGCTTTAGCCATTGAGCTGGCAGTCCACTACACGGAAACACGGTACGGATACGTCCATATTCAACGTTTCTGTCTATCGCCGTATTTCGAAGTTATGAGACAAAATGTGTTATTTATACAGATAATGTTTCAACCAAATGTGGACAGTAGTTTTCTCCTTGTTTCAAAGGATAAGTGTGCAAACTTACATAGATATCGGATGAAAACTGTGGATTTGTATGAAGAACAAACAAACAAACCAACAAACATACATTCATCTTTATATATAAAGACTAGCGGAGTTACCGGCGTTGCCCGGTATAGTTGGTAACGCTATTTTTTAATTCCCGCAGTTTGAAACATTTGTAGAAAGGTCCATAAAATTCGCGGCAATTTTTTTCTGATTTAAAGCAAACCTAGATTCACCCGCCCCCCACCAAGAAACGGGTGGGTCTAAGTTTATTTGCTTGTACACTATTTTCATTCGTCCTAAAAGATTCATGTGTATCAAGCTTAATTAATTTAGTTAAGAAATTGTTTTACTACATGACTAAACAACGCTAGATTATGTTAGAAACTCACATTTGATTCAACTGTGAAGTGATTGTATATACTTTTTGCTCGAAACACCAGATACCTTAACTCCGCAGATTCAGCCTTTTATACAAATATCAAAAGTGAATCCAGAATAATATTATCGTAAATAAATTGTGCACAGAAGACTAATGCTGATGGCCAGAGACATTGTAGTTGTGGGTACTGCCAGAGATCGTGGTTAAAGAAAATCTATGGCGTTTAAAAATTAAATTGTGTGTTAGTGCGAAGTATGCAACATCTAATTCTTCCATATTTGGTATTTGTCATCACACGTTCAGAATTTCATTTAATGATCCCGCGTTATTTAACGCTGAAACATAAAACATGCTAAACAACTGAATTGAGATTCTAAGATTTAAAAGGGTGAAATTTCTATAGAAATATGCTCAATAGTTTCCGAGTTTTTATAAGACAAATTTAGCCGGTTTTCGTTTTATAGATGGAGATGTAATGTTCATTTTCTGTAATTTAGTAAGGCTCCACAACATGTTTACAATATGTCGTGAGTAGCAAATTTCAGGTTGGTATACTCTGTTCACTTTAAACTGGCGGTTCAGGGTCATGTTCCCCGGTCCCACTCCTCACTTCACTTCAACACCCCTCCTAGCAGACTCACGTGCCGATCCAGGCGGGTGACAAATTTGAAAGAAAGTACTCTTCCTCCTTCGCACGTACGGGTAAGGACAACAGAGTGGGGATAGAACAGAATGACCTTGAGCCGATGCCTCTGTTAACTGAACGCACTACAGTAGTGTGAGGCGAGAGGGGATCGCTAGTGGTGTGCGTGAGATATAATGGTATTGTGCGAAATGTATCGGATGAACTAGCACGGGGCGCAAGCTCTTAAACTAAGTGGAATACCAATGTGTATAAAGTATTGTTCGAGGAATTGTGTAACCATTAAGTGTTGATGTGGTTGGAGAGTGAACACAAGTATTAAATATCTTCAGTAAAAAAATTACTTTGTTGCAATCATTGACTAGTAACATTTAGTTTCAATACGCATCATTTAAGAGATTATTTGACTTATTGCACATTAAGTGACTGGGATAGCGTATGACACTTTCGTATGTGTGTGTGTGTGTGTGTGTGTGTGTGTGTGTGTGTGTTCGGGCCAACAGAGCCATTCAAGCGAGGGTTGCTATTTTATGTATCGTACTGATCTTATCAAAGAAATCGCTGAGCAATAACGTTTTATTAACACACCTAAGTCAATTCAACCTGTCAAAATTAACAATTGTGTGCAGACAATTGTACCAATTAATATAACCTTCCTATGCCAGGAAAATCAGATATGAGTGATCACAGTAAAGGAAAACTACTCGAACTCAGCTCGACTGATGTACATTACTGCGGAGTGGAAGAATGGTCATTCTTGAAACGACAAAAGGATTTTTGTTATGATTTCCACGCTAGGATTGTCGCAGTACTTGGCACAAGCGAATGGAACCAAATCCTCTGACCTGAATCTTCTGTCAAACTCCATCATAAGAATAGGTCGCAAGTATTTGGTTCAAGGTTCCATACCAAAAATTAAACGGAGCCCTACAGTATTCACTCAGATGTCTGTATAGCAGTCAGGGGCGTCGAGCTCTCAAATTTCCCACATTGAACGTTACGTCTTCCGTTGATCCAAAACAGAATATTGTATTAAAATTTTATAACCTGGAATTTCAGGAAGTTTCAAAGAAGTAAAATTCCAAAAAGTACATAACTGGATGTAGGGTATAATTGTTTATAACTGGTCAAATTATTATTATTCTCGTATCAAAAACATCAAAATACACAGTTAAATACATTCTGTAAATCAACAACTTTAAACACACTTGGCCCAGTATTTCGCAACCTCAATCACATTGTGTGTTGCTTGAAACAGATCATCGTTGTTGCAGGATGATGGGCACATAGGGCACTCGAGCATATGATTCATAGTTTGGTCTTCTCCACATTCGCATTTAATACTGGTAGTATCAGTATAACCCCATCTCATTAGGTTTTCCTTGGACCTGCCCACTCCAGTTCGCAATCGATTTAAAGACCGCCACACGTTCCAGTCTTCTTCATGACCAGGTGGTAAGCGCTCTGCAACAGTCAGTGGTCCCGAGATGTTGGGAACCCTCATTTTCCATAACTGTACTCTTGCCTTTTCAGGGGACCCAATTAGTTCCCGTGATGTTCTGAGGAAGCTTTTCCTAGATTTGAGTCTCTGGGCTGGTGGTATATGGCCATGCAGTGGATGAGCGCTTTCCCGTTCTACTTTGGTCCTCTCCTTGTTCGCAGCCACTTCTCTCCGGATACTGGGTGGTGCAATGCCCGAAAGCTGGTAAAGCCTATCAACTGGGGTAGGCTTTAAACAACCTGTCACTAGCCTACAGGTGTTATTGAGGGCTACATCCACCTGTTTGGTATGAGATGATGAGTACCAAACTGGGCATGCATATTCTGCAACAGAATAACAAAGGGCCATTGCCGATGTACGTATAGTTTGTGGTTGACTGCCCCACTGTGATCCAACTAATTTGCGCAGTAAGTTGTTTCTTGTAGAGATCTTCATTTTGCAATTCATGCAGTGCTTCTTATATGTGAGGGTTCTATCGAGTATCACTCCCAGATATTTTGGGGTGTTACATGTCTGCAGTTCGATACCTGCCCACATTACTTTTAACTTACGCTGAGCTTTCCTATTTTTTAGGTGAAAGGCACACACTTCAGTTTTTTAAGGGTTAGGTCTTAAGTGATTTTCCCTATAATAGCTTGATAAGCCTTCAAGAGCAGCAGACAAATTTCTTTCTACAACTTCAAGCTTTGTGCTCTGTGAGGCTAGAGCTAGGTCATCAGCGTACACGAAGCTCCTGGTAGCTGGATGTAATGGCTGATCGTTTGTATAAATGTTGAAAAGTGTTGGGGCCAGTACACTACCTTGAGGTAGGCCATTCTTTTGTACCCTCCATCGACTGCGCTGTCCTTGAAAGTCAACGAAAAACCTACGATTCTGAAGAAGAGTAGCGATGAGCTAGGTTAATCCGGTGGCCTTTGTCAGACTGTAGACCTTGTCAAGTAATAGTTGGTGGTTAACAGTATCGTATGCTGCTGACAGGTCCACAAAGACCACGCCCGTGGCTTTACGGGTCTCAAATCCATCCTCTATAAACTGTGTTAGGTTCAGTAGTTGCCCAGTACAACTTTTGCCAGGACGAAAGCCAGCTTGTTGTGGAATAAGTTTTGGATCAACCACAGGCTGGATACGATTCAGAATTAATCGTTCAAATATTTTGTAGAGATGACACAAGAGTGCTATAGGTCTAAAATCTTTAGGATTGTTTCCTTCATTTTCAGGTTTCAGCAGCGCAATGACTCTCGTCTTCCGCCACACCTTCGGAATTTGATATGAGCTCATACATTTGTTAAAAAGCTGTAGGACCCATTCTTTGTTTTTATATCCGAAGTTCTTAATTTGTTCTGATCGTATGTCATCGAGGCCTGCCGACTTTCCTGTTTTGCACTCATGAATAACCTTTTCCAACTCTGACATACTAAAGGGCTCACTGAGGTTGTTCATATCTTCCTGACTGTTTCTGTTCGTTTTTCATTGTTTATCAAATAGGCGAATAAGATATTTATTCAATCTGTCTTTTTATCTAAGAGATTTTCCTCATTATACAGGTTTTCCTCCGATATAACGATTAAAGCTCAGAACACATAATTTTCTCAAAATATTTCTCCAGATACTTCGGTCTTGTGTATATTCCACATCTGCACCAAATACTCTTATTTCTATATGTACACCTTCGATACAGTAAATCATGGGTCGTCCTCTTCTTCGTCTTTCAATATCCTATGTATGTTCAAATTTTGGTACTCTAGTACCTTCCTTTCTTCTTACATGGCCAAAACATTGTGAAGTTTTTCATTCTATAGATTCATCTATCGCTTCCATTAGCCTTATTATTTCGGTATTTCTTTGTTTTAATTTTTTTTTTCTTGAAATCATTATTACAATTATTTCCTTAAAAATAAAGGCATTATCTATCGCGAAATTTGTCTATTTTAGGCCACTAAAGTTTATCTAAAAAAAGCGTATTTTCCATTTTCTCCCGATATCGATTATATTTACTTTATAAAAGAAATACTAAAAAAGTACAGCTAGTATAATTTATAAGCAGAGAGGGAACAAGCAGAAGATTTTTTACTGATGTTGCTTTTAACCTAGTGGTCGACGAATGCAGTATCTACAATATAAGTGATTGCAACTAAATAACTGCAGAGCCGTCAAGTGGAATCCACTCCCTATAAACCAGAAAAAATATCAAGTAATGATTTTTACGCCAAGCGACTGCTCTCTGAGCTACCACAAACGAGATATTTGTTAAGGTCGTTAGAGTGAGGTTCACTAATTGCGAGATACTTGATTCGCTCTTGCCAGTTTTTTTCCCCCCATCTAGTTGACATGCCTCGTTATTTAACCCACAAATGACACTACTTTTCCTGAAACCCGCATTCAGCTAATGAGAAACGACAGAAAAGTTCTTAGCAGCAAAATAAACCACAACGTTCTGATGAAACAAGCTAATGCGAGGCTTGTTGGTTACCATATTTGTAGACCATAAGCAGTTACGCAGTTGGGCATTGGACGTTTTCCAGTAATAATAAATTCCTATTTTTTTAGCTGTTAACGGAGCTGTGGCAGAATTGAACAGTAAATTCACAAATGGTTGAAGGAGACCTTATACCAGAAGAATTCGAAATGAAGTTCATAGAACAACCAAATCAAATAATACCAAATGGTTCCACCTCACTATTATCCCGTGCCACAGAATAAGAGACATCGGTAAAACAATCCGTGGAGTGACTAGCCGTACTTTACTCCGCTTTTGTTTATGATGAGAAAACTACACACTTTCAATACTAAGGCTTAGATTTTGAACGATATCGTGAAAACTCATCCTTAATCAAAGTATTTGGTATCAGATTTCGTATCGTGGAAATTATATAGTTATTCCAACTTGTAACTGTTTGGTATTAACGATTACAGCTATTCACGGAATGTAGTGCTTTATGAGCCGCTGTACGACTTTCCATCAACAATTTAATGGCCATTCTTCCGCTTAAAATTACTATTTATATATATATATATATATATATATATATATATATATATATATATATATATATGAACGCACATAATTCCCTCCTACACTCTTCAAATAACACAACTTGGGAAGTGTTGAAAAACTTATGACCGAGCGTGGTGGTGCAACGGCTAGCGTTGTGGCCTCGTATTCGGGAGAACGGCAGTTTGAATCCCCGTCCGGGCATCCAGATTTGGGTTTTCCATGGTTTCCAATATCACTCCAGACAAATGGCGAGATGCTTCCTTCAAAAGGCCATGGCCGAATTCCTTCCCATTCCTTGCCCCCCCTCCTTTCCCGTCTCTAAAGACCTCACTGTTAAGAGACGTTAAAAAAAACTTTTGCAAAGTTTGTTGCTGCCTAATAGATTGTTCAAATGAGAATACAGGGAATATTCGGCTTTCAGATAAATTTTTATCAAGTGTATAAAACATTGTCGGACCTGTATTTTTTCCTTCTTACATTTTAGAAAAGAATCGGTGCATTCATAAGACATCAAGTTTATTAAATTCAGAATGATTTTGTAAGCTGTGTTCCTTAACTTGACGCCATATGACGTTTTAATATGATATAAAATCAATGATTTATTTTCTAGAAAACGGAAAGCCATTAACGGCCGAATAAGTTAGAATGTTCTTTCTTGAAATCCAATGTTGGTGGCTGCAGCAGATATGAATACGTGTTCGTAGAGAGGGATTGCGTGCGGCATATGGTAGGGGCAGCTCTCCCCCGCTGTATGCACAAGGGCGGCCGAGGATTGTGGCCGCTGGGGATCCTACCAGCCACTGTGTGATGAGAAACTCAGCCTCCTCCACACTTCAAATCCATAAGCAACACAAAACTTTCATAGGCGAAAATTAAAAGCTACCACTAACTGCAAACGACACACAAAAAGTGGCATACTAACATCCTGGTGTTAAGAGTATGTCAGTTGTTCGAAACATGTTCGAGATTTAGGTGGCAAATACAGTATTAAGAAATCAGCTGATGCTGACGAAAAGATTTGCGAGGTGATTTTTGAGTTTTATTATACAGAGGAAGAAAAAATATAAAGGTAATAATGGTTCGTGCGGTCGTAATAATCTGGTAAAAGGATTTTTTATTGGCTGCGCATTGTGTCCCCAACGTAGCCGCCTTAACCTAACGCGGTAATCCTAGCAGGTATATATATTTTTTTTTAACTGCTTTACGTCTCTTTTTAACATCGAGGTCTTTAGAGACGGGAAAGGATGGGGGGCAAGGATGGGGGCAAGGAATGGGAAGGAATTCGGCCATGGCATTTTGAAGAAAGCATCCCGGCATTTGCCTGGAGTGATTTGGGGAAACCATGGAAAACTCAAATCTGGATGCTCGGACGGGGATTCGAACCGCCGTCCTCCCGAATGCGAGGCGAGAACGCTAACCGTTACACCGCCCCGCTCGGTCCTAGCAGGTATAGGAAGAATCCAAATCACGGAAGCGTTCTGGCATAATTCACAATACACAGCAAGCTGTGGCAGAGAGGAAGGTAGAATTAAAAGCCTCTGAAAATCCCCTATCAGACAGGGATTTCAATCAGGGACCTTTCGATCTCCAGTCAGATACCTTGACAACTCGGCCACCAGGTCGCTATAGAAATATACAACTCGTATTGGCAAAGCACTACAAATATTGTTCGTTTGATGGTTATTGAAACTGGAGATAAAAGGTATGTAAGTACCAGCAGAATCTAGAGAACGAGAATGATTCTCCCAATCCGCCATTACGTATGCGAGATTTTAATTCCTTTTAACACTTTCAATCGGACATCACTCCGACTAACATAAAGATGTCAATAGTAGTTCACCTAACTGAAAAACCAACTATCAGTTCGAAATAGTAATAATAATACGACTCGTCTTTTATTCTGAATGCGAATCCATAATTATGATTCCGCACATTCTGAATAAGACACGGAGTCCTTGTGAAATCGCACTTTTGCACGTCATTTGTCACAGGCTCATTAATTCTGGACATTTCAACTTACAAATCTGTCTCGGAGCATTATCTTAGTTTATCACACAAAACAGGTTAATAACAAAAAATTATTATAAGTGGCTTAGTGACAAGTTGAAGAAAAAAACTAAATGATATCAAATGAAATCCAGAAATATGTCGACATTAAAATTGTTTGGACTTTTTTTTAAAAAAATTTCAGGATTTCAGTCAAATTGGGCAACAAGGCATAAAAAACTAATTTCCCTTTTTTTCACCGAGTATTGATCCGAAAATTCTTTCATAATTTGCAGCACAATGTAACCTCATTAAGATTACAGTGAAACTATGACGTTTATTTTGTAAGTTTATGTTTTCGGTAAACAACTGAATGAGTAACTTCAGAAAATTTGAGTCGGCGGAAAATATATTTTTCTACATATAATTTTTAGAGAAAAAAATAATAATTATAATTTTTATACAAAAATAAATCATTTAGTGAACTCAATTTGAAACACAAAATGGGTAAGTAAACATCAGTTACCATGAGTAGCTCGCATTTGGCGATTTTACCCCACGAAATAAATTTTTTTAAGATAAATGATACGGCGAGACATATCAATGAGAATATTGTTGTTTAAAGCTTACACGCCTTTTCTTAAAGCAGATTTTGTTTCTTTTGGTTATGGGAAAGAATTAAATTTACGACTATCGTACAAATCTAGTTGGCTGTAGTCTACCACAACTGCCATGGGCAATGTACAGTATGTATCAGTGCCAAGTTTACCCTTGGGACCGACAATAATCCTTTGCTTAAAGAGCGATATGTTCGCTCAGAGCTAACGTGTCTCACCAAGAAGCAAGGTGTACCTGGTTCAAATCCCGGTCTAGGTCGCAATTCTTATAGGCTCCTGAACAGATCTTCGCCACTGTCGAAGCTTTTCTTTGTTCATTTGAAATAGGCTATGACGGTTATACTCCGGCTTACACGTAAAACTCCAAGGTCCCCTTTAAACACAGGATTATCATATTAAGCTACAACAAAGGCGGAATACGCAGCAAATCGAAAGTCTGTCAATTAGGAAAGAGAACTACCATTCCATGTGACCCACTAATAATACAATAATTTATATGATAATGTATCTTTCTTTTTCTTTTTGTATGAGGGGTGTAACGTATATTCGCATCCGCAAGTGAGGAACTTTCGCGTGAAATCCTATCTCCGTATCGGCATCAGCAATTTTAATGCAGATGTGTAGCGGATGTTTTGTTTATATTGCAATGTATAGTATTCTTTATTTTTATACGAGATTCTGCCCATCGTTGATTAGCTAACAACCAACTACTTGTTTTTTCATACGATCTAGCCATAAAAGTAACAATAAACTGAACGGTGTTATTACCTAAGCGACGAATTCACAAGTTTGAACTTGCATGTAAAGTAAAGCGATCTATATAAGGTCCAACTTATAGAACATTCGCGTAGAACTACAGTAGGATGCGCTCACCCATTCACGCTACTTGAAGGGGTACAAACATGATGTTCCAAGCAGTTTTTTCCACTCGTACTTTCTGGCTGCACACTAGTGGCCTTACCACACCCTTTGCAGTATCTTTCCTCCAATCATGATCCAACGCCATAGTTTATTGGACGGCAAGAACCCGTGTTGGTTATCTGGGAGTTCAATAACATCAAACACGTCCTAAGTGTAGTCCTGTAACGCCTTTCACGGCCAGTCAAGAGTCCTTTAACAGAAAATCGGATCATCGTAGGTCCTACAAGTTGGACTGTGTATGGGCCACAGAGAATTGCGATGACGCTTGAATTAGTCGAGCCGCGAACTCCGCAAAGTTCATACGACAAAGATTTTTTTCTATACGCGTGTATAGTTATGTAAATAATTTAATTCACTTGTGAAATAATCCCACGGTTTTGTTGTTGAAATATGAGGCAAAAAATAAGTCAGTAAGGCATTGTTATATTGAAATAGACTTTACTTATAAAAAAAACATAGAATTTGCAAAGAAATATACTTTTTTATTTTAAATAAATTTTTCGTAAAATATTATAATCTAGATAACGATAAATCTATTTTTCCACCTCCGATTCCGTTTCCGCAAATCATCCGCATCCGCGGATGTCAAGCACTAAACATCCGCATCCGTATCCGCAAAGATGACCGTTAAAATCCTCGTTGGTATGCACAGGTAGTACTTTTACGAACACTTAGTGGTAAAATGTAGATAATGGTTTCTGATAATGAACGAAATCTGTTTGAAAGGCGTATGTTGGTAGCGCCGGACATTAGCTAACCGGACGCTGGACGCCGGCGCTTGACACCCGACACTGCAGGCTCGTCCTTAAGCCGGCCGCCCCGTCTCCGACCAAGACCGTGAAGTGCTGAAGCCCCGCGGCAGGAGGCCAGGCAACCCGAGACACCGGCCGTGTCCGCCCACGGAGTGGGGCGGAAGTTTGACCGTCTCGGCCGCTATTGACACTGATAGCACAGGGGTTCAACGACACTTGACCACCTCTCCACATTCCCGACGCTCTCACACCTTCACTGAGTCCAACACTCACTCCGATATCACAGGGCTACACACTGTTTGCTATTACCACTATCATTATACCAAAAAATGGATTACCTGGATATGAAAGCGGTAAAGTAACATTCCCAATGTACTCGCCGACAACCTGATAGAGACCGTACGGTGGTAGAGAAGATACTTATTCTGTAATCACCTTCTCCACTGGTTTGAACCAAATGTTAAATCTTTTAATATCGAAGGATAATATCTCTATCTCAACAGGATTACTGCAGCATACATCCCAAATTATTAACGCCTTCAAATATTCTCTCATCTTCGACTAACAAAATAATAAATACAACATATCTCAGAATGCGATCCACTATCCCCAAGTGCAGCAGCTAAAGCTACCTCAATGCGTTATAACAGTAAATAGTTTTTATACCCTGCATGCGCAATGATGCCTTATGCATGAGTGGCCCAATTCAGTTCATTTGATACAAGCGCACTGTAAATTATACGGAGTGTCTTCTTAATATGCTTGTCGTCTCTACAGACTGGATGAAAACGAAGTTCACACACACACACACACACACACACACACACACACACACACACACACTGCGAACAATAACCTTATCTAATCTTAAAAAAATCAAACTTTTCGAGACAGCATGTGGATTACTCGAATCTTGTCCTCTTGGCTACATATCAAGAAAATCAGAGGATTTCACAAATGTATTTCCTCACTTACCTTCCATAATCATATTTGTCTAGTACTTTATCCGTCCCTCTTACTTAAATTGCGTGTCACCAACGTTTTAACACTATAAAATGAAACGAATTGACCATATTAACAGTTAAATCTCCGAAAGATCGTTCCTTTAAACCACCTTTGTGCAAGAGCCCGAGATCAATTTGTTCAGGTAATCCTAATTTCTTTCCTCTATCTGTGCGAAACACTAAATAGATTTTTAATAGTCCAATAAATCAGTTACTGAATTTGTTCCGAAAAGTGATGTTTATCCGTCTACGCTTATAAACTAATTTTCCTGCTGTACACATCTGTCTTCTAAAACAGTTTAGTTTCTCCATTTTATTGGTGACAAGAACTTAATTAGAAATTTTCTCTATCTTGAGTTGGCTATATTTACCAATTGTCTTTGTATTCCTTTTCGGATTATTTCTTCCGACACTGCATATGGCATTGACAATTTCAGACCGATAAAACGCACTCACTTTGTCACAATTAAAATCGAAATTCTTTGTTACACACTTTCACTGTTAAATTTATGCCCTGTTATCATCCTTAAGCAAAGTGTTATAACTGAGGAATATAAAGAAAAGGTTTTATTCTACCGTTCGTTACTTTTGTGTCTCTGGCGTTGAATACGTTAAGCCTGGCTTGTAACTTCTCCCTCTTCCTCCCCTCTATCACTATGGGTAGCTCTAGAAAAAAGTAATTCATTGATTGGATTAAATAAAAAAACATCCAGGAGCATCGGGTTGGATTAAGGCGGCTACGATAGGGGCGGATTGGGCACCCAGTTAAAACCCTGTCAACATATCACACAGAACGAGTCTTTACCTTTGCCATTTCTATTGAATAAATTCTGCACTTCCTTGGATTTTCCTTCCGGACAAACTTATCGTTTGCTAATACCGACTATAATGCAGCGTATATACGAACGACGAACAGGTATATCGCCATCTCAATACAAATTAATTATTAGAAATTAACAATAGAAGACCAGTTTATAGATTCGCTGACTTGCATAAATTCATACGCCAGTCAGTGGAAACAAGTGGCAGCCTGTATCAAAATTCTGGGCGTTGATGATTATCAAACGTCAACAGTTGGTTAACGCTCTGGCCTCTCATTCGGGAGGACGCCGGTTCGAATCCCCGTCCGGGAATCCAGATTTGGGTTTCCCCAAATCACTCCAGGCGAATGCCGGGATGCTTCCTTCAAAGGGCCGTGGTCGAATTCCTTCACGTTCCTTGTCCCCACTCCCATCCCGCCTTTAATAACCTCGACGAGGCGCAAAGCCACAGGTAAAAAAAAAAAAAAAAAAAAAGTTAGAAACAGTGATACTCTCAAGACTGAAATGGCAGCTGACTGCCATAGGAACCACTAACTGTAGATAATAAAGATCTCAAAATATTCCAAATTTTACTTGGGAATTCACATTATCAGATAGATAAGATGCAGGAGATCAACATTTTTGAGTTAGTGTAAAATACAAATACTTGTAGTATCGATGAGAAGAAAAGCAAGCCCGTCACTGTTGACAGAGCTGTGTACTTAGATTCGAAACTGCTCGGCAGATTCACAGGAGAAGCTTTGAGCTTGAGGCTTTAAACTTGGACACAAATATTTACTGGCATCTCGTCTCCCATTACAATCAGTATCAAGTCACAACTTCGACACGTCCTCTCCACTTGCTACCAGGGGCGAGACACTAGACAGCAGCCGAGCGAGCACAATAGCAGCCAGTACGCCTCTGTCTCTCTCCCTCCAGCCAGCCGCTGCTGCGTGTAATCACCAGGCCCGCGCCCATCCCACAGATGAGTCTCTCGCCCCGAGTGGGGGAGGTACAGAACGTAACTACGCAACAACTAGGAGCACTGGACTACTGCATAGCACATACAGAAAACACTTCGTCCTAAATCAATTATCTTATTCCAGCAGAAGCTATATGGAAGGCTCTAAACAGATTAAGAACTGAAGTGTCCCGATGTAGATCTAATATCAAAAAATGGGGTTACACTACTAAAAACGAACTAGGTGAATGTGGTGAGCTTCAGGATCCACAACATCTTCTGGTATGCAGGAATCTCCCTGAAACCAGCACTATCAACGACCTTTTTAGGGCACATGATAAGGCCATCAAGATTGTGGAAATCTGGTCACATTCCATTTAATTGTGTTCTATAGTTTGATATTAATGAATTAGTGTTATTTGTTTGTTTTTTTTTTTTTTCAACTTGTAATGTTATGTCCTGGACACGAGAAGTAAGTAAAGTAGAAGCTGCACAGTGCATCTCTGATTTTCTCACTTTTCATAGGACTTCGGTTCAAAACCTGATATCTGTATTTCCATTCGTTCTTGGTGATGTTTTTCACATCTTTAACTTATTTGAAGCATTCGTTTATGATTAGTGGCTCAGTGGTTAAGGCGTCTGATGATGATCTTATGATCCACGATTCGAATACCTACCTGGGTGGGGATTTATAAAGACACTATGGCACAGCTTGCTGTGCAATGTGATGTACGTCAGAACGTTTCAGTAGTTCGGATTTTACGTTGAAGTGCAGTTCCCCTTTGTCCTTTAGGATGACCCGATCAGTTAACCACAACGGAAGCACATGCGTGGAAAATCAAAAACTTTCAAATCGGAAGCCGAATAATGTTACTCGTATTATTATTATACTATTTCCTCCTGTTTATTAAAAAACTTTATAGTGAGGTTGCAAATTTTATATTTGTAGTTCCATATTAAAAATACATCGCAAATTATTCAGGTGACAACAAGCGAGCATCGGGTTCTAAGAGAGACGTCCGTACAATAGGCGATTGCATATCTGAACACCACGTTACTAACAGATCGCCAGTTAAGGTACTGATCAGAAAGTAAACATACAGAAGAGATGCCAGTGGACGTGTTGGATCATCGCTACTGGAATAACCCCACGGATAACAAAGAATCTGCTTCGAGTAAAACATGACGACTACTGAAAACTATAATAAAGATGGTGACAGTCAGATACTTTTTCCTGTACGTACTTATAGTTCATAAACAGATTTAATTTTTTTTTCCTAACAGCTTAACGCCTGTTAACAGCGAGGTCTTTAGAGACGGGAAACGATAGGGGGCAAGGAATGGGAAGGAATTCGGCCACGGCCTTTTTGAAGGAAGTATCCCGGCATTTGCCTGGAGTGATTTGGGGAAACAATGGAAAACTCAAACCTGGATGCCCGGACGGGGATTCGAACCGCCGTCCTCCCGAATGCGAGGCCAGAACGCTAACCGTTACACCACCACGCTCGGTCATAAGCCGAAGGTTGGTGGGATCCTCCAGCAGGAGACAAACTAGATTGTCATGATAGAACGACCAATTCCATTCCTCTGTAGGTCTAAGTGTTGTTGACCTTATCCAGAGGATGTGGCGAGTGCTATTTAGTGTAGTGTGTTGCTTAAAATTGAAGATGAAATCGGAGAGAGGTGCAAGTCTATTCAAGCCTACTGTTCCGAAGGGCTAGGAAGCCACCGCGTCTTACGTTCCCATCCAACAGATGAATCACTACCAACATTATCACATGCTCCCACTGCACTCAAGATTTAGAAGTTTGGTAAATAATCTGATTATTAGGAATCGGGCCTTCGGAAAATGACGAAAACTCTGGTCCAGCAGATCCGCGTTTCCACAAGAGTTCTATCGATTAAGGGCTTAACGACATAGAAGATATCTAAAAGCTATAAATCGATAGATATCTGCCTCTTTTTATGTAATCGAACTGGAGAACTGGTATGCTCTAAAAAAAAAAAAATAATACGATTAATTATCGAATTTGGGATCGATAATTTCATACCTCAATGCAGCTTTTCCTTCTCAATCACAACATTTAACTGTTACCAAGACCGTAAAAATGACCTACTGCTGTGTGTACGAGCGTTGCTGACTGCTCCAGCACCTGCTACTCTTCCTGTCGCACAGTAAATTAGCTTTGTTCGCCTTGGTCTCTCCGCTCCATCCTGCCGCCTCCCCCGCTTTACGATGGGCTTTAACGGCGGGGGCGCAGCCGCTAAACCTATCCCAATATAAACTCGGGGATCTGAATATAAATCTCCCCTGGGCCGAAACAGATTTCGATGGCAAGTATGTAAAACGCCCAGCAGGTTCAAGGGGTCGCATTAATTCGCTGCGTGTCTTATGGCGCGTGGAACGCCTATAAACACGGGCGTGAGCGGGCCGCACTTCATTGCTTCCGACAAATAATTTCAACAAAGCATATTTAAAGCTAACTGCAGCAGATTCTATTAAATCTCGTTATGAAAATACGATCCTAGTCTGTTCTAAACACACTTCATCGCCAATCACTGAGTATAATTCTTATATAATTACTGCTCCTCTTACTCTCATCCATAACTTCTGAAGTTTTTGATTTAAAAATCAGTAATTGTGCACTATATTAGTTCTTGGTAACTTTAATACGATTACAATATAAATCCGGAACAAATCGTTGGGTGAAAATAATTATAGAGGGTTTAGGTATATTTGGATAATCTTCACCGGTATAAAATGAAAGCTGACAACCGGCTTGGCTGCCAAAATATTCGGATTTTTTTTTTTTATTTTATTTCAAGATTTTGTGAGTTTTAGTAAAAGAACCTACAACTGATTTCCAAAAACAATTATCCAAAAGTTCGTTCAAAAGGTTACAGGAAAAATATTAATAACCTTTCTGAAATTTATGGTTTTTACAAAACTATTACATGAAAATTTTAACAAATTTGACTATTAAATAGATGATTTTGTTTTCGACAGAAAAACCCAATCGAAAAATAAATATAAGGTCGAAATACTTTTAAAAACGTCAAAATTTTTCTAACTTGAGATCCTTACAACATTTTTTTTGATTCATTTATATATAGCATTCGAAAGAAAAATTTCTTAAAACAATTAATGAATTAAATGTCAAAATCACTTTTTATTATTTGTGCCATCGCCAATAATTTGCCCTATATTTTTTAAGTAATCTCATAATTTTTTTTGTCGAATATATTTTTGCATGCAGCTCCAACCATGTATTCAAAACCGATTTAGAGCTCACAATCGGCCAATATATTTGGTAATCATGGGTAACAGAAAAGGAAGTTCTCTGTGTATTATTTCACACCACCAAAAAATATATCGAGACCACTTTCATGCAAACCAAGAAAATCATTTCATTTATTTTATATAAAAAAAAGAAAAACGTACTAATGTCGATACACTTCCCTCGTTTAATCACTTCACAATTTCACAAAGTTTTGATGAATTCCACGCAGGATCGACGTAGTTTATACTGTATGAAAGGGCAGTTCAGACATGCGCGTCTCACTAGTGGAGGGGTCACTCGTATTAGCCCACCAATTGGATAAAAAGTTCCCCGGGGACGCTGGAGGAGTGAGTGACATTAGCATAACTGAGCCTGCATCAACACCCTCCATCTGTGGCAGGCTGTTAAATCCTCGTCCACTGGTGTCAACCCACTGAAAAGTGAAGCAGTAATGGATCTCTTAGGCAGTCCGTTTTACCAGACTGTATCGGGATACGCACTCAACAAATCGACAGAGATTATTATGATATCGGGGCTACACCAGAAGTAATAAAATATTTGCTGTCATGATTATCATCCACGGTGGAGGTGGAAGGGCATTGTTTAGGTCTTACCACTATTAAGCTTCGGGTTAAATTCCTGGAACGAATATACAGATAGGGTTATTCCATTTTTACCGAAATCATTTCATCCGAATATTACGACGACGATGGGCAATTTTCTCCCAATTTCTCGCTAGAGTAGCCCTAAATATTGGCTTTAATAAATATTGAGTTGAAACTGCAATGATTTCATCTGCATTGCACTTATAATGGGATGTTAAAAAGAGGAATTACTTCAAAACAAGCGAATATATGATGGGTTTTTGTTAACCAGTGTACAAATTATTATAAATTCAGCCACCCATCTTCTACTTATGAATGAAATTTTTCTGGAATATGCTATAATATAAAACTTTACAGAATCAAAATAGTAATTTAATAAATGGCTTTATCAACAAATTTATACGAGGCAAGACTAAAACAAAAATTCCCGGCATTGTATCTGGTTGTGACATTTAACATCTTCCATTTAATCTGGTTTCAGTGGTTGTTTACTCCAATGATATAGAGAGATTAGTGTCTTAACTTTACAATTATAAATATTATCAAATCACTTTGTTACAAATTTAACAACTCACTTTGCTATAAAATGAATACGCCGTATTAGAAACAAATTCTTACAAATTCTTAAACTCGAAATTCAAAAGAAATTAAACACTGTAGTCGTGTATTTTCATGAAAGCGCCGAGCGTGGTGGGTGAGCGGTTAACGCGCTGGCCTCGCATTCGGGAGGACGCCGGTTCGAATCCCCGTCCGGTCAGCCAGATCTGGATTTTCCATTGTTTCCCCAAATCCCTCCAGGCGAATGCCGGAATGCTTCCTTCAAAAGGCCATGGCCGAATTCCTTACCGTTCATTGTCCTCAGTCCCATCCCGCATTCAACACATGACTTCGTCGATATGATGGTTCTAACGTGCATTTTATCTCTTTTAAGTAATAATTATTAAAGGCGATAATACAGTTATCATTTAACCCCATATACCAGGATCGTTCTCATTTAGTTCTCGACTTTTGTGATCAGAACTTATATATAACCGCTTACCCATGTTATCATGATGGTTTAAGTAGACCAAAAATACAGTTACTTTATTGAAGCTAACTTCTAGTTTTACTTGCATTGTGAAAATTGTTACAAACGCGTTCCTTACCATAAGATACTAACAAAAAAAACATAGTCTGTTACATCTAATTCAGGATCATAATTCCTCCGTTAAAGCCATTAAAAATATCAGAATGAAGTGGAACTTCAGTTTTTCACCCAAAAATAAAAATCTATCCCGATCCAAAATAAGACGATAATGTGGTAAAATGATGCTGAACGTCCTGTTTTTGGTCACGTTATAGAATTTACCTCACGCTAACACTACTTTCCATTCGGAATGTTAGTGACCTTTGAATAATCTTCCCACATTTGAGTAAATTTTAAATTTGCATCTATTATCGACATATTTCTGTGACTTGAGAAAGATTCTAAAAGACAAACGCCTTAACTATTGGCCGTTGACCTGTAATAGAGTAACCCACATTACATTACAGAACAGTTAATCGAGTTTCAAGCGTTCCGTGTAACTAGTGTTTATGGATTTTGAGAAGGCGCGCGACTCCGTTAAACGAAGCCAAATACGGAAAACTATGAAAACTTTCGATAGAACTTGGATAAGATTATTGACTTCCATACATTCCAAATTGAACACAAAAGCTTGTTCTCAGATACTATCAGTGAGGTAACAGTAGTAAATCAGGGATGTCTCCTTTCATTTGTTCGGTTCTTGATGATGTTCTTATGTAGAAAGCAGCACGCGATAACCAAATGGTCCAATGAGACCAATCGCTTTATGTCATACATCTTTATAACGCAGATGAATTATGCATATGACCACAGAATTCAGGACGTATCAACGAAACTGGAACAGATATTATATGAAGCTGCAGGACTCAAAATTAATGGTAAGAAGTACAAGGAAATGCAAATTAACTCATGAACTGTAAAGTTCTGGTTGAGTGAGGAATAGAAATTCCGCTACCTTGGCAAATGTCTTATAACAAGGGGGGGACGAGCCGTATAAACAAAGCAAAAGAGTACCTTCGCATAGCTCAGAGCACTCTGAAAATCTGCATGACTTTTTCATATCACTAAGCAACTTCTAGTATGTGCTCCTATATGGGTACGAATCGTGGTGAGTGACCGAAGAGTCTACCAACAAACTACAATCTTTCTTGAACGGATGTTTGAGAAACTTACTAGGAGTGTCGTGGCCAAACATGATACATAATACAGAGCTTAGGAAAGTGACAAATCAGACGAATGGAAGAACAAAACAAAATAGCAAGTAGAAATGGATTGCTCATAACCTGAGGACAAGCGAAGTACTGATTGCAAGACGGTCATTGGGGAATTCCAAGAAACAGAGTGCAGTGGCGACTCATCGTGGAAGGCCTGCAGTCGACTGGGAATTAAAGGACATGATGATGATGATGATGATGATGATGATGATGATGATGATGATGATGATGAAACTGTGACTGAAAAAACCATACTACAAACCATAATACAAAGAGACGTTAACAACATAATTTCCAGGATTTTCATAAATATTGGCTGATCAATACTTCGAGTATTGAGGTCAAATAACTTCTGTCACACCCCACACGCAACAATCGCTTTGACAGTTACAGAAATACTACACATGAGAACATGAGTTGAAATCTCGAAACATATTCTGATGAATGATGAACGTAGGTATATTGAGTGTCTATGAAGATCATTTACAGATGAGCAACAGTGAGGTATAAATATATGCCTGATTTTTAATCCCTCGTTCTGATGCCCTACGTTAAATCCGGAGTAAATCACGTCAGGTTAAGCCTGAGAGGTCCGCTAATGCAGTACGTTAGGGCGACGTGAAGAGGGTTGTTAGCGGCACGTGCCTGAGGACAGCCATAACCTGTCCCAAGAGCCGCCGCCTGGAACGAGCCACCTGTGTCATCTGGCTTGGCCGCGATCGAGCCAAACGAACAGGCAAGTTCCACAATCTACCGACAATCGTGAAAAACCTTTTTCTTTAATTCGCGTTTTTATCACTTTCATAATGCTTGAAAGTCGTCAGTTTGGTCATTTCTTATAAACCGCCGGATAAAAATATATTTTAAAAACATAAAAATTTAAAAATATATATATTTTTTACACGCTTAATATTAGCTTGACTTGTATGTATGTATGTATGTAACGGAATTTTACAGCTCCATTTTGACCCACTTCCAGATGTCCGAGCTGGTTGAAATTTGGCACACATATTAAGAACCGGTGACAATACAAGAATTTCATAGCTATATCCTACTATTCTCATTACTTTGACAGTAACGAAAGAAAAATGGTTGAATGTCGTGAAATTTTGCAATTTAATTTTAACCCAATTCCAGATGTCCGAATTGTTTGAAATTTTGCTGATGTATTGATAACTGATTACAATACAATAATTTCATACCTATATCTTGATATTATCATTACTTTGACAGTAAAAACAGAAATAATTTGCACACGTTTTAAGAACCGTTGACAATACAGCAGTCTCTTAGCAACGTCCTGCTATTCTCGTTACTTTGACCATCTCGTTTCCCGGGTGTGATTTACGAGTCTTGGTTGCTGACGACGATCGTCTTCCACTGTCTCCTATCCAGGAAGGTTTCTCTGTCTGCAGTCACTTAACGTGATGTTGAATAGTGAGTATTCGAAACATTACTTCGTACTACAGTATTATAGAAGAGTAGTCTTCCACATTTAGGCTACCCTGCTATTGGACCTCTGGCTGAGCTGCCATTTAATTGTATTTAACTCGTGGAAGTAATCATTAAAAATGAAACTACAACACAAAGATAAAGAGAGATTGGCGAAGAAAAGCCAACAGTAGGAAACATACTTTTGAAACTATCTGAACTAAAAAGTTAAAAATAAAATTGTAGTTTAAAAAACTAAAAACACGCTTTCGTAGTAATGTGAACTAAAAGGTTAAAAATAATCTTTGAATATAAAGATTTTGTTTAACAGTGATGGGACGTCCCACAATACAGAATAAACTAATTTTTATGAATAAGCTTAAAGAATAAAGTCACTGATTACAAAATTAACTTTAATGTAAAAAAAGCGTAGGGTGCTCTCTACACAACTTTTGACAATACCTTTACAAACAGCGAACGACAAAAAATATAAGACAACTTATATAGCACCCCATGCTTTTTTACATTAAAGTTAATTTTGTAATCAGTGACTTTATTCTTTAAGCTTATTCAAAAAAATTAATTTATCCTGTATTGTGGGACGTCCCATCACTGTTAAACAAAATCTTTACATTTAAAGATTATTTTTAACCTTTTAGTTCACATTACTACGAAAGCGTGTTTTTAGTTTTTTAAACTACAATTTTATTTTACTTATGGCTTTACGTCATTAAAGGTGGGATGGGACTGGGGACAAGGAACGGGAAGGAATTCGGTCAAGGCCTTTTTGAAGGAAGCATCCCGACATTCGCCTGGAGCGATTTGGGAAAACCATCGAAAAACCCAAATCTGGTTTCCCGGACGGGGATTCGAACCCGCGACTTTCCAAATGCGAGGGCAGAACGTTAACCATTTACCCACCACGCTTGGTTTAAAAATATTGATGGGGGTGTTGGCCAACCTGGATGCATTTTTAAGTTGTCATAAGGCCAAATGCTAGGGTGATCTCCATTATTCACTTCCAATATTCACTTTACATAAACGAAATAACAGGGACTGTAACACATTACCCAACGCTCACCATATTGGCTTAGGTTAGATTGTTCTTAATTATCTCGAATCAATTCTGAGAGGTTTTCATGAACAAACCACAACGGTCTTTATGTAGTGTTCATTCGGGAATAGTGGAAAATCAGGATGTCAGGACCAGGAATCGAAGTCGAACTGCTTTCGAATTCCATGCACGAAAAAAAGTTGCCATTTACCCATTGAGCTGTAAACGGGATGAACTGAAAACATGGGGGACAAATCCCGCATATCAGCCAAACAGTAAATTATTACTACTGTAAGTCCCATAAGAAAGCGATATCGCTTTAGGCTACCAAAGTTTTTTTATTTTTATTAGTCTCTAGTAATAAAAAACGATATTATCTAATCAAAAATTTCAAAGTTTCATATACAGGAAAGACTGATATAATTGACAGTAGCTAACAATGAGTAAATGATATAAAAATGAAGTGTAACGAAGTAATAACTTACATCAATTTTATCAAACAATTTATTTATACGCATACACAACTTAATAGAAAGGGATATTGATTCCATAAACTTTATTTTCCTGATTTTCAAAACAAAACAGTGCAAATATTAGATGCAATCTACAAGTCTGTTGCCGCCAAAACAATTACTATGAGCGAATTTTAATTTTTTTTGGAAAGGCGGAAACAAATTTTCGACATTAAGGCCATTTACAGCGTTCTTAACTGCCTTGTAAATTTGTGTATTGTTTTCGCCGTCTGAATCTTTGTTTCCTGTCTGGAATAAATCTGTTTCCGAACAATAACTCAAGTAATTAAGGTCGCATTCTAAATTGATACGCAATACCTTCGTTAATGAATATAACCTGATTACGTCCGACTCTACTTTATGTGCTTTTATGCAGTTTATGGGTCCATTTGGTCCACAATTAACACGAATTTAAGTGAAAATTCGAAATAATGTGCAATCAGGGAACTTCTACAATAGCTTTAAAACATTTCCTCTAGAAGTAACATACCTATTGTTTCGTTCAAACGTTTAATTATATTCCACACACATACTGTAAAAAAACAGGCGCACGAAATATGACTAAATAGATAAGCAAAAATCGTATTGTTTAAGAAAATATGTTGTTAATTTAAAATTCCCTTCATTATTTGCAATGTGACTACTATCCAAAGTCTGGTAAATTGTATGTTTTTAAGGGCTGTGACAACACTTGATCGGACAGTAATAGAGTTGTGTTGTTTTTCTACATGTCGTTGTTCTACGCGACAGTGATATTTCTTTGGAAGTATCATTTAATAATATTCGTGAAACTGAAGAATTTTTTATGAATCACTTCAAAGTTACTGGGAAAATTCGGAAATGTATCCTGGTGTATATCGTATTGGGATATATCTTTCAGAAGTCAATTTCTAGAGCATAAATAAAAGTCAAAACGAGCAGCTCAGCCTTGCACATTAAAACACAAAATACTAGAAGCAAGAATGTACACAGACCAGCGGATTAAAAAGAAAAACGTCAAATAGCATCCCAAAGGCAGGAGAAATGTAGGAAGATGGATTGAGACCGTAAGAGGGTACAAGGCTTGACACTGGATACGAAGAAGAAGAAGAATGTACACAATGGATATAGAGCCTGGTCTACCTACTGTCCTGATTACTAGTTTTAGTGGTTGTCTGTAATGATCTAGGTGAATGCAGAGACGGTTCCTAGTTTTCAGGCAAAAACTTTCACACAAAACAACAAATTAACTATTAACATTGAGAAAACCGTTTACACTGCTCACAGGTAGTTGGCGACAATCGTGTTATGTCTGCCCGCACCGAAACGGCCAGCGTCACATTATCTCTAAATACAACAATAAACTGTGAAAAAATCAGTATCAATAGATTTTGTCATTTTTATGGTTCTTTCCCTCCTGACTGAAAAATTAGCCGTTATGAATTCACCAGAAAGAAGAAAATTGAAGTAATTGAGATATGGAGTTAAGGGAGGATACTGAAAATTAAGTTGACAGGTAAAGTACGAGATGAACGTGTTCTGTAAAGGATGGGTGAGGAGAGTAGTTTGTGGAACAGACTTACAGAAAGAAGAGACAGCATGGTGGGTCACATTTTAAGAGACGCGGGATTGGCTAACTTTTTAGTCGAGGGAACAGTCGACGCTAAGAACTGTAGAGGCAGACAAAGATTAATGAACCGGAGGTAGGTTATATGTTGTGATAAAAAGGTTAGTGCAAGATAGGAAGAGATGGAGGATTGCACAAAAAAAAAGCAGGTACATGAATCAGTGTATTTTTCTGTGTATTTTTCCTGTGTATATTTCCTGTAGTTTTTTATGTGGACTGGAAAAGGTGGAAGAAACTCATTAAGGTAGCCGACCCCTAATATTGGAAAAACGTGGTGTAGAAGAAGATACCGCCTCCTTTATTTCCGCATCTATAGATCCAAAAATTCTTTTTAAATTTACAGTGATATGTAGTCTGCTATGGTTTACAGGAAACCTACAGGGATCTGTATGGAATTGGTTTTTGAAAAATAAGTAATCAGCGATTATGTCAATTTAATACACCAGCAGACAATTGTTTTCGACAAAAAAATCATAAATCATTCGATGCAGAATTTCACGATTTATATAAAAAAAACATAGTCAAAATTTTTTTTAAAAAAAAATTCTAATTTTTATAATCGACTTTTGAATATTTGATTTACGTATACCATTAGAAAGACAATTTCTTAAAATATATACCGAACTTTATTTAAAAATAACTTGTTACTGATTTTTTTTTTTTTTAAATAAAAAAAAAATAATTTTACTATTTGCGTATTCAATTCAATACGAATTCTGTATATGCGACCCTTGATATCTGAAAGTATCTCTGTCTTGACAATAAAGTTTGTGTTGCACCTTTTTAGACGTCGTTGCCATTAAAAACAATCTGATTTAAGGTTATTGGATATAGCTAACTTTCAATAGTGTGTTAATATTGTTCCAATTATTTTTGTTTATTTATTCTTTTGCTTTAGTCTTCATCTTCATCGACGTCAAGGCCATTAGAGGCGGGACAGGTCTGGGGGAAGGAACGGGAAGGAATTCGGCCATGGTATTTTAGAGTTTTATCCCGGCATTCGCCTGAAGTGATTTTAGGAAACCCGCGTCCTCCCGAATACGAGGTCTCCCACCATGCCCGGTGTGTTAGTTTATAACTTAACTTAGTCCACAACCCGAAGGTTGCTTGGGTCTTCCCGAAGGAGGTATACTAAGCCATTGTGTCAGAGGTAGGACGGCCAGTTCCTATCCTCTGGGACCTACACTTTAACGTGTAATACGAATCATAGCTCATATGACTAAACACAACTCTCAAAATTCCTGCGCCTTCCTGGATTCGAACCCGGGACCGGAGCAGCGAATGTTTTGAAAGCAAGTGCCTTAAGCACAGAGCTACCAGGACGCTCAGTTTATAACTAACCTGACAAAAATTCTTCTCAGGTAATCTGTCGGATAAGATCTTATGTCAACAACGTTTCGGCAGCAAACTCCGCTGCATTTATCAGGTGACATATCATAGCGTAGGTACCACTGCGATGACACAGCACCGAGAGTTGGTTCTGTGTCGTCACAGTGGTACCTTCGTTATGACATCTCACCTGATGAATGCAGCGGAGTTTGCTGCCGAAACGTTGTGGACATTAGAACTTATCCGGCAGAATACCCCAGAAGAATTTTTTTCAGCCATACGCCGGAAAAAAACTTAATTCTTATTGCTAACCTGTAAGAAAAGGAGTAATCCCATCATGCAATAAGGTGACGAAAATCTGTAGTGAAAAATATACAGTACAGCACGGTCCAGGTTTGAAACCAAGACCATGTACCTGCCAGCGTTCATCATAGTTTGTCAGTACTCAGAAGAAGCCACAGATTCGTGGGAGACAGTGAAGTATGCGGCTGTCCTAACAGAGTATTAGTAGACAGGCTGTTCGCAGGGGCGGAATGGGTATTTTTAAGCCGGTGGGTCCCATGCGCCCGCAGTATATTTTCGTGACTGCGGCGGAAGAGGGCTTTGGGGACGGCGTCGGTTGCTCTTTCACGGCTCACCCTCTCCAGAGAGAATACAAAGGGTTGGTCGCGGCCCATTGAGAAACGCGGGGCGGAAAAGCCGCCGCAGAGTTGGACCGGAATGTTAAAATACCCGCCAAGTCGGAGACAAATGTGCCGGCTTATTTATAGGTCACCCAGCCTGGAAGTACAATTAGCGTAATTAAAATTCACACTAAAACGCACGGCGGCAATATTGTTAGCAGCTCGCTCATTGATGTCAGCACGTTCTTTACTCAGCAATATGAAATTGGTTTACTTGCAAAAGAAAAGTTCCTGGAAATAATCAGACCCATACTGCAATTTCTTATGTTTTCTTCACGATGCAAAGTATATTATTCTCTGTATATTTAAAAGCATAATTATTCAGCTCTCTGCGTTTAGTCTTTCTCATTTTTACTCACTATAGTGTTGGATGATTTCTCAGTCCATAATTAATATACATGATACAAATATCAAATAAATTATAAGGACAATTATTGTTGTTTTTTATTATTGTTACTATTATTTATCTCCATTCTCTCGGCATTATATTTTCGAGTGCCGCTTATAATCCGCAACCACTAAAGGATTCAAAAAATTATTTTTTTATCGTTTCTATATCATTTTAATATTACTATCAAATAATGATAATTATCGACACTTCAATGAGCACGAAAATTCTTTTATTTTAATGTAATAATTTTTTAAAATGAAAGTTAATTGTGGAAAGCACACTTTTTTTGAGTAGTCGTGTGAAAACAACTAAAGCTATAATTAGTGTTTAAATTATAATTACTAACTAACAAGCAACCTATCCATTAACTAAGACCAGATAGAGTTTTTGTTTAATCTTAAATTTATAGTGATCTGAAAAGAATTATTTTACTAGCTATAACAGATATTATTAAGACTGGTAAAATAGAACCGTCGACGTTAGTGACTGTCAAAATTGTTTAAACAGCTAATTTCATCCATTTCTGTTAAGTTAAAAGCGAGCAATAAGGTCTGGGGATCCGATTTTCTTTTGTATATATTACTGATAATGACCCAAAACTGATTTCAGCCGTTCCAAACTCAGCAATTTAACTATTGTGGATATTTTCAGATTAGCAACACTCGAATTTAAGGGTGTGAAGGCGCACTTACTGTTGTGAAACTCATAACATAATGCAGATCAAGTAAACAACACAAAAGTCCAAGATCAAAACAAAAATAAATAAATAAAAAATGAAAACCATTATTGATTTTACTCGTTCAAAGCAGTGACACACGAAAAATTATAATTCATAGTTGTGTTTTTTTAAAACAATAATAAGAAGAAGAAGTTTATATTGTATGCAATTGTTTTAAACGCATTTTTGTACGTTATCTGTTTTTACTGTTCCTGTTGCCACTGAAACGCAGGATTTTGTGGTTTTGGATGACCCACTTGCACTCTTCAGTATCCTTCACAAAGTACCTCTGTAACCAATTTTTGAAGTGCTGCAGCATAGCACGTGCGCGAACAGATTTCATTATTTTTATGCACACAAAGTATCATACAAAATCCCTAATTGGCTGTTATAATTTGTACGATCTAAACTCACCGTCAACGTATATAAAATGTCGCCTGTAAACTATTTCCGTATGAATGAAAGCAAGAGAACAAAACGTAAATATACGAAAATAAAAGCAACCACTATGGTTTTCTTTTTCTTTGCATATATTTTACTATAGTTAATTTGGAAACTTATTAATGCGTACAACTACCTTAAATGTTCTACGTTTCACTACGTCTCATTAAAATTCCTACAGTGTTTTGAGCTGAATTTTCTTAGGCAACTGAAAGTAATATACGGCTTATGTTAGCTGAAAAATAAGTTAGCACTATGTGTAGTTTGGTTGAATTCAGCTCATTAGATTTTGCGTGTAGCACGCACAGACCGACAAAAATTCCAAACTCTACGAAATTATTAATATGGATTAAAATAATCCTATACATTAAACAGGGACATAAGCAATTACTGTATGTAGTTTCGTTAAAAATTCGTTCATTAGATTTTGTATGACGAGCGCACAGTCAGATAAAAACTCCAAAATTTTCGTTTTTTTTGCTTTTCTATCATAAGTAATATACACCTTTTTCTGAAATACACTTCATTTATAGAAACAATATTACTACAATTTTATTATAATAATTTATTATATATAGTAGACACCTGGTACGCGAAATGCACCGTCAAAATCTATCACAATATCATGAGGTAAACCGCAATTTAGTTTGTCTATAAGACTGAATACGGGGGCTAAAGTATGTTACGGACATAAGTTACAGCAAATCAAGCACGTTTAAAATAAAATTTGTCGTAGTTTAAGACAGACACAGTAAGTGTGTTATATTCCTAAGGAAAAATTATGCCACTAATTATAATTGAATGTATTTCTATTACTATACAAGTAATCGAACTCGTTCCTTAATTAAAAGCAAACCACAGTTACCTTGATTAAGTCTGACGAGATTGCAATTAAAAAATACTGCGTTTGCTGGTAACAAAAAATAAACTCAACCGGTTGTTCATCAAGAACAAAAGAATTAAAAATAAACTTCCAGCCTGAGGTGAAATAGTAGCCACTTCTGCTTAAAACATGCAAAGCAAATGAATTTCCAGCAAAAAAATAACTCCACGCGAAGTTTAGGAATTTAATTTCATTTCCGCTACCTCTCCGAGGGGAAAGAAAGGGAGAAATTAAGAGCAAATATTTAAACACCGGTCTGAGAAACAGCTACGCCAAAAAAAAAGAATTGTTAGTCTACGTTTCGTTTAGATTATTTACATATTTTTAAAAAGCAAGATAATCCAGAAAGAAGCCTAAGATAGTTAGCAACAAAAGTACCTTATATGAGGAAAATGATGACAAGAAAATAGCAAAAACACCAATTAACTGAAGGGCGGAACCAAACTGAATAACTTATAATGCTCCGCAGACCTGAAACGGGGGTTAGAACAATTTCTTTCCCACACCAGTAATATTGAAATACGACGAAATGAACCAACTACCTGATAACATCTGACATAAGTCCACGTGAAGACGTTAGGGCCTTACTGTCGAAAAAACGTTTAAACGTGTTAAAGACTTTTTTTTTTTTTTGCTTCGGGCTTCACGTCTGGTCGACATTGATTTCATTAGAGGCGAAAAAGGAATGGGGGCGTAACGGGAAGGTGATCTTTTTGAAGGAACCATTCTGACATTCGCCTGGAGTGATTTCGGGAAATCATGGAAAACCGGAATCTGGATAGCTGGAAGGGGTTGGAACCCGCGTTCTCCCGACTGTAAAATCTGAGCGTTACCGCTCATTCTACAAGTCTTGGTAAGGTATATTGAAAATCCTACGTAATAGTATCAAAATCAAGTTCCGAGACATTCTCTCTTCTGGAACGAACTGAGATAATAAAATACTGAACTAAGAAAGATGACATTCATTAAATAACGCAAAGATATCGCTTGCATAACTAAATAATAATACACTTCGTAGAGCTCTCTGTTGCGTTGCCGTATCTTGACGACCGCTGTTACTAATGTGTTGGCTTTTTGACTGCTCGACCCCAATCTGAGCTGATGACACAGTTTTGAGAACTGAGTATCATCTCCTGCATAAATTTCTTGTGAAATTCTAATACTGTTTCTCCTATCATGCTTCAGCTGGAGCTAATAACTCAGAAGAATATTAGGGTGTGTAGGCAAGGAGTATCGAAAACTGCTCATAAAACAGTCACTATGGTCGATTCCTAATATGTGCATTTTGAAACTTAACCAATCACCGAATACTACAAAGACTAGACTGTATTCTTTGTTAAGTAGAAGTGCAGTCGTGAACATTTCTATCCTTCAGACATTCATTTCGGAGGCTGGAGGGTATTAGATTGTTCGTGGTTTAATTAATATGATAAATAACTAGTCCACGATACAGTTCAGTTTAAAATTGCTTTTATTTTCACAAAAACGACGTCAACGATACTGTTTACATGAATACATACAATCCAGCGATTGTATACACCACTCCTTCCACAGACAATACAGTTCTTGGCCGTCGTAAATTGAGTCGGTGAAAAACTGTTTCTCTGTCTCAGAGGTTAGCTTTATATAAACTCCATCAAAATTTCTAGAACACTTCAAAAGCCTCCGACAGATATTTCTCGAATATTAACAATGCTTAAACAATTGAAACATATTAAAAACAATCAGAATTAATACATAATCATTTACAATCAATACAAAATGGTCAGAAATGGAAATTGAAGATACTTAAACACAAAATTATTCACAGAAATCATTTTAAACTGTAGCAAATTGTCCTTTAAACATCGTAACATGCGTTAATACTTGGAATTACAAACATTTAAGCAATTCTCTAGCATATTTCTGTCCTTAAACATATTAAATGGCCTTTAAATAATTTATTTTCATAAAAAAAGTATATATACATTGATTTACAGGAAATTGCAAAACAAACATACCAGATCATATTCAAGCAAACTCTAGCTTACTATTAATGCTTCATAAAACACCATTCCATTTAAGTTTAGGTTTGAGGGCTGTTAAGAGGGATTGTATCGTTTATTTATTTTTCTGCTTCGTGCACCGACGTCGAAGTCGTCACAGTTGGGGGAGTATGAGGATAAGGAACAAAACCAAATTCAGTCTTTTGTAGGAACCACTGTGGCATTAGCTGGAGAGATCTTAGGAAATCACGGACAACCGAAATCTGGACGACTGGACTGGGGTTTGAACTCGCATCTCACCGAATGCCATGCCGGAACGTTATTGCTCACCCTCAGAGGGTTGTATCCCGTTATTTTTCAGTTGAGTCTATGCTTATCCTAAGTACGTGTGGCACAGTCTATGTGGAGACCATCGCACAGAGAGGGTGAAGGGCTGGTGACGCGTCATCAACCGGCCACGCCTTCCTCCCTCCGGCCCCATCTGGCTGATGTCGACCATCCGACGGCTGACACCTCTCACAACTCTCCAGACTCGGAAAAAAAGGGGGCTGGGCGGAGAGGACTCTCCAAGGGCTACAAATACTGCAGCCTCTCTGACAGCCACAGACGAGGCCCATGTTACGGAGTTTGTTATAACGAGGGATTATCAATCAAACCACACACACCCCATCACTGTCAATAAACGGAACTGACACTGATAATGGATAAACAAATCTACTAAAAAGTATTGAACAAAGAACATTGTTCAGAAAATTCAGAAAACTTATTCGGCGATTAACAATCATCATGCTGTGATAACTGGACTTTGCAGTACTGCAATGCGCCAATTCCTCTAACTGTATCGAGGCGGTTATCTGTTACCAGAAGATGAAGATAGGTGTGGGTGTTCCATCGCATGTTGCCAGAGTTTTTGGATTGCCCGCATCGTCTCCCTTTGCCACGAGCACTATCCTAATGCGCAAAATGTATATCGCCATCTCTTTGTGTAAAAGTGTAACATACGTTCTGTATAGCAGGTGTATATTTTGTATGTGAAACGTGGAAGCTATAGGGAGGACAGTCCTAACATTAGCCTGAGTCACTATGGGGTATCACCTACAGAGCGAAATCAGGACACCTGGGTCCGGGGTTTGAACCTGGAACCTAGTACTGTGTTATGGCGCTTTAACGCACATGTTAGGTCAGGGAGACGAAGAAATAGATAGGAAAGATTTACGCTTCTTAGCATTTAACACATACAGTTTATCCAACTCCATTCAGACAGTAAGTGCATGAATACATAAATTATGACCAGCAAGTGAACATTCAACAAAAACCTTACATTCGAATCCCCGGCCGGGCATCCAGATTTGGGTTTTCCATGGTTTCCCAAATCACTCCAGGCAAATGCCGGGATGCTTCCTTCAAAAGGCCATGGCCGAATTCCTTCCAATTCCTTGTCCCCCATCCTTTCCCGTCTCTAGAGACCTCACCTCGCTGTTACAGAGACGTTAAGCATATATATATATATATATATATATATATATATATATATATATAAAAACCTTACATTTGCGCTAGTCAGAGCCGCAAGTGAATGTGATGTGATGAATAGTTCTCATACACTAGCTTTTGGTGGGTATATCTGAACATCCATGCTTCGATCCCCGACTAAGACGATGGTTTTTCTTCGAAGCCTAACGTCTGCAACAGCTTCCCAGACTCACTCAGAATCTCGACCAACCAAGTGTCGGAGAGGTAATTACGCTGGGATCGTGGAAATGACTCCGCCACGTCCCATTAAGTGCCGCAGGTTGCGGGTGGTGATACGGAGCTAAACTTCCGCGCATACCACCACCTGGTTCTCTGGAGCCGGTAGCGACCTTACCTTTTAATCTTGATTTATTTTTTCGACCGATACCCGAGTTTGAGCCCAAACCGGGTATCTCTCTATAAACACTCTTTTAAATAAACAGCTAAAAGTTTTCAAAAATGATCATTTTCACATTTTTATACGCTCAGAACTTCGAATGGGGTGAATACTGTGACCAAACTACTTTTGTTCCTTAACACGAATAACAAATACTATACTTTAACTCGGACAACCCACGATATTAGAAGATCACGAAGGAATTTAGCAAGTAGTTCCCACTCTACAGCTTCGCGGTGGGAATCAATTTATGAATCGAATATCCGTTGAATATCCGCTGAGACTTTTGAATAGTATATGGAACAGTAACACCGCATGACACGACCTACTGCAGATATACACTACTGTTTCTGAACATTGCAACACCAAGAAGGAGACAGTCACTTAGTACACAGGTTTTACTGAAAAAGACTAGTAAAGTGAAGATTGTCACTTTTCTAGAATTTGCAGAATGTTAGCGATATTATACATTTGTTTGTAACTTTAATCAAATGTGTCTCCAAGCACTTTGGGGCCATCCACAAATTACGTCACACGAATTTCATGATTTTTGGACCCCTCCCTCCCCCCATGTGACAGGTTGTCACATTTGTGTGACGTCACACATATTGAAATTTTAAATTTATAAATTAAAACAGCACTTCCAAAATGATTTATGTATTTCTAGTTAAAAAATAATAACAATAAATCAAACATTTAAGAAAATATTTTTAAAAAAAAATCGAATTAATGTTATAAAATTAAGTCATCATGTGCCCATCGATTTTGAATTCATTCAAGGTACTGTTTATTATTGGCATAATAGTCACTTCATTCTTGATTACGATAGTGTTGGGAACATTCGATTTGTCAACATCATCTTCCGCCACAAGCCATAAAGTGATACAAATTATGCATGTGACGTCACAAAGTTTATGACACGTCCCCCCCTCCCCTTGTCACACGATGTCACACTTTGTTGACCCCCTTTCCCCCCCCCCCCTCTCAGGGTGTGACGTAATTTATGGATGGCCCCTTTATTTCGGTGATGATAATATGACGTATAGGTTAAGAGAAATACGACGCTGGTACATTTCCTTTGATTCGACGCATATTAAACAGCACAGGAATGCCGTTAATCTGCATAAAATAGTGCAATAGTCGATCAGAGTTTTAAGAATTTCATAGTACCTACAACCGACTAGTCTTGTTTATCTCCGCAGTATCTTACTGCTTGTAACAGGAAGAGGCGCTTAGAGTGGCAGGTTACATAGTCAACAAGTGGCTGGCCAGGTGCAGTGCAGTTATTCTAAGCAGGCCAGCTCGGCGCTGGGAAAGCTACCGCCCAAACTTGTTCCCTGGGGTCGGGACGTGAGTGGGCCAGTGGAACGACCTCGGCGTAGGAGTCTGTCTGCCGGCTTGCGGGCTAATTGACTAAACAGGAGGCGGCCAGCTACGACGCGCAGCCGGCATCTCAACACGCCGACACGCAGGCATTTGGCACCACGGCGATTACGATAAAACGCACGTTCTACGGTCTTGCTTCTCAGTAGTACAATAGTCTCACGCTCCCCGATAAACAGAATAACAATGAACTGGTCCATGGGATTCAATCATGAGAATTCTATCGAAGCTGTTCTTCTGGAACGGCTGCCTATCCTAATTACCATACTATCAGAAGACTAGCTGGGAGGAAACGGCTTGAGAATAAAGTTATCAGAATATGACCACTCCGCCCTCATACCAGTGCAGAGGTCGTGGAAAGTAACACGGTACTGAATCTCCACCAATCTCACATTCATCAACTCACAGTTTTACCTTATACGCTGGAGTACTGCGGTGTAACATTTTCACCACGAAAATCTCTGTGGTAAATCAATTCTCGCCTCGCATTCGGGAGGACGGCGGTTCGAATCCCCGTCCGGGCATCCAGATTTTGGTTTTCCATGGTTTCCCCAAATCACTCCAGGCAAATGCCGGGATGCTTCCTTCAAGAGGTCATGGCCGAATTCCTTCCCATTCCTTGCCCCCATCCTTGCCCCCTAACCTTTCCCGTCTCTAAAAGACCTCGATGTTAAAAAGAGACGTAAAGCAGTTAAAAAAAAGGGTAAATCAAGGTAGGATGACTTCTCTACAATGTCATTCACACAGATTACAAGAGTACAATAATGAGAGGAAAAGCTTTTTTTATAAACAGTGGTTTCAAGACCACGCAGTGATCTAGCTCTGAAAAACTTTTTTGGGGGGGAGGGGGCAGGGGTGGATGGCTTATCAACGCTTAAGTCGTTAGAAGAGGAAGGAATTCTGGAATGTCTATTTGTAGGACCCATTCCAGCATTAAGTTGGACTGATGAAAACCGAAAATCTGGACGGAAGAAAAGGGATAAAATGCCAGGTCAAACAGTTAACGTCTCATCCTCCAGGTTCAATTTAAACAGCAAAAATACAGAGTAACAAAATTAAAGTTGATAGAAGCAATAAAGATGTACAAATCATACCATAAACTGCAGGAGCGAAAAAGTCACATTAAATTTTTATACACTTGTATTAAAATCTATTAGAATGACAATCAAATTGCGGGGAAAAATTTAAGTCACAACAGTTGTCTCATTATTTCCGTACGAATGTTGACTATTGTTCTGCAGTCGACAAAGGTACGGTTAAAGTGGCCTTATACCTCTCTTTACGTTTACAAAACGGTAATTGAATTGCGTTTATTTTTTCAAACACATTGGTAATTAAAAATCGTGCAATTTCTGTGTGAAGCTTCCCTATAAACTTCTAACTAGTTATTACCATGCCGTCAAATGTGTCCATAGTACCATCCTTCGAGCATAGTACACGGTTTTTCCCTTCCGTAAAAGCTAACTTTGTTAGTTTGTTGACTTTCTCTGCATCTGACAATCATCAACACTAATAAAAGGTCAGCCTGGTCATGATGTAATCGTGTCATGTAACGCTGTGACGTTAGCAGGTTAGCAAAGGCCAGAGATGTTTTCACTCTATGTCCATTGTAATAAACTAAGAATTTAGGTTACCTATTTATGTTTCTCAAAAGAAACAATACGTTTTAAACTGTAAATCAACCACAAAGAAAAATATGAGTTTGTTTTGAATCCACACAATTTTTAGTTGATTTTGTTTATTTATATTCGATCGACGTAGATGTTTTTTTATATTCTTTGTCTAATTATGTCGCTATTACAGCAAGTTAAGAATATAGGTTACCTATTTATATTTTTTCCTATACATTAAAATTTTAAACCAATCATAAAGATAGCTACGTATTTCGTTTAAATCTACATATTAATTACGAAGAGGATTGTGCAATGAAACGAGATGGTGCCGAAATATATACAACATAACTTCACTACAAAGTAAATATTATGAGCGTTAATAATTCTATTTAGTTAAGCAAGCGAAGAAATGAATTGCCGAAACGCTGCGTTCAATGTGTTATTTTAATTCAAATAATAAGATTTAACCCACTCAAACACTAAAGTTTTTCAATTTACTGTACACTGTATTACCGAACATACAACTTAATAGTTATTATTATTGTTATTTTACAAGTACCTTCGCATTGAATTAGTAATTTAAAGAGAAAGAAGAAACAAACGTTTATTGCAGGTGTTGTTACATGTCGATAAGTGCAGAGTTTAGATCGATATTTTTTTAATATAATTTTCAGATTCAGTTTGTTCAACATTAACCGCAACTGATTTAAAACATAAGCACTGTAAACCTGGGGTAGGAAACAAATAAACCTGGCATAACTCTCGACTGCCCAAGTAGAGTGAATATAAGGGTGAAGCTGGATGGGAGGGGAGAGACGAGGAGGAAGATCGGTGAAGCTTGAAATCTGTTTGGCAGGGAACCGATAAGAATAAACAGAGAAGATTCAACCGTGCAGACGGTTTATTTAAGAAGTGGCAAGGGAGACGCGGAACCGGGCGGGGAGCGAAACGGGATTATCTCGGGAAAGGTTTCGCTATTGGAGTGAACTGGGACAACGTATGGTTCGCTTGCGATGGTGTCGATGGAGCCAGGTTATCAGGGGTAAAAGTTTTCCAATTACGGCCCGCATATTCGCATGGTGCAACAGGTATGTCGATGCTTCAGATATGTTATGACCTAGGTAAGATACGCGGATTAAGAAACTCGCGTTGGTAGTTTCCAGACTCTCCGGGCAGGTTAAAGCTTAGCGCGAAGAACTCGCGTTCCAAGTCACCAATCGATTCCGGCTTACGTCATGGAGTTTCTTATCAAGGGGTGTGCTTGTCTTCTGTCATCCTTTTTTTTAAATATTTTATCGACACTTGGCCTGTTGGCCATACAATCAAGATACATTATGTTGTATCGTTATATTTATATACATACATGCGCCACATTTACATATACCCTTTACACATACATACAAGTCACTGTTCATATTATAGCATCACATGATAGTTATCGAATTATATATAACAGAAATAATAATTTACATAGCAATAACAACATAAACATTAAGGACATAAAATTACAAGAGGAATTAAACAGCACTTTAAAAATTAAAACATTACAAAAGCATTAAATCACAGATTCACAGTAAGATTTTGATAATTAAATGGTTTTTATACATGTAAAAATTAAATGTATTATGAAGCATTTCCACCAAACTTTTTAACAATAAAACAGTAACCATCTGGTGTTCTGTAAACAATAATTGTTTGAAAACTTAAGGAGTGGGTTCTACCCGGTTATATTTCTATACGATTTATTGTTATGAAGAGCTGCATCCTCTGGTATATTGAGATATTTTCTAGAGCATGGAGGAGGCCTACATTAACTGGATAACTTATGTCCCAATGTTTTAGGTCTTTCCAGAAAGTGTTGGTTTCTTCTTTGTAATTCTTGCATCCGAAGAATAGGTGGTTTGTATCGGCTTCGGACTCCCCGAGGCACTGACAAAGCGGAAAGTTTGCTAAATTTATTTTGTACAAGTGGCTTCCGAATCTGCCGTGATTGAATTTTAATCGCAATATTATAGTCACAGCTTTTTTTTGTGGCATATTTTTTCTGAAACCATTGTGTTGTCGGTATTTGCGGTTGTATCCGCCTGTAGTCGCTTGTGTTGTTCTCTGGATTGCCACATATCATTCCAGGCCTCAGTTGTTTTGTGGCGAAATAATGAAATTAAGTCACTACCTATCAGAAGTTCCGCTAGCTTTTCTGTTTGCGCTGTTAATTTTGCAAGAGAATCCACTTTTTCGTTGCAAGGAAACCCGATATGTGCCTCAACCCAGTTGGTCTTCATTCCTTGTTTATTTACGTTGGTCAACAACTCCAATATGTTATATAGAAGTGGAGTCCTCCCTCTATCTTTGATTTCATCACCCAGCTTTTGAAGTGCCGATTTGCAATCTGTAAGAATTACATTATTCGGAATACGCATAATATCGCTGATTGTAAGTCAAAATTGAAAAGGAAAAAAAAAACATGATAATAAAAGTTGAACATCATGATAGCTGCGTGAAGCTTCGTTGGTGGGGCAAAGTTGGCCATCATTCGAGAATAAAACCATGTTTGTAAGACAAAAAAGAATTCTCATCTTTCAAGAGAACTCAAAAACTCAAGTTTCACGGGTGAAAGAAGTCCATCAAAATTTGAAAAGGTGTAGAGGACCGGAAATTGTTCACAAGAAAAATTGCGGAGGTTAAGTATATGTCAAAGAAAAACCAATCAGGAAAGGGAGGATATTCTCAGAAGAAGAAAAAGCGAGAATGAGCCAGAGACTAAAGGAGCACTGGCGACAGAGGTAGGAAACTCATAAGAGGAAATTAAGTTGTGTAATTGTAGCTGGAAAAAAGGGGGGAGGGAGAGTTACACACTAGAAACACAATAGTATCTGGTCGGATAGAAAGACAGATTGTTTTTCTCATTTTTTATTTATTTTTTTAAAAAAGGAGGGAGTAATTTGAGAAATATCTTGGTCACGCGTCAATTTCCCTTCGCCAATTTCTCATGCGATGTCACACAGTTCACAGGCGCAAAGGACTTACATTCACAATAAGCTGGTTCGCCGTATGCCCACTCTGCAAGCGGCCGACCTGCATCTGGATGCGTGTCCTTGGTCTCTGTCGCCAAACCTGCACTGCAGCAAGTTGGCAATCGCGGGCGAGCCACCTACCGGCTTTCGTCGCCTTCCTTTTGCCGTCTCAGAAAGACAACACAGCACACCGATTCGTGTTAGTGAATCATGGATCCGAGTCATTTTTACGAATCATGAAAATCAGCTGCAACATCAGCTACAGGAGATGTTTAGTTTGTATTGGTCCTATGATAAAAACACTACCTGATTAGAATTAAATGCCTATCTTAATTGGCTTACTTTTCCACGTAACGGATTTTCATGAAGTTTTGAGACACTCGAAAATATTTGTACCACAACACTGAATGGCGACCTGACACCTTGCTCGGCATACTCACCTGCGATACTGTGCAAGCTGATCGAAAAATCTTTCATCGATCCATACGTGGCCAGCAGGACAGATATGGCGGCCATCATTCTTGAAATCCCGAAATACTCAACAGAGAATATTGTACAATGGATCTAATAGCAAAACGCGAACCGTATTGAAACATATCAACAAAAAATCACTTTCAGAATATTAAAACTTTACCGGTAGCCCGAATATCTTAAGGCTTAACGGGATCCAACAACGCAGCCATGAGAGACAATTTTTTTCTTTGTTTTTTTGTTTTTGTTTTAGAGGCGGTAAATTATTAGGGACAGGGGACGGGAATGAATTTGGCCATGGCCTTTTTGAAGAAATCATTCTGGCATTCGCCTGCAGTGATTTTGGGAAACCATGGAAAACCCAAATCTAGATGCCCGGGCGGGGATTCGAACCCGCGTCCTCCCAAATGCGAATCCAGAACGTTACCTCTCACCCAACACGCTTGGTATGAGATGGATTTTTTTTTTTTTTTTTTTCCTTAATGGCATTCGGCAACGGAGGCCATACAGCCAGCTCAATGTGTATTTTCTCCAATGTATGGACGCCACAGGACGGACAAGACATTCACACAGACACACAACACTTAACATCCATGCCCGCGGCCGGATTCGAACCGGCGGCCTTCGGCACGTGGAGCTAGCACTCTAGCCCCTACGCTACCGAGGCCGGCGTATGAGATGGAAATCAACGGTAACTCTGATGAAGGAACTATGCCGTCATTTGACTCGAATGATTTGGGCAAACTATTCAAATCCAAAATTAGGTTAGGATTCTCCAGCATACTAGTTCAGATGTTCAACACCACATACAAGTGCAGAACAACACATCTACGTTTCCACCCAATCAACAAATTGAGATGATACTACGACCATCCAGGAAGCATAGTAACAAAATGAAATCTGCGTACACCACATATTCATTTCAATACAAAATGTGCATGTATTGCATTGACTATTGTAGCGATAAGGAGTATTCACACTATAAACGGCGCTAGCTGAACACAATATATTAATGAAGTATCCTTTGATCATCCTAAACCATATAATGCTGGAAAAATAGTAATTTGATGTATTGGTTAGCGTTTTGATATTTTTGCGATTAAACCGATTCGAATCCTGCTGTAGACGGTGTTCACATTGTCCAAAATTAGCTGTGTGTCCAGTGTGGTATGAAGACGTGCTCATTAAAAATGTTGCCCCACCAACACAGATTTTCGTGGAAGCTGACAATAGAATTCCCAAGTGGCGAGAACTGGCAAGTGTCCTAATATGGCGGCCAGTCCGGCATTACGATGCGGCGATAGCAATCGGCGAATTCCAACACCCACGCACGCGTCCTGGGCGGTAACATTTCTGCGGAATACTCTCGGTCTCGAGGGAAGAACGAGTGCCATGGCAGTAAAACTCAATTAGTATGAAAATGAAACAGGTAAAAATATGGAGCCCCTTTTCGGGTGTGAAAAATATTAGTGGTTTCAATATCCCTCTATTTTGCTATCTGAAGATTATTGCTGAAGATCGTTACTTCATGTGTAATGAAATAACTCAGCAGATCGAATTTCAATCTCATTCACCGTGGTTCCGTCTTTGTGGGACTCACATGGTTCGGGTCATGTCAACGATCCAAGCACTGCACTACATCCGTAGGGTTAAAAGTGGAGTACGGAGCTCTAACTCAGCGAATTCAGACTAGGCTCCATCTGTGGGTGAGAGGATCACCTTTCTTCTCAGGTTCGTGCGTAAAGTAAGAATTCTCATACATATATTAGATGGACGTTTAAGTAATTGAAACGGCAAATAGTCAACCGATAATTTGTTTTATAAAAATTACAGACCAACTACTGTAAGACGATACAATAATGATTTGAATCTCTAACCATTCTGTTGGTAGCAAAAGGTATCTGCCGGTAAGAGAGGACACTATAAAAATAATCATCGGCAAAAAAGTTCTAATAAACGTTCAAAATCGATAGAAGGTTTAAATGTAACGAAACAGGCCATAGTTATACGATGCAGAGAAATTTAAAATTCTTAAAAGTTCATTTGTGGCAAGCAAATTATAGAAGAGTCCACAAAGGGCTGAAGGTGAAGGCAGCAAACAACACGTAATTTATTTATTTGCTGATGCATGGTAAAGAGCAGAGAAATTTGTGTGGCTATCGTGAGCTAACGACAAAATGCAGAAACATGACTCACTGCACTAAAGTCTTGTTTTAATCCATTCAAATAATCGGACCTAAGAGGGGAACAGAAACTTAACGAGGACTCGGTGAAACAGAGCCTTCTTTTTTTTTTTTTTTTTTTTTATTGTATTTACGTCTCTCAACAACTAGGTCTTTAGAGACGGGAAAGGATGGGGGGCAAGGATGGGGGCAAGGAATGGGAAGGAATTCGGCCATGGCCTTTTGAAGGAAGCATCCCGGCATTTGCCTGGAGTGATTTGGGAAACCATGGAAAACCCAAATCTGGATGCCCGGACGGGGATCGAACCGCCGTCCTCCCGAATGCGAGGCGAGAACGCTATCCGTTACACCGCCACGCTCGGTCAGAGCCTTCTTGATATAATCCACTTAGTTTCATTTTATATGAGAGTTTATTACTATGAAGCGGAGTCTTTTAAGGCGAGAGTGACAAGAATATGGTCACAAAGCGAAACATATTTAGGTATTGTGTATCAGACATAGCATCAATGTATTCGGCCGAAGTGTAAATAATTCAGGAAAGCCGGGACTTCCCAATGGTATGACTTTCAGAGCTGCGTTGGCATGATATTGATGTAAAAAAATGAGAAGGCAAGGTGAAGCATGTTCTACAGTTACAACGTTTCAATAAGTTTCTTTTTTCTTTTTGCTTTACAGCACACCAACGTCGTGGTCATTAGAGCTGAGAGAGGATGTCAGGGTAAGGGACTAGGAAATGGAAGAAGTTAGGCCATGGCCTTATGAAGGAACCATCCCAGCATTTCACCTGGATTGATTTTGGAAAACCATGGAAAACTGACATCATGATCACGGTTTTGAACTCACGTCCTCCCCAACGTCCAACTTAAGCGTTACAATTCACCCATTAAGTGCGGTGTTTCGCTACGAAATAACTTACTTGTTCACAACAATGTAAATTTGGAACCCCAAACTATATATTCAGATCAATAAATGGCATGACATTTTTGATGGAAAATACGATACCTTTGTATTCCTTTGTTACAGGAAGTCGTACAATAAGGAGATATTACAGCGCCGCTTCTATCCCTCAACAGCTGCGAGGTGACTGGCAGAAACTTGAGCAGTGGGCGTCTGCATGTATAATTAGTATGTAAATACTGTGCGGCGGGTGGAGGTGCCGGCACCTGTGATCCTGCTGAAGCCCCTGGCCGTGGGAAGTGAGCGCATCCCGCGCACGCCGCGCCGCCCGCTGATGCGATTAGCAGATTACGTAGAGAGCCCGTCGCTCGCTCACCAGAAAACCTGAGCGCCCACTACCACGACAGTCAGCTCAAACTAGCCGGCACGAGAGGTTCTCTGTAGGGCGAATCCCACTACTTAATCAATACTAATGAAAGAATAGTTTGGTGATCATGTCTTCTCGTCTGTAACGCTGGGAACTCACATGTCCGGCTTTCTTTGGCAGTCCAATAACGGCCAGAAATGTAACCATAGATAACGCTGTTCAAAAAAGTAGTCTACGAATGAAGGCTACTTTTGTGATTCCCAGATACTTTAAAAATATCATTGCAAGCAAACCACAAGAAAATATGTATTTGGTTGAAATCAATATCATTAGTTGCCTTATGTTTTTTTTTATTCGATATAAGTTGATGTCTTCGTTATATTGTGAGATGGCTATTATAACTAGCTAAGAGTTTGAGTTATCTGTTAATTTGTCTTTAGATGTTTTATATTTTTACCCTTGAAACTAAAGTTTCAAACCAACCACAAAGAAAGATATGTACTTCATTTAAATATAAATGATAATTAAGAAGGACAAAGCAAAGCTTTGCTACAGCTAGATTTATATTCATCAAATAAGCATAACTGAAAACTTGATATCAATTTTTGTACCGAGTTAAAATTAGATGGATACATATACATGATTATATTTATGTTTTGAACCACTTCTTCTCATGAGTAGGTGATGGTTTCTTTCTACAAGTCGGATTGAGCATTTCAATAGCTTTAAACCACAATATTATTTTGTGCACGTATGGTTACCAGCACCATTGAAACAAGTTTTTTTTTTGCGTCACCTGGCATACACATTGGAGCAAGGAGATGGTTTATTTCTATTGGTCAGATCTAGGATATCAATAGCTTTAAACATATTCCACACAACGAGGTTCATTTTTCAAAAAAAAGTTTGTATATCGGCCCATTAGTTTTGAGTCTATAGAGGACACACATACGAACATTGTCTTTTATACATATTGATAGATTGTGCAATCGAATGAGGTGGAACCGAAATATGTACAACATTACGTCAATCTAAATCCAAGGTTTTGAGCGTTATTAAATAACAATTCTACTTAGTTAAGCAACTACGGCTAGAAAGTTGCATTCAACCCACTATTTTACAGTAGTTCGACGTTAAATGGAGGATCGCTCGAGTAAACTCCATTTGTAATAATAATAAAAACGTGTGGACAAAAATATTTAAAGTAAGGATATTAAATCAAAAGTACGATAAATAATTCTAATAATATTTTCTATGATTATGCTATTTTATGTAGCGCGTCAACATACGGTAAATCATAAAAATATTTAATTAGTGAATATCTCATCGAGTCCTGTGTGAAAGAAAAGTTTCTAGCACAAAAAACCATGCCGAAATTTCACTTAAATCCGGTAAGCAACAAATGACTCTTTACAGATACTTCCCCCCTAGACATTTTGAAAATTTATTTTTCTTTGAAATTTAACAGTAATCGGCATCTGCAACAATGGTCGAAGTTGAGAACTTTTCGCAGACGACAGAGCATGGTGGAAATAACAACACTTTTTATATTTCTTAACCTACGCTAGTTTCGGCTTAAGTTGAGGAAGGGTAAAATTCAAGGCAGCCTAAAGAGAATAGCTTGTTTGCGAACAAATTCTACTACACGAAATCAGCATGTAGTGGCCATATCGAGGAGTCAGTGGAAATTGTTTGAAGCCTCACTCTTCAATATTATAGGTTCATCAAGACGAGCTTGGTGCAGTCTTACTTTACAGCTGGGGAACAAACGGACATATGCTGCATCTTTCAGCCTTAGTCCGTAAGCATTTTACATAGTGCTCCAGAGACGGTCACTTCTGTTCGTACCCAATATTACGTACTAATTGCTTAGTTTTCCATCGAGTCCGGCCAAGGTCAGGGGTGGTTTTATTCAAGTGTTGTGTTTGTCTTATATTCTCCTTAGATAAACAACAATCGCTTGGGCAGAAATGCTTCATACAGATGACAGGACAATTTTAAAAAGTTTGATGTTTGCTGTGTAGCTAAATAGGTCGAGTGGCATATCTAAAAAAAAATTAAATAAGTTATTTATTTCAAACTGTTTACGTAAATTTTGGATTCAAACTACAGGAGATGATTTTAGGATCAAACAGAAATTCACTTTTGTCAGGCATTGCTTCCGCATGTACCAGATGGTTCATTTCTAGTCTTCTGTAGTAGTACTGTTTTGTGGAAATGACAGTTTGCACTTGATTCACTTTTAAGCGGTTGAATGTGCTGAATCGTTTTGATGAAAGAGAAATGTTCTGGTGATGTATACAACGGTAAATAAACCGACAATCATCTGAAAAAATTACGAAGCTATTTATATGTACCTGTGTAAAATACTCAAGTCCTGTTACAAATGGTCATAGAAGTGACCATCTTTGCGAAGGATCTGATTCCGGGAACAGACTCTAAAATGCAGGTCGTTCTGATGAGGGGTATCTCATCGCAACCATCCTCTATCAAATTACATTTTCAGAAAACTGACTGAGTAAATGGTTACGTCTGATGATCCTCCCACGAGAAGTGTTGGGGCCCGACACGCGCCAGCCAGCGGGCACGTGGCGGGCTGTCTCAATTCCTCACGCGTTCGCTCGGAGGCTACTCTCACGTTCATCGCTCCAGTATGCAGAGACCTTTCGTTGGGAGCGTTGCGCAACGCCCGAGCTTGACCCCTTTGCTTGGCCCAATCACAGCCTCACGGCGTCAAGGAACGCGTTGGAGGTACGCACATGCGGCGCCGCGTTGCGAAAACACACTCACAGGCGCCCAGCATGGGGCAACAAACCAGCCAAAACTGGAGCAATAATTTGCAGCGTGGTCTCGACGCAATTTATGTTCTCCCTTAAACAGTAAGTCTGCCTCAAATCAGCGAGCTGATGGTGAAAAACGCCGATTAAAAACGTATGTTATGTCGATAACCAGAGGAAGGCAATAGAAGATACATTAGATCCAAAATAATCTTGGTAAGGAGAATGCTAACGAACAACAATACCGCTCTGATTAAGAATATTTTTATGCGTGGATTTGAAACCTCGTAAACGGTTTTGTTATAAAAGCGTTTTTACTCTAAGGAAGAAAAACAACTTATGCAATCTCTCTGTGAAATGTATAATCCTGCAGGTTGCTGACGTGTTATTTTGCACATGGAAGAATATTTACGAGGAGTAAACGGCGGGTAGTTTAGCAAAGAATTTTTAACTAAGCCTTTTAAAATCGTCAACATTATTAGAGCCGGAAGTATGCGGAAAATCGTTAAATTCCGGAAGTCTGCTTTGCTTGACCTCTCACGAGAAAGAAAGGACTTAATTAATTAATCTATTCCAACGGTCACGACTATGAACTTGTATTCACGCAAATACCTGCTCTTTCATCCAGATTTCGATTTCAAAAATTTTCCGAGGTCATTCCCTTCTAAGTGTCTAATTCCTTTAATTCCTTATTAATGATTTCTACTTAAAAGAAGGATATAAGGCCATCAACATCTGCCAGTAGGACAGCACGATTTGCAAGTTGTTCTTACAAATAAGGTGAGCGAAACTAGGTACAACAGCCGCAACCCACACAAATAAATCCCACTATTTACAGCGCAGGACCAGCCTCGTAATAATGCAGTTAAATAAACATTTAAAAATTGTGCAATTATCACACCGAAGGACATAATCATAAAATATTGTAAGTTTATGACAGCATTAAAAAAATTAAAGAAGTTTTTTTTAAAAACACCAGAAGCGTAAACAAACTCTTCACGGTGGATTCAAGTGCAGAGAATACGTGTCCAGTAATAACCTCTTTTTTTTAATGGCTTTTGGCATCTTAGGCCATACAGCCAGCCTGCTGAGCTTTTCCAGATAATTAGACACACCACAGGACGGACATGACATTCACAGACACAACACTTAAACACCCATGCCCGCGGCCGGACTCGAACCGGCGACCTTCGGCACGCGGAGCTAGCACTCTAGCCCCAACCGAGGCCGGCTAATAACCTCATTTAGAAATGGTCAGGTCGGATTCGTTACAGCTGTTTTCAGTCAAGTAGAACCTAACAAGAACTACGTAAAAGTTTCTTCCGCTCGGGCAGTTAAAGTTGACGCTATATTACTGTGGGATCAAGTTTTCCGGAACAATGAAGTAGCTCCGCATCAGCAAAATAAAATGTAGTCAACATATAACGAGAAGCACACTTCACGAGGAATATATTAGAACGGTCTCTATAAGCCGCATCCCTTCGCCGGTCATATACTCCCTTGTCTCGGAAATCCGTTTGAATGAAGCCCCGAACAAGCGAAGTGACAATGCAAAGCCGGTGGGTATTGGACGCTCTTCATCATATCGGCTGGCGGCCCTGCTACGTCAGCTGTATACACACCGCTCAGATCGCTCGATACAGCGCAAGCCGCGCGGCTTATGGGTAATCCACCGTGGACTTATCCGGCAGTTACGCTGAGCCGTGCTCGACTTGAGGACATGCGACAGGCCCGGCTTCAAATCCCGAAACCAACCATCCTGATTTGGAGCTTAACAGATTGTCAACATTGTTATTAGAGCCGGCAGAGGAATTTCTGTTGTGTTTTGCAAACTGACTGCTGCTAGATCTATACAGCAAAGTATTATTATTTTACTAGTTTAAGAAAAAAACATTCGAAATGTGATTCACGCTAAGGGTTCACTGTGAAAAATTTGCATAAAATCTCTTGAGCTTCAGAAACTTAAGTACTAACAGACGTATTAAATTCGGACAGAGACGATCGCGCTTTCGTATAATTATTTCAAAGGTCGTGGTTGTTAGATTCGAACTGGCTAAAATACAAACTTTACTTTTATTTACCCTTAAGGTTCACTCTGCAAAATTTGAAGAATTTCTATTTAGTTTATCCATCGCAGTAAAAATTTCTTCTAAAGCATCACTTTGTTCTTCATTGAGGTTGACCAAACATTCATAATTTAATCTTTGGCTATCGTGTTCGTAGCGGCCAGAGAACTTAATGCAGATTCCAGATTATTAAATAGCTAAGCAACTCCGAAGAAATGAATTGCCAGAATAATCGTTTAGGTAACATAAATTAAGTCTCATCTCCACATTAAATAACCTAATAAACTATATAAATAACAAAAAACTATAGAAAGAGCCGCATTTGTTTTTTTTTTTTTTTTTGCTGTATTTTTGACACCGTTCTTTTTACGTTACCTGGGAATGATTCTTTGATCTTTTTAAAAGAAACTCTTGGGATAGTGAAAAAACGTTGGAAAAACATTTTCGACAAGTCTCGTTAAGTTAAACTTTGAACTTGAAATAACACTTCAGGGAGCACTATAATCAATTTTTTTTTTTTTTTTTTTTTTTTTGGTAACAGTTTAACGTCCCTTTTTAACAACGTGGTCTTTAGAGACGGGAAAGGATGGGGGCAAGGAATGGGAAGGAATTCGGCCATGGACTTTTGAAGGAAGCATCCCGGCATTCGCCTGGAGTGATTTGGGGAAACCATGGAAAACCCAAATCTGGATGCCCGGACGGGGATTCGAACCGCCGTCCTCCCGAATGCGAGGCCAGAACGCTATCCGTTACACCACCACGCTCGGTACTATAATCAAAGTTTCACTGAAAATCATTTAACAAAACAAGATAAGATTAAAATTACTTTATCAACGAGTGATCCTAATCAGAATAACTTTATTTCAAACATCAAAACAATACGAACTGCCCGTACCATGGAAAATCCAAGGTCACATCTGTAACCGAATTTAAGTCTAGCTACGGCGTGCCTATATTTTTTTAATCGTAATGCGCCGTCGCGTGTCGGTTAGTTCAAATGCGCAGACCACGTGCAACCCAACGCTATGACTTCAATTCACACGAAAGCATGGCACTGTCAGAATATCTAAATTACATATGGAAACAATTAAATAACTGAAATAAATACCCACATGCTGTTGTGTGTTCTTTACCTCATTTTATTTTAACTCTAACAAATAATAATATCAATGAAATCCTACGTGGAATGGCTCGGAATCCCTCTCCCCACCCCACCCCCCACTCCCACCACGTAGTCAAACGTAGATTTCTGCCAAACCCCTTACATCCTTCCCCTCTTAGACCAAGCGACATAATTTATGAACGATCACTTTCCTGAAATCACTTCATGCGAGGATGGTTACTTCAATGGCACTATTCTTTCTCGTTCTTTGTCTTCTAAGCCCTCTCAGCTCTAATAATCTCGACGTCGACGAGACATAAAAACCAGAAATTTGAATATAGTTTCAGTCCAGTTATTATCAGGATAAGAGAGATCACATGATAAGAAGTGGCACGGTTCTACTTTACATTTCACACCATTGCAAATAAAACTGATAACGCCTTTTTTCACTATATTCACGTAATAGCTTCTCAGAACACATACTATAGCTACAGACACAAATACCGAACCACATGGTTGATTGCTTTGTGCCCCCCCCCTTTTTTTATGGAAAGAGTTGGTGGTGCATATTGTGTATGAAGCTTTATAGAGCTTAAACCAGCCTAAATTACAAGTGACCTAAGGTAATACTGTAGCATCAACAAACATATTTTAGTAGAATCGTCTTTCGTTATAGCGATTTCCCGATGTTGTGAAAACTAATCGAGTCGGCTTGACGCGAGATACTGTTCCTAGTTGTTAGGAGGAGTGAAATGCACAGGCCAGTCATATTAATGTCAACAGCCTGAACAGACCTTTCGCATCGCGTACAACAGCGAGACGAGTACGAACAGAGTGAGGTTGTGGAAGGTATTCACAGAGATGTGGAACTATGTCGACTCTAATTCTATGGTTAGTTGCGGTATGTTCCGCAGTTTTCGATCAATGGCGACTGTTTGAGGGTGTTTTTTTTCACGTTTCAGGTCTCATCCGCCAACACCTATCTGTCTGATAGAGAATAAAACGTAAATTATCGGAAAATGCCACTTGCCGCCACTCAATTGATGTCCAGCTGAGGTGATGACATGAAAATTGCAGCCTCCTTCGCCTGTCAGCAAAGAAGCATTAAAGCGGAGCATCGTACGTAGCGACGTTTGCTGAACTTTCCTTGAAAATACAGTTATGGTGGACTCTTGGTTCATCTGGGCCGTCAGTTGGTCGAAGGTTGGAAATTTATTATCTGAACGCATCTCCGCAGCAGTTGTTCACATCTGTCAACTGTGGCACTTGCACCACACTTGCTACGTCGCTGATTTTGGATACAGCACACAACATTTTTACCAATGCTGCTCTAGAACAGCCGTTTCAGAAATGCTGCCACAATCGGCTCGGAAGCCAATGATCATGGTGTCTGATAAATCGCTCCGTTTCTCCAATTCTCCAAAGACAGCAATGTTTTTCTGTTCTTTCCAACAGCCTTTATACAGCACCCACTGCTAGCGCTACAACGTTCCTTCTGCGATTGGTTATTTTATGCCGACCTCAGCGGTGGTCACATTAATTTTACTGGACTGTGATATGTTTCTACACGGTTTACTTATATTCGGCGTGATTAGTGTTAAGCGAATTGTGTAGTTACTGACGCGTAAACTGTAAACTGATACAGCATTTGCCTAAAACCGTAATCAGGAAGGCACGAGGTTTGAAAAACTCAGTGTTCAGTTCCCACGATCGAACTGACGAGTACCTAAGCTTATTACTGTAGAATTTGAATGCAAAGTCAGGGAATAATTTTTAAAATACAAATCTTAGTGCTTTTGCGTGCCTGCTGTATAAGTGACTATTTTACAGATGATACTGAACATGAGCATAAGCAGATAAATCCGATTTTTTGTCTATATGACAATCATTACGGGATTCATGCACAAAACTGAAAATAATTACAATGACATTACTTAAAGAAACAATATCAAAAGAAATTTGCTAAGACGTAGCTGATACGAAGAGCCCAGAAGAAATTGTATAGTATTGAAATACTATTCTGATTCGAAGAATATGGCAACAAGTAACTAATTAGAAGTAAAATTTTCGCTTTAAACATGCGGTCCTGAATCTGATGCAGTTTCTTTATGAAAAGAATCAATGCAGATATTCTAGATTAAGAGTATTAAACTCTCACTTACCTAGAAGTTTGAAGACTAAGAAATGGCAGCAAATTGCAGCGGACTTACCTGAAAACAAAAAGAGAACTTTAGTAAAACAGTACACACCTTAATATCAAAGAGATTGTGGAAATTTTCAGCGTTGATGATAGGACTACTTGAAATTTAGTGATAATCAAACTCTCGAAACAAATAAGATGTTTCTAAAAATTCTGTAAATTTATTTCCTATAGTAACAAAGGTTTTCGTATGCAATATTCTGCGATCAAAGCCGCTAACATTATGGAGTACATACTTTTTACACAGAATATCATAGTAGCTTTAACAGTTTTACTTAAGTTTGCATTTATTAGTTTGTGACGAGATACTTTAATTGCATACGGGACTCACACCTCCTAAAACTGAAAGAGTTCTGGGAAAATGCTGCTATCAAGTTACTAATAAGAACCTACGTTAACATTTACTACCAGCTGTTTCTGTTCAAAATATGGCAAACAATGAGACGAAGCAGATAGCCTGAACATTTGATATCCCCTCGTCAGTGCGATTGTATGTTTACAGCAAAGAGGATTTTTTTAAAGCTGATTATTACGACCCGGAAAGAAAATTCGCCCCTAAATAGGAAACGGGGCACTCGCGTCGGATTTACAAAAGCGGACTTTGTTATTCGGCCGTGGAGGCAGTGACATCAAAGCGCTGAAGGGCTGGCGAGTATTAACATGATTTACCCGCCAACATCCCTGAGGCCACCTCGCGTGGGGGTCAGTGCCCATTAGCGAAATGGCGGGCGACAGCAAACAAGCATGGCGCAGTTCACACGAGTATAACTCGCCGTCAGACAGGAGCCCCAATTGATAACGGCATCTGCCTCGCACGCACGCAGCCATCGCGAAAGGCGTATATTACTTGCTACTACAAAAAAGTACTGTAAGCATGGAACCCGAAACAACATCAAACGCACTCAAATAAAATTCACTTAGCGCATTACCATTCACTGATGATCTGGTCACTACCTTGTCGGAAAAAAACTGCAGAAAACATTTGAGTCAAATTCCAAAGGTAAAACATACTTCTGAAATGTATGAAGTAGAACCTCACTTGTGCCAATTGGACGGAAAATATTTTTTGAAACGATTTTGCACTGAACTGACATTACAAATTGAATATCTGGAACGCAATATCATGCAGCAACAAATCAGAGATATGTAAGCTACATAGTTTTTCAGAAATTTGTTCAACAATCAAAAGGATGGTAGGTACAACTTGGCCAAAAGAAACCAAAATGAAGTTTCGCTAAAGAAGCTTGTTCCTCGAATGTTGTGAAAGGTTCAATAAAGACAGACCCGGATTACAACTGAACTGAAGTTCCTACGGAGTATTATTGTGAGTAGCAAAGGAGACAGCAGACGCATTGAAGAATAACGCAGAAATTAAAAAATTTCAGATCGTGACAAAACAGAAGAATAAGAAAAAAGTGATAAAACCAGTTGGTACGAATAAATGGCGAACGCCTGTATATCTATAGTTTTCTGCACTTAGAAGCTACATCAAAGGTAATCAGTTTTCACGAAGCTACTGTTTTAGCCCCACGGATGTTTGAATAAACAAGTAAGTGAAACTGAAAAAAGTTCTAGAAGAATTTTTAGTATACTCATTTTTTCAGTAGTAATAGTAAACATTCCGTGCTCATATTTCATTGGTACTTTTAAAAAATTTATATCGCCACAGCAAATCCTCACAAAACATTTGGAATCAACAGCTACATTTACGGCAGCTATTTGAATTCTTAAAAATAAAAATCACGTATTATTTCTTTCATATTCAGAAAGAACACGACAGTTTTTTTTTTTACCTCTTGATATTTTTTTTTTACTCGGAAAATAACGATATGCTTTCAGTTCCACTTCGGCAAATCAAAAACTGAATTCACGCATCTGGTGGCATTCCATTTTCTATTTTTTTCAATAATTATGATTACGTAAAACATAACTGAAAAAAAGAATGCTGTTCCTAACTGAAAATTATTTTTCTAAAATCTAAACAAAACAAGGAGACCTGAATTGAAAATGTGTTTTCTGTGCTGTGGAGACTCAGTTGTATGCTTCTTGACTGCGAAGTGGCAAATGATTAAAATGAAAGACAACGGATGGGGAAATGCTGGGAGAAGTCTGCAAAGGGAGAGGAAATCAGAAAAGGGAAGGGGGTTTGCAGCGTTTCGACGCACAGTGGGAGCCTGGAACACAATACCATCCTGATGATCGATATGAGCGTACATACAGCGAGCGCACCACCCTCCCTGTTTCAGAGTGATAACGTTCTCTCGTACATTTACAGCGAGTCCTCACAGCGTTTAAAGGCTTTAACACTGCGTTCACCACACACGCTATACCACTAGCTGTTTATTAATTAACGCTGGGTATGAAAACGGATCTCTTCGTGAATATTTAACCCCTAGCAGTCTCATCAATTTCCCTTGGTGTATATGCAACAGTTCCACTCTAAATGGAAATACAAGGCTTACTGGGAAAGTTAAATTGATATCGTCATTTGTATTCCACACGATAATTTTAGACGAGTTTTTTTTTTACAGTACTGTATGCGCACTACTGCAAAAGCACAGTAATTGCCAAAAAGCAGAGTTTTGTTTTAAACGAGCTTTAACTTTAACGCTGATTTAATCTTCCGTTTCTTTTCGTGACTCATGTCCCACATTTTGACCTTCACTACAAGGAATGTTTGTGGTAACAACAAATACATACGATTGCATATAATCTTTGTTCTCCGTGTGGAACCGCGTCGATTTATTAAAACCTAACATTTCAGCCATCGTGCTGTGGCTTTCATCAGAGGACTGACACAGCACGATAGCTGAAACTTTAGATTTTAATATATCGACGCGGTTCCACACGGAGAACCAACATAATACGTACAGTGACGGTGGAAGTTTTAGCAAACATATATGATTCCAGTTTTATTCTGTCATCAGTCTCTGGACTTTGATGCAGCCTGTCATTTCTAACCTCTTCATTTCAACATACCCATTATAAACTTGTCATCAGTTATCTGCTTGATACCGTTTAATATTTGCCTTCCTCTGCTTTTCCTCCCTTCCTCAATTCCATTCATTAACAACTTGTGCAATCCTACACATCTTAAAATGTAGCCAAACGATCTGTCTCTTCTTTCTGTGAAAAGTGTTTCTCAAACGTATTTTCTCGCCCATCACTTCCAAAACACGTTCATTTCGTACTTTTTGTGTCCACTTAATCTTCTATGGCACCTCATTTCAAATGATTCAATCTGATTGTGATTAGTAGATATTTAAATATTTTTTTCCTTTTATAACGACTGATTATTAATTAATTCTGCCGTTATATTGACAGTAATAGTACAAAAATTGTATTTCCGAAATTACTGGATATTTATAGGCGTAGCAGGAAGAAGTTTGTTTATTTATTGCAGTTTAATTGCAGGACAATCAAAGCCATAGAAATCGATACGACAAGGATACACGCCAGTATTAATTCCTCCAATATTTTCAAGGAGATAAAATATCTTCTGCTAATCAAATGATGGTCGCAGGACTGCTCTGTAGAGTGTAATGGGACCATACTTAACTCAGTTAGACAGGACACATGCAATATTCTGTACGTTAAAACATCGCCTTCATGGTACGTTAACAGATAGACTATGTTTCCATCCCATTTTAAAAGTGAGACATTGTGTTTATGTTCGGAACATGTTACTAGCTGAACGCTTTGAGATAACATAAAATAACAGTGCTAAAAAAAAAGATGGTTTATACCACTAAGTTGAATTTTTAAATCTGCGTCATCGAAAGATGCTTGTGGAACAGATTATGATGGTGACAAGTAATTGATTAACTGAATGCAGTAGTAAGAGATTTCTGATACAGGTATTTATTTTAATTTTACTTCTATCGTTTAAAAAATATTTTAATTAAAACAAACGAAGTCTTGACGTTATGTTTGTAAGGTAGACCTGTCGACAGCAATTGAAATTTGGTGCTGAGATATTCTGAGATGTTTAGATTAGCAAGCAGTAAACAGAAAGAATTGAAACACTCGTGAACAAGAATTCCATTTGTAATTGATGGAAACAAAAATAAACTGAGGTTTATTGGACGGTTAACCATGATAGGCAGAAATCTATTAATGGTGTATCGTGGCAGCAGTATATTAAAATCTAGTTAAAAATTATGAGTAGATCAGTAACTACATTTTTTGTTGGCCAACCACAAAGTTATTATTAAGCTACATTTTGTTTCTCTTATTGTTCATGAGTGTATCAGTGGCGCACATTCCGGGAAACAACATGGTAACTGTATAAAGCCAAAAATAGGTATGCCCATTGAGTTGTGCCGCCTAAGAGACGACTATTGTTCCGGCAGAAATTTTCTGGTGGTTCCATGCTTTACGAGGAATACGGAAGAAAGCCACGGCCCGCGTGGTGAGGGACCGCTAGCCGAGTCCTCAGAAGAGAACAAGCGGCGACCTGGAGTGGGAAATGACCGCGACTTCCGGCCCCAGTCGCGCAGGGTTCGCAGTAACGAACTAAGGCTATGGTTACACTGCAAGTTAATTCGCCCGAATAAACAAACCCATACAAAGGCAGGTGGTTACAGTAAAAGCGAATTGGTCGCGAGAATCACTTGTCGCTAGAAGTTCAAACTGGTTTGTTTCTGTTGCGCGAATGGAGCGATTCCTTGTAGGCCGAGGCAAGTGTTGTAGACTCCGTATAGTTGCAAAAACTTTTATTTCACGCAATCCTTCATTGACTATTTCAGTTACATTTAAATGTTATTATGGAGTGAAAAACTGAAATGCTTGGTGTTTGACAGAAGAATATTGTGGATTTTCAGATGATGAAATACATTAGATAATTATGTAATTGCCTAAAGTTGCACTGCCTCGTTATTTCTTCCTGTATTGCAGGTTTTCTCACCTACACATACACTTATAAAATTTTCCCGGTAATTACGCACTCCCTAAAATATGGGATTTTTTTTTAAATAAGGATTTTATTTTTACAAATGTAATACAGTCACATGTTATTAATGAATGTGACTGCCGGGCTTGATTTTTCAGCAGGTTGAGTCGACTGTATGAGCATTTTGCACATGTTCATTCTCAATTGACCAATGTGCGTGTTGCATTTTTGAGACAGCCAGTCAACCACCATAACGTAAAACATGTCTAGAACTCCCTATGATCAACTGGCGAAGCCCTAGGGGTTCGCATATCCCACTTTGAGAAATCCTGCTCTACTGTATTCAATATATATAAGAGTACGTGTCAAACCATAATATTAATAAAAAAAACTTCATAGTTCGGTCCTTTAATTCTTTAAAAATTTGAAAATATTCACTCAAATGGTGATTCAATAATATATCACTAATCAAAAATTGCCTCTTCCTCTTTTCATATGGAAAGAGTTTCATAAATGGGTTTTCAGCTAAATAAAATTCTTCTTCAATATCCATTTGATCGTCTGATAAATTTAACTAGACTACTAAACAAAATCGTTTTGAATCGCGTGAAAAGTGAAATAAACCACTTCTTCGGCGACTTCGTTCGCGCGAATGCGCTTGCGCTGTAACGCAACTGGGAGCCAGACACCAACGTGGCGGATTGTCTACAACACAAGCATTTATACTGCTGTTAGCCCGCGAACAGGTGATAATTACTCCTGAGCACAGCAAACTAGAGGTCTGCTTCCGTCAGGGTTCACATGCACTATACAGCAGGTAGAATGCCAGCGTGGGAAATCACCCTGCATGTTACATACACGGTGTCCGCGAAAGGAGTCCCTGATTTCAAAATGTAAAATCTCGAAAACAAAGATCTACAGAAGAATGCAACAAACGATAATTTAATTGTGAAACCAGTAAGCATTTCACACAGAAGTTTCGAAAAAAAGTTGTAAAAACTGTTAGCAGAAGGCACGGTAATCGCAATAAATACGTGCCAATAAATAATGCTTTGACGTCCAGAGCAATCAGTTCTGCCGTTATGACTCCTTTTGCGAGGCACATTGAAAGAAACTGTCTGACAAAACCATAAAACCACACTAGAAGAGCTTGAACCAATGATCTGCGCGGATACTGAATCCATTTCCGTTCAGATATTGCAAGATGTAATGGCAAATTTCATTCTGCGTTTGAGGGATCTCTGTACATTGTGATGTGATTCATTCACTGCAGAGACTGCTTGCAGAGGACGAGTTTATTTGTGCATTCTGATTCGAGCTGTACAGCGTACTGCGCCATCTGTTAATACCTTTAAAACTTTTTGTTTAAATTCTGTATAAAATTCTTACTACGTTCACAGTAAAAATACAGTTTGTTGCATTCTTCTGTCGATCTTTGTTTTCGAGATTTTGAAATCAGGAACACCTGTACAAGAAAACTCTGAAAATTACGGTACATGTTTTGCAGTGTTCTGTATTTCTTCTCTTTAGAGAGGTGATAAAATATATGTATATAATAAAAACACTTTTGAAAAAGACGCTCATTAATCAATTCAATAGTGATATCGTGTCTGTCCATGTTTAGTGTTTGTACTAATATTTCGAACTTCATAAAAAGTCAATAGAAATATTTCAAATTTTGCAGAGAAAACCCTTACGGCAAAATACAGGTACAGTTCGTATTTCAGTCAAGTTAGGTTAAGCAGTCATGCCCTATGGACCTTTATTCAATATTGTGTAGTCTTTTTCCTCGCAAAATCTCTGTCTTTATTACTACTTACTCCTTCAGACTAAACAAAAATTCTTTAAATTTGGCAAAGCGCATTGATAAGGTGAAATACAGGTCAATTTCGTATTTCAGCCAGATCAGGTCACGCATTCATGACCTATGACCCTAAAAACTCGATTTGTTTGTCGGTATATCCTCATTTTGATTACTTTTAAACTCCAAGTACTTTTCGTATAAATCGACCCTAAAAGGTCCAGCTATATTCAAATAAAAAAATAAAAAAAATAGTTCAGGTCAGGTCATGCGGTAATGACAGGTGATCATAAACACTCATTTTTGGTTCTCTAAAAGCTTAACTTTGTGTCAATTTACTACTACTTTGTTCGATACTAAATTCGTGACCTTGGGACTGTACTATAAACCCAAGACGCGGTTGCGGGATTGCGTCTACTATGGTAACAGCGTGCGGTTGATTACACCCAGTCCTGTCTCTAGTTATCAAGTTGAGTGAACTCGTGGTTATCATGTCCAGAGGGCGAAGCATAGTTACCAAGTTTCTAGTGTATCCAAGCGTTAAATCGGCAAAAAGTTGCCACATAACGTGCATAGTTAAGCAAAGTCGCACTTTCGAAGCCTCTTGTGAACCAGTGATACAAGTAGGAAGTTAGAATTAATCATCCATTAGATTTAATCGCTGCTCACTGAGCAGAAGCCACTATTTCAATAATAGTACAGTAGTCCGATTCTCTCGGGGAGCCTCAACTGGGTCACCCAATTTTGAGTCTGACAGTGAAATCTCAGACTCAAATGTAACTCTTTCTGAAAGATATGCTGCATCACCGAAATCCCGGAAGAATCAAGCTATTCTGCTATTGTTAAAATTATGGCTTTAACTACATGGATGAGCAAGTCTCACTTTCTCCTTGTATCATTGGTCCAGTTGAGAGGGTGCAGAGGAGAGCCGCTAGATTCGTGACTTGTTGTTGCAGCCCTTATGAAAGCGTCACAGAATTGACACATAGATTGGGCTGGGATAGTTTGGAAGACAGACGACGTAGCTTACGTTCGAATTTATTGGAGAATATGCGAAAAAATTTAAATTTCGAGTGCAATGAAATACTTCTTCCGCCAACCTATTTAGGTCGCAATGACCGGAGGGATAAGATTAGAGAAATAAGATGCCGTACTGATACTTATATGTATTCCTTCTTTCCTCGCACTATTCGGGATTGGAATGGGCGGGTTTAGGATTGGTGCTTAGAACCCTCTGCCACCCACAATGTTTGTGATTTGCAGAGTATGGATGTAGATGTAGATATAGAAGCGAATAATATTCCAGCCTCGATATCACACACATAACCACCTCTCCAGCTATCATACTTCTCATCCGTCTTTCTCACAGAAAGTAATCGAAGTGGTATAGTCGAGGAATTGTGATGCTAGGCTATTGCTTCCTTATGTGGTTTCGTATGGAACTACGAAATTGTACACTACCTGAAATTAATATTGTGAGGAATGTAAATACTGTTACTTGCGAATTCAGCGCAAAGTGTTCAAAGAGACAATGCAATTCAAAAATAGCTCAAGTATTTTTTTTTTTTTTTTTTTTTTTTGTAACTGCTTTACGTCTCTTTTTTTTAACATCGAGATCTTTAGAGACGGGAAAGGATGGGGGGCAAGGATGGGGGCAAGGAATGGGAAGGAATTCGGCCATGGCTTTTTGAAGGAAGCATCCCGGCATTTGCCTGGAGTGATTTGGGGAAACCATGGAAAACCCAAATCTGGATGCCCGGACGGGGATTCGAACCGCCGTCCTCCCGAATGCGAGGCGAGAACGCTAACCGTTACACCGCCCCGCTCGGTAGCTCAAGTACCTTTATTGGGAAACATAAAGGTTTAATACTTATTACCGTCTGTATTTAACTTCACTGACGAATCAGTGATGATACTTCACGCTGCACAAGTTATCTGACGTCACTCTATGAACAGTACTCCATTCTCAAGCTGTCTAACATGCAATATATACAGGTACAAAAGTCCAGTGCTGCTACAAAACATAAATTCATTTTATTCGGAACGAAGATTAATACGGCATTTAATGGAAGCGCTGCGCACTCGTTTTGAAATATGAACGAGCGCACAGGTTTGTCGAATTGAAAGCCAGTGGCGTGGTGAGCCGACGCTCGCTGATGTCGTTTGCAGCCAGGCTGGCCGTTATTGTCGGAGGCATTCCACGTCGCTGTAATGGAAATCACAGCCACGGCGCATTAACAGCACCGCCGGCGGGAAACGAAAAATTTTCACTGTGAAGAGCGACGTAAAAAACAGTTGAGCGCCACGTGGCCGACAGAGAGCACCGGGGGCGCGTTCGGTGTCCCTGACGGCAGCAAAAATAAAGATAATAAAACTAAACTGTGGGGCAGAATCGAAAAAAAGGGTGCTTCCACAAAGTTTAGCAGCGAATCCTGATAATGGTTACGTATTTTTGTGTGGAAAGGAGAGTGGTGGGTGGAAAATACGCTTCGTCAGTGAAAGGATCATTAGTGCTGGGACAGGAATGAGAAAAAGAGAGGTGAAGGATATTGTTCATGGTATTTCAAAGGAACCATTCCAAAATACATAAAATAAACAGTAATCTGTGAGGGGAAACATGGGATGGAGCCATCGTCCAACCATATTCCAGGAAAAAATATATCTAGGAGCGTACGAGGAAGCAACACGAAGCAACTCTTGTCTGAGGTAAAAACCAGGTTTAGCGAAAATGACTAAGAAACAGAAAATCTGACAACTTTAGTTTATAGCTCAAGTTTTGCGTTAAGATTACGTAGACATTATACTAGTACGGGTACCATTGATAATTTTTTTTTTAAGATATTAGCTTAATGTTAGTAAAAACTAAATCGGGGTGCAATCCATAATGTCCTACAAGAACAAGTTTCTTTCGTTATTAAACTGCCTTTCAATACTCAATTATTTAAACTTTAGTGAATTACAGATGTAAAAGGAACGCAAAGTCTGTAAGTTCTGTATTTCTAACGTCTCATTCGTTGATTTAAACACTATCTTACACTCTATCCAGCGTTATGTATTAGATTTTTTTTTTTTTTTGCTTGTCTTTTCCGCTCATCAACGATGAGGTCATTAGTGGTGGGAAAGGACTGGAGGAAAGGACTGTGGTCAAGGACTGGAAGGAATTCGACCATGGCCTTTTGAAGAAACCGTTCCGGAATACGCCTGGAGTGATATATTTGAGGAAACAATGGAAAATCCAAATCTGGATGGCCGCACGGGGTTTCAAACCTGCGTCCTCCCGAATGCAAAGCCATAGCGTTACCGCTCACACACCATGCTCTGTCATGTATTGGAGTCATTAACAGAAACAGCTACATAGATGCTGCAGTTAAAATTCATTGCGTATTCCTCTTCTATTACTTTCTTTACCTTGGATTGTATGGCACGTCGAAAACACAATATGCAGAATCAGGATTACTTAAAGACTCATACAAAGCAATAATACCACTGTGTTTATTGATAGTTGATCGCATAATTCATCTATATGATTTTGAAATAAGTAGTATCGAATACTATAGTTTCGGAACGAAATCTTTCTTAATTGAAATCAACAGTATTATTTCAAGTGGTTGTTGTTTTTTTGTGGGGGGGGGGGAGGGCTTTAGGGCGCGTCGACAACTGCGTCATTAGCGCCCTAATAGAAACATGGAATGGCAATGTGGTTAAAACATAAATCAACTGCCGCCTGCATATTATTTCAAGATAGTGAAGCTAGATCGACCACTATTACAAAGAGTGATATTCGAAGACGATCGCGAATTCCAAGAATACTGTAGTTGTTCACGCCGATAGCTTTGAAAATTAGCCAAATCGCGTCTTTAATTTAGAACATTTGGTAGTAATGGTAGTAGCCGTGCGCTCATATTGCGTTGTTCGGAAACAATTCCTGGCGAAAGGAATCAGCGTCACGCTCTGGAGATTACGTCTTCATGAATAAACCATGCGCGATCGAAGTAGCTCGTAGGAGGGTCTTCTATTTACGACGAGTTCTGCACCATGAATAGCGGCATCTGCCACCTCACGAAACATCCTCTATGCGCCATAAAGCCGTTTGTTACGCGACTTATTTAGCAATACTGTGAGCGACGATCACCTACACTAAACATGTTTACCATAAAAGAACAAAAAACAACAACAAATATCCCTGTCTCTACGTTCGGAAAGTAAAGATGTTACGCCATAAAGAATATGTGTATTGATAACATTACATAGACACTACGAATAAGTTTTTCAGCATGCTTTGACCTACTTCTCCGAAAACTAGTTTCGGAAATTGAGGAATTTAGTGTACCTTGACCTCTCCGCTCTTACCAAACGGTTGCCTGGCGATTCAGACTGGTGCAGAAGCACGTTACCTCAGAAGAGTTTAGCAGGCGTTCCCTTCAAATTTCAAGTATAAATAAGAAGTTCACCGCAAAAAGTATGCACGGTGAGTACGAATAACATTCGCAGATGACAATAAACTTTGGGCAATGAGTACTATGTTGAACGTTCTTAGAGAAATAGGGAAATGATGACAATCGTTCACTGACAAAACAGAATTTGAGACAAAATACCAACTAACTGATAAAAGCTTTGCAGATGACGTAGTCTTTTAGGACGCTGACATGGACCAGATGAGTCTTCTTTCTGTTTGGAGGGATTACGTAAACTAGCTTCGGTGTACGACAAGTGACTTAGTTTCAAGGTGACTATGTGGAGAAGCGGCCTAAAGCATCTCGCAAAACTTATGTGTTCTGTTCCTGTGCTATCATCAGTAAACCGCTCCTTCGTTTCCAAATGATCCTAATGCCTTACACACACACACACACACACACACACAGAGAGAGAGAGAGAGAGAGAGAGAGAGAAGTGGGTGACCGGAGCGGTAATGGTCAGGCCTACCATTCAGGATGGCGCAGGTTGAAATACTGGCTAGCCTAGCCGAATAGATTTCGGTTTTCCATGGTTTCCCGAAATCACTCTTAGCAAATGCTGGAATGGTTCTTTCTAAAGGCCAACACGTAATTCCTACCGAGCGTGGTGGGTGAGCGGTTAACGCTATGGTCTAGCATTGGGGAGGACGCCGGTTCGAATCCCCGTTCGGGCATCCAGATTTGGGTTTTCCATGGTTTCCCCAAATCACTCCAGGCGAATGTCGGGATGCTTCCTTCAAAAAGGCCTGGCCGAATACCTTCCCGTCCTTGTCCCCAGTCCCATCCCACCTCTAATGACTTCGACGTCGACGAGGCGTAAAGCCATAAGTAAAAAAAAAAACCGCATTCCTTCCCGTTCTTACCCACTTTACTCTCCCCGGATCTAATGACGAGCCCTAAGGAAGGATATATATATATTTATTTATTTATTTATTAGAAATGACCAGCATATTATATCGCTGATCAACAAAATCAGAAAATATCGTACAAGGGTGCATCATGTGGGATAAACAGCAGGTGGCAAACATTCTAAACTAATTATTTTATTGGTATTAAGAAGAAAGATTCCTCAAAAAGCCTGGTTTTTTTCTTTGTGATCAGAAGAGAAAATTGAATCGCCTAGTGCTTAAAGGAACAAGAATACATACACTGATAAAATATTCTTACGAAAGTGGCTACAGAGTGAATGTTCTTGTAGAGTGTTAACTCAGGTCACCTCGTGAAAAGACTATCAAAAACATCAAGCGAAACACCACTGCACGCGCTGACTGAAAATGATTGAATTTACGGAATTTCAAACATTAGAGAATGCAAGTTCGATTCATAATTATTGACCAAATTACATCTTTCAAAATTGCTGTGAATTTTAGTCAACATTTCACAGCACTTACTGCTGTCACCTCTACTTTTCTTTTTCGCTAATAACCATTCAATTTTATTCACTGCTGAAATAATTTTGTTTTTAGAATTACGTTGAACGATTTTCAATCCGTTTACTGGGTTAAGAAACCGCCATTCCCGTTTCGGTGACATGGGTAACGTAATTAATAAAACGCAAAAGGATAAAACGTAAAGAAAATCTGTTTTGTTATTTCTCTCACAATGTTTTGGTTTAAAGTTTCTGAATTTTCCCTTCCGATATTTATAACTCACTTACAGAAGTTATTTAATAATTAGAGGAAAACATTACATATCGGTATGTTACTTCGTTCGAGTCGTGACGGCTTTCTGTTCGGTACAGCGAGCGAGGTTGACTAAAGGCTGAGGGCCCACTCCATGTGAACCTTCCTTATGACTGCGATGCGCTTAAGGCTGACAGAACGAAGAGATATTCCAATTATTCGTGTACGCTTACGTAACCCTCCCGGCTACGAACAAAAGCGTCTTCCCGCCGACAGTATTCGAGAAATGTGTGCAGCTTCATTCTACGGTTGAACATAACAAGCTCTAACCAAAATTAACCAACAATTTGTAACTAAGATAAGGAATTCGGTCAATAAACGAGGACGAGTGTGTTAAATTCTATTGTCTTGATCAAAACGTTAAACATCTGCTGTAGGTGAATTATATACAGAACAGTCTAATCGTTACGATGTGGTAACATTCAAGGGACAAATGGTTTCAATTTTTTTTTAACTTTGATCTTACATTTGCACATTTTTCTCAATTTTATTCTTTATTATATCAGGCAAACACACTGGAAGATAGAGACGAGAAACCTTACTCACCAAGGTGTCCTAATACGCCTCAAATTACAATTTGACTTTTCATCATTAATCTATAGTTGTTGTCAAGGAAACCCGAACAATAAATGGGCTATACAACGTAGTGTTATGCATACACCTGCTAATCTCATTTGGTTTCTCAGAATGGAATAGTTCTCTGTATGCATCATGTGCAATTTATTTATATTCAACACTGTTTCGGTGATGCAATGGAAGGGTAACCAGTTTATTAAAAGTATCCACGTTGCTGTTTTATTTTGAATATTTTGTCCATCCTTTAGTTAAAACACTTCACTCCGTTCACATTTAACGCTTTCCCAGTTACCATAAAGGCTTAACGCATAAAGACATCATCTTAAAATTGCCTATCACAACAGTACAAAGAAATACTGTAACGATAGAGGAAAATTACAGGTACATTAGACGTACACTGCATGTACATACTCAAACTGTAAGACCATCCACGAATATAGGCTAAACGTACGAACTAATCCCGATCAGAAATGCCAAACTAATTTAATTTTACAGTATTAAATCATGAAATATAGTTATTTCCGAGTTACTATCAAAGAAACTTCAACGTGGATATGAACTAGGGTTGTAATGGAAGGCATTTTTGCGGATGCACATGTTAAATGCTTGACATCTACCGATGCGGAATTTTTGCGGAAGCGGAAATGTAAAAATAAATTTATGATTATTTAGATTTAAATATTTTATCAAAAATAAACTTAAAATCAAAATAAGTATTTATGCCAAATTCTGCATTTCCATGTCTATGTCTATTTCCATATAATACTGCCACATAGATTTATTTTTTGCCTCGCCTTTTAACAACAAAAAACGTGGGATGATTCCACAAGTGAATTAAATTATTTACATAACTGCGCACTCAACCAAAAAATAACGTTTGTGATACGAACTTTGCGGAGTTCGCGGCTCGACTAATTCAAGCATCAAACACAAAGCCAAGTCAACGCACATCTCCGTGCCCGCCACCTGCCTTTCTACTTCTAGCGGCTCATTCACAGTACAACTTGCAGGACTTACGTTGATCCGATTTTCGATAAAGAACTCTTGATGGGCCTTGAAAGGGGTTAGAGGACAGAATGCAGGACGTGTTGGATATTGTTGGACTCCCCAAACAACCAACTCGAGTCCTTACTGTCCAACAAACTATGGCGTTGGATCATGAATCGAGGAAACATCCTGCGAGTGCGCGATAAGGACACAAGGGGTGCTGCGAGCATGAATACTTTGGTATGTAGGCTATCATTCCTCATATTCCACAAACACGCCATAAAGTAAATGGAGTCTACCGGTACATTGTAACTTTAAATCGAAAGCTCAGCTTCCACAACGAGTCTACATTTATCATGATTTTTCAGGTACGTTCTAGATAGACGAATATCCACTTCGTCCAAAATCCACTACTGGTGTTGAAAATGGAAAATGCTACTGTATAGTGCCTCTTTGAAGAAAGACTTCGAGCCCCTCTTAATAACAACTTTGCATCGCAATTAGGCTCTAATAAATGGATGGATGGAATAAATTGTGTTCCCGCATAGTCAGAGGCGGTGGTTACGCGCCCGAGTTCCTACTCCAGCAAAGCAAGAGGGGAAAGCTTGAGGATAGGGGACGCTGGAGACGGTAAAAAACAACCGCGTCCCCGGCCCTAATTCCGTCACCACTCGACAGCTAATCGCGCGACGTCCCCGGGCGCACGTCGCCTTAAAGAGGACGACGTTAATATTCCGAAACGAGCAGCTTTTAGAGGCCACTTAGCGGGCTCGTAATGGCGAATCCGCGGTGCCGGCTGAGTCACGGCGCAGCCAGACTCGACTCCTGCCACTTGCTGACCGTTCCATTAGCAGCCACTGTGCGATCAATGTCCAGCAGTCACCCGCATCGCGTCGCCACCACAAGCTGGGGGGACCCGCACCAACTCGCCGGGTGGAATCAGCCCGTCAGCGGGGAACGGGGGTGGACCAGCCACACAGCTCCTATACCGCGGTGACCACGAGTCCATGAGTCCATCACATTTGGCTATGCAGACACAAAGAATAAGATTTTTTCCCTGTCATCAATCTCCATTCCTATCTTGCGCTAAACTTTTCATCTCAACATACCCCTTACAAGTCCTCAATTATCTGCTTCGTATATTTTAATCTCTGTCTTCCTCTACAGTTTTTACCTTCGACTGTTTCCTCCTTTAACAAGTTAACCAATCCTGCATGTTTAAAAATATGACACACCATCCTGTCTCTTTTTGTAAGATTCTTCCACAGACCTCTTTCCACGCCCATCATTTCCAGAACTCGTTCGTTCCGTACTTTATCTGTCCACCTAGATTTCAGCATTCTCTAATAGTAAAAAATTTCAAATGATTCAATTTTACTTCTTTCTGGTATTCCTAAAGTCCATGGTTCGCTGCCAAAAAGTGCTGTGCTCCACACAAAGAGTTTTAAAAGCTTCTTTCTGAATCGTAGATCAATATTTGAAATTTAAGGATTTATCTTTTTCATGAAGGCTCTTTTCGCTATTGCTATTCTGCTTTTAACATCATTCCTAATTCGGCTATCGGCTGTAATTTTAATAAGATGTTAAATACAAGGAAATCTTACGAAACTTTGACAGTAGTTCCAAGAGGATTTATTAATAGGACCAAACTGAGAATATATGGCACGACGGCCTCGAACCGAATATATTTACTGCAATTAGATAGTCTGCTGAACATAAGATAGCCTTACAGCTCAAATAACGGTTGATCGATCCGTTTGTTATACTGAGAACTATAACATGTTGTTATTCAGGCCTTTTGTCATTAGCTGCTTTAATAATAAGCTTTCCAGCGGTTTTTCCTTCTAACTTGTATGGTTAGGACACAACAGTGCGTGTGTGAAACACACATAGTAAGAAAAACTAAACAATGAGATTGAACTTTCCCCGACTTCAATGCAAACATGTAATAAAAAAACTGTAATTTGAGTGTAATTTCTATAACAGATTATAATTATCATTATGTACATAAACATACTATAACAACATCAAAACATATACATAACTTCTTCTAGGGTACCGAGGACGATCATTTATTCAGTCAAACACGTTTACCAAAACAAAGTTTATAATTAAGCTGCACTAGAGGGAAAAACCACTAGAAACCTTAGGAAGCTATGTTATCCCCTGGGCACTGACATTACACAGAGGATTTCATAATTTAAACACATTATTTCTGTAAAATTAAATTTTATATCTGTTTATTTCTTTCATTACTTGTGTGGACTATTAGTCCGAAAATGTGGGTGTTTTGAATTATTTGTTTTACCAGATATTTAATGCTGATCATTCATCTAACCTCCACACTTCGTTAAACTATAACTTTCCTAGGGTGTACTACCTTTCCAACAAAAGATAAAACGCTCCTTTACCCGTCGCATATTGCTTCCAAGACAAAGTTCTGGCTACTAAACAACTTTCGGCATGAGATCTGATGCTTGCAAAAGACCTTCTAATGAAGCAGTATGTAGAATAATCTCTTACCCTTGTGTAATTAACGGCGGAAGAATAATAATCGATGAACAGAATGAATGCTGATTTAAAGACCGAAATGATATCCAGACGAAATTATATTATTAACACATATATCTTCTTCTTTGTTGCGCTTATCCCGCCATTTTAGGGTCAGCATTTTAAGGGAAAGACTTATTTCAGAAACTGACAGGCTAATCGCTGAGGCTGATGTCTTCCGTCACTTGGAGTGATTTTCGGAAACCATCGAAAACCCAGATATGGATTCCCCGACGGGGATTCGAACCACCTTCCTCCCGAATGCGAGGCCAGAGCGTTAACCACTCACCCACCACGCTCGGTGCTGCTGTCTGTCTTCAAAACGTGTAACAATGTTCTGCGTGTAATAAGTGTATTTTTGTTTGTGTACTGTGTAATTTTATGAGGCGGAGATTGAAGACAGCCTAAAAATCGCAATCAGGGCGTCGTACATGCTGGAACCAGGACTCGATCCTGCCCCACAGTATTACATCTCCGATTCGGTGTGAGGCGCCTTGGCGCACTGGCGGGTGTTATGCTCGCATATACGGATAAAATAGTGCTCCAACAAGATGTGTGGGTAAGTACACGGTAGCCCCACTGCGTGGTCCATTTACCTGGCAATACTTATCCATAACCGAGTTCTCATAAGCTGTGGGTAGGTAAAGCTGAAAGAAGGAGCAATAAAAAACAAAACAGATAACTGAGTACGCATATTACAAGGAGTCTGAAAATGAAGATAAGACGGTGGATAACATCGAGCCGGTAAAGAGTAATAAAGAAAAGGAAGAAAGTTGTTGGTCGTTCATTCCATTAAGTATGTCAGGTACATTATTGTCAGCTGAGCGCGGCGCTGATGTCATACTTCAAACCGTGAAAGCACGGCACTCAGCAATAACATGCTTTAGTGGTAGGGAAGCTTCACCAGCTGACATCACGCAAACTGGAAGTCTGACATCGTATAAAGTGTGTGGGAAACGAGACGACAGCAGTGACGTGTAGGTCACTGAGCTCCGACCTCTAACAGCAGCTAGTGACGTTACCAACAAGTGTCGTGCTACCTCTACGGAGTCAGGTTCCGGAGAAAAGCGTTATCACCGACACCGCTGGCGTCCTGCCGACGACCCAATTTTTCAGTTCTCACAAGTCACTACGCTACTGAGCGCTCAGGTAGCCCATTTGATTAACGTGCTTAAATTAGGATCAAGAGGTCTCGACAGGAATTATTACGGGCCTTAAAACTGACTTTTACCAATGGGAAATTTCTGGTGTGTTAATATGAAGTACGCTAGGACAACACTCTGATTTCACTTTAAACTGTAGAACTCCTTTTAAATGGTGGATTACAGTTTACTTTGGTGTCTAAAACAGGGGCGAATAGCGAAGACCGAACGAGGTGGGTGAACGGTAAACGTTCTGGTCTCGCATTCGGGAGGACGCGGGTTCGAATCCCCGTCCGGGCATCCAGATTTAGGTTTTCCATGGTTTCTCAAAATCACTCTAGGCGAATGCCGGAATGCTTCCTTTAAAAAAAAAAAAAAAAAAAAAAAAAAAAAAGGCCATGGCCGAATTTCTTCCCGTTCCTTGTCCCCAGTCCCATCCCGCCTCTAATGACCTTAGCCGTCGACGAGGCGTAAAGCAATAGAAAAAAAAAAGGAATAGCGCAGTCAATAAGAAACTCCGTCATCAGGTCAATAAGACCAAACTAAATTATTGTTATTTATATTGAAACCGATTTAAAAATTTGGGCACACAAAAGTAACCGCAAATAAGAATGTTTGTCAATGAGCTCATAAAATCATTTAACTTATAATGCAGTGAAATACGTGCTAAACAGTATTATTTCGCAACCTTCCGTAACTGAAAAAAATGTATTGTAGTGCATCGGTAATGATTTGCACCTGTGTAACGGTGTTTTCATGCCTATTATGATGACGATAGAAGATTTTGACAGTTACACAACAGACCTGAAGACTTCCTTTAAGCATTCCACTATAAAGAATGGTGCAGTAGGAGATAGTCAAAATCGTAAACAAACAAGGATTGTTTTTGAATCGTCATGACAATATTCCTCGAACCACAAGGTCATCGATACCTGCGTTTATTGTAGTGAAATACGAAACTCGTGGAAATGAGGTAAATTGTTGTGGAGGTTCCTTAGTGTTTTAAAAAATAGTAGTTTAATACGACACAACAGTGTATTTGTCATAAATATAACAAGCACCACACCCAATGATGCAATCAAGTTAAATATAGCTACTAAACATTTTTTGATGATCGCTTACGTACAGAGGGGTTATTAATTCTTAGATAATTAAATAAAACATGTTCAGTCCAGTTACTAGTTTCGTTTCTCGTGTCTAAACCGTAATGGGAACAAATGCCTCCTGAAATTATTCTAAGCGTTAAGGCATGTATGCATAATTAATACTGGTCAGAACAGGTTTCAGTGGTTACTTATGTGATTTACTTAAAAATCGAATGAATTAGAATAATAGTCTTGATAAAATATTAATTGCATATTCCTTCCTTTCTATTAGAATCCACTTTTGATTGATTTAACCGTTTAATACAGGAATAAGAAATACGAACAAAATATTAAACACTTGGACACAAACTGAAATCATTCTAATACTTAGAAAACGGATATTGAAAACTTTAGTTTAGAGAAAAAAATTAAGGCTTTTGGTTTTCTTTATCTTCTAATTGTAAGGAAGATGTGTCACTTGAGATGCAACTGCACCAACAGTATGTAGGACTCCATTCCCATCAGCAAGTTGCTAGCGTGTCAGAGCCAGCTGAAATGCTCGTAGGGAACGCATGTCTCTGCTCACAGATAACAGGTCCCGGCATGTAATACGAGCCTCAAGTGCAGAGCCCGGCTAGGCCGTAGTGCCTGCCACCTGTTGTGGTCACGAGATCGATGCCCGCTGTCCGCTGGCCACCGCTGGCGGCGCACGTGTCGCGGGTCAGTCTACCACTCAGGCTGGTGTTGGCCTTGGTCCTCGCTAGGCGCGTGCACCTATACATACTGTATGTTTCTAACCATTGTTGCATCCTATGTAGGTTGGTAAAAAAATAATTTGCATCACGATAAGCATACTGTAAATATTTATGTTGAGAGGTGCAACTGTTCGCTACCAATCAATGCTTCAAAACTAGCACGATGGTTTAAGCTTAAATTATAATTTGAATTTAGCACCTCACGAAGGAAACAAATTTCCGTATTGTGTAAGAACACTTACTGTGACTTTTATCAATTTAAAAAAAAATATCAGTCAAACAGAAGTGTATCCAAGACTAGGACAGCTATTTTTCACTAAAGAAAAAGCGGAAGCATCAGGTATTTATAGAGATCTAAAGGGCAGAAAATTCTGTCACACATAAAAGGTAACCTAACGAAAAGTTAGAGGTAGTGTATTGAAAAGGTGGGATAATGTAATGAAAATAATTGCGTAAATTACTTGCTTTATATTATTTATAAGGTAACAAAGAAATTAAAATTTAAATATGGACGTTCCTGGTGTTAACACATTTGTCCATGTTAAATGATAAGAGAGAGGAAATTATTAATTGACAAGAGCATTCTACTGTAAGAAGAACTGTAATCGAATAATTAAACAAGACAGAGGATCTAAGTTCTTGACGAAATAAGATCAATACTAACCAACTAAAAAAAAAAGGAGGGGTCAAATATGCTCGAAGAAGTAAGAGGATTCCACTAATTACGAAGTAAAATTGCAACTGAAGAACGATTTTGATAGCATAGTAACGTCTAACTAAGACGAAATGAGAGTTCATTAAAAAGAGAAACATTTCATTTACAAACACTAACCTACTACCCGGAAACACCATTCTAAAATATCTGTATGGAGTACAACAATTTTTTTACGTGAATTATGGACTTTAGGAGCATGGGTAAGAATTAAAAAGGTAGCTTTCTCAAAGTGGCGCTTCAGAATGATGTTAAACAGAAAAGTGGACAGCTGAAGTGTGAAATGATTGTATTGTGGAAAAGATAAGGAAGATATGGAGTTTATGGGAGAATGTCACCGAAAGAAGAGATAAAACGGTCGATCCGAGACATTAACCATTCGTGAATTTGTTAATGTAGTTAACAACCGGGGGAATAATTCTTGAGGAAGGTAAAAATTAGACTATATAAGGAAGATAATACGAGACGTAAGTTGTAATAAGTATGATGAAATGAAGAGATTATCAGAGGACAGAAAATAAAGGACAGTATTGTATCAGACGGTAAATGCTGACAGCAGGCATACACTTCGGAATCTTGACGAATAGATGGACAAAGTACATCTCGTTATCGAAGAGGTATTTTTAACACCAATTTGGAATCGGCGAGATTGAATAAAACTAGTATTGGTCATCCCGTCTCATTCCCGAAGACATTTCTGGTTGGGTTACGGTTTTATCAATACGAGGGTTATTAAATCTGATGTCTTCTAAGGAAGTGAGCTTACTGCAGACATCTTTCAGAGCCGTTTAATATCGGAGAGGCATCTTTGATGAGTTATTCTGGTTGTCACTGAAGTAGTATCTAGAAACATCACACCGTTTCCCTACTTCATTCCGGAATATCACCTAGAAAAATCAGATATGGAAGACAAGCAGAATACAGGACACAAAGTGTTTCGTACCTCAGCAAATACAATCAGAGTAGATTTTTTAAGAAAGGAGAACACTGATCTGAAGTTTGTTTTTCAACTTTGTTAGGTATTTCCAAAGATTTATGCATGTGAAAGATAATTTTCTAATGATGGATAAAGAATAAAAAAAATCTTTTTTATCTGCAAGTAATTAACGAATATTTATGTTATAAATAAACAAGCTTAATAATGATTTAATATTATTTAAAAACATAAATATTCTTATTTAAACTCACGATTTTCTATCAATATACACTACCTGTACAAAAAGATTCAAATATAATTTTTAATACATTACTGATTTTCAAAAATTAAAAGCAGTAAATATTCGTAAAGAATAAAAACCAACCAAAAATATAATTTTCCATAAGATTTTTAAATTACAGAAATTTCTGGAATATGTATAATGGGATTCCTAAGTGTTTTGTCTTTCCTTAATACAGTTGTTTGTATCTAGTTATTTAAATTCATATCTGCTCTGTATTACTTTTTATTTCCAATATCCATCTATTTTCTAAGCTCACTTACTCACTCACCTTGATAACTATTGGTTGGAGAACGGCGACATTGCGCGTCAGCCTTCGCTCGCAAATTAACAGCACCAGAGATATCATTCGAAGAAATTAGAAGTTATGTCCACAATTTAATAAGTAAGCATCGACTATGAAATTCAATAAGTTTGCTTTCCGTAGCATTTGATTCCTTAAGAAATATGGAAAAACTTAACGGCCTGAAAAATGTGGAAGTACGAGCACTTTTCAGTAACATGACACTAGTAAAAGTAGCATAATAAGCTTAAAAGAACTTAAATTGCTCATGATATCTGCTGTAAACACGAATGCCAATAGTCATTACGGCCTAGGCTAAAATTCAATTTATTAAAACTTCCGACCATGTTGCTGCTTGACCACAGTTCTTTTAAGGTATTTTACTGACCACTTTCGTTGATGGTCTTTGTTCATGTCCGCTGTACGTGAGTTATTAGGTTATTTAAAGTGGAAATCAGACGAAATATGTTACCGAATCAAGTATTCATTCATTTCTTCGGAGTTGCTCAACTTTTAATAATCTGGAATATATATTAAGTTCTCCGGCCGTTACAGATACTGTGGCAAATGATTACATTATGATTGTTTGCCCAGCCTCAGTAAAAAAACAACGTGATCCTTCGAAAGCAAACAGGAATTCTTCAAATTTTGCATAGTGAACGTTTAGGATCAAATATAAGTTTGTATTTCAGCAAGTTCCAGTCTACGACCTTGAAACAAATTATACGATAGCGCGATTGTCACTGTCCGTGTTTAATACGTCTATTAATACTTCAGAGTCCTTCAAGCTCAAGAGATATTTTTTTTTTCACCCTAAGAATGAAACACAGTCAAGTTCGTATTTGGTCAGATAGGGCAAAATATAATAATATTTGACCATAAAAATTGGAACTATGATACGCAAAAAACGGTCACGGGCATACGCTAGTTTTGATATAAAATATTAAAAGACAGCACAAATATTTAAATTAGCATTTGAATCAGAGAAAGTACCTATTTGAATATTTTACTGTGGCATTATTACCAGTTAACCTTTCATATGCCAACATTCTTCTACTGTTTTCTAATAAAACCAAACATAAAAACGCCACGTCGTAGGCCTAATATAGGTTGTCTTCACTCCCTATTTCCCAAAAAAAAAAAAAAAGAACCAATGGCAGACAAAACAAACATAAAAAAAACAGATCTGCTTAAGAAAGGGCAATTAATTAAAAGTGAAAGCATTTAATCTTTTGCTTTAATAATGAGTAAGAACGGTTTTTAGTGATTTTCGAGGGAATCACATTACAGGATATTTGTTGGACAGGCTTAGTTTGCATCTTCCTCCCCACTCCACGTCGCTAGAGATGATTACTCTGACATCAAAGCCGAGGCAGAGAGCCTCCTCGCTCTACAAACAGGTGAATTGCGACGGCACACAAACTTACTTCACGAACACAGGTGCACAAGCCGGACCAACCAGCACTGTCGTACATTGCCATTAAACAGTTGCCATGAGTTTCCCTTACAGCATTAAAAAACAAAAGGAGAAAACAATTCTTACACCTCAATTCAATTATTTATAGACCATCTGCATGATGGTTTTAATAGGTAAATCTGATTGGCTCTCTACAGGGCCATTAAGAGTGATCTAGCCTAAAATTCGAAAATTAGAAGTCATCCCAGCTTTCAGCCGAAAAATAACCGTAAATATATTAAAAGATTTATTGAGGGTAGACACAATGACGGGCTAAGGTTTGAAATTGGGCCAGTTGTACCTTACAGGTCAACATAGTAGTACTTTAATGCCACTGGTCAATAAACCTAAAGTTTAGAGAAAACATATATACATACATACATGTATTAATTTATCACTGTAACGATATTAGACTACGCACAACTTTACCACTGGCATTTGTGAAGACTTTGGTTCCATTATTATCTCCTAGATGATTCTAGAATAAGTTTGACTTTACTAATGTTCCCATTGCTTGTAACATTCATTTTCCAGCTAGTTGTAAATCTCTGCGGACGAACCTCAAGTAAATAAATTACTCATTTGTAAATGAAAACGCAGTCTGTTGACAACTGTTTCTTTATTCATATAATCTCAGACGCGCTTCGCTCTTATGTTATGGGGAATCGTCAGTTAGAATTATGGTAGAAATAGTTACATGTTTTGAACAGTAAGATCGCTATTTGCACATTTGCAGATCCCGATCTGTTGCTGTGGTTCAACATTGCTCTTATTATTTTTTTCTGGAGGTCACTTTTACATTGTTACACTCTTTTAAAAATGGTCGAACTTTGAACATTGTTTTATTTCACACAGCTAGTATCTAGTGAACACGTCTGAAATTATATGAGTGAAAAAACACTCAACAGACAGCGTTTTCATTAACAAATGTTTAACAGGCAACTGAGGAAGAATGGCCAATAACCAACGCAAAAATGAATGTCTCATTTCGGAGCTTGAAATTGTACCAATTAAAAATTCTTTATTTCTCGTTTACAGTGTTTTTTTTATAACCTACTGATCTGATCTTTATGTACAACTTTAAAAATTCTGTAAGCTATAACCATATGGAGGTGAAGATAACAAAATAGTTGAAGAAGAAATAAATTTAGAAGTATTCCTATTGAAAGGTAGTCAGAACATGTTAGGTATCTGAGGTTCGCAGAAGTAGAGCTCCGAATTCCATTTCCAGGTCTCAGCACCAGAGATGTTAATGCCACATCTCGTCCACTTTGCTTTTGATTACTGTCCGCTGTCTGTCGTCTTTCGGAACATTCTTAATCAAGCTGAAGTACGACATCACAGAATTAATTATCACTTAATATAATTAAAGTCAGCAACACCTGACTGCTGCCGTTCGTCTCTATGGTTAATTCCCACTACTAAAATTCTTACGTTCTGTAATTAATCTCACTTGCTGAATATATAAGGACCTCCTCCTGTCTCAGTGTGTCCTATGAATGCCGTTGCTGGCGGAGAGCCCGTAATGAAAAGTGGCATTCCGGCGTGCCGTCTGCATATTGCCGGAGCCCACCTCGTAATGGCAGGTCGCCCGCCTTTCATAAGAGTCAGCCACGGCGCAAGGTGGAGCGGGGGAAACGGCGAGCAAGCAGCATAAAGGACGCGGGACGGCGCTTCCACGAGCCAGCCAGAGCTGCCGGTCGCAATGAGCTGTCAGTTCGGAGCGACCACCGCACAAAACGCGTAACCAGATTACAGGACACCAACAAGGAGCTCCCCAGAATCCACCGAGCTGGAAAGTCTCCGAAGAGAAAGGCCGCACCGTATATTCGCAGGAAAATACACGCTAGGCTGTGCCCTTACTTTAGGAAGACTCCGTTTACTTACCCCAGATAACTTTCCTGGGCAATAGAACATCCTCAACATATCAATCTCAGTTCAGCCAAAGCCGCAAAACTATTAAAAAATATCTATAAACATTAAAATGTATTAACAAATTATCTTGTTTTAAAACTCATAGGTTGGTCGGAAAGACATAGTAAGATAGTGTGACAGAGGCAGGGCACCCTATATACCTTTCCTGCTGGACCCGCAATCGAACATGGAACCCAAAACACGCATGGATCCTAGCGTACTTCACACACAATGCTAGACTTGCAAGAGGTAAAGTTCAAGTTAATTAAGAATCTGTAAATTGTAGATATTAATCCATTATTTTATTTTTTTACGTATGGCTTTACGCCTCGTCGACGTCGAGATCATTAGAGGCGGGATGGGACTGGGGACTTGGGATGGGAAGAAACTGGGCGATGGTCTTTTGAATGAAGCATCCCGGCATTTGTCGGAGTGATTGGGGGAAACCATGGAAAACCCAAATCTGGATACCCTAAGCGTTCACTCATCACGCTCGATTTATTCAGTATATGAGCGGTCTGGTGGCACAGTGGTTAAGGCGTCTAATTGGAGACCGATAGATCCCCGGTTCGAATCTCTGCCTCCGCAGGGATTTTTGTAGACCCTTAACCCGACCTTCACATCTGATAAATCTTATGTTGTGTACACAAAGTACATCGGGGTTCGAATTTCACGTTAAACTGTAGGTCCCCTTTACCAGGCAGTCACCGGGTTACGTAAAGAGGAAAGGAACTGGTCGTCCTACCTCCTATACCAGGCTAAGTATACCTCCTTTCGGAGGGTCCAAACAAACTCCGGATTGAATGCAAAGCTTAGCTATTCAATATCTTGTGACAAAAAATAAAATTTACCAACAAAATCCGGTCAGTTTTATATCAGACTCATAAAATCTTTGTTATTTTCCCATTTCATTGTAAAAAGAATTTCTTCACGCATTTTCTGAACTACAGCTGTTTGAGACAATAATGTAGGGTTGTAGTAAAAACTAAAGGCAATGACGATACACGTAATTACTGATTTGGTATATAATATTATACCTTTTTACGTACCGCATATATGATCCAAAGTATTACCTTCAAAAGTATAAATATTTCAAAAGTACGGGTTACATAACCAGTATTGAATGTTTCTTTGAAATCGAATAACATGCCACATCGCAGGTCTTGTGTTGGTGAAAAAGACAGTGTTCTGGTTGGCATTTTGACCCACGCATAAGTAGCTACTTTAAGTCAATAATCTGCTCTACAAGCTTACTGAAGACATAATCTGGAGGTGAGACTAAAGGAAACCAGAGTATTGCTATATAAAGTGTTTGACAAACTAATTTTGACATATGGCTCTGGATCACGAAAGAAGAGGGGTCCAAGCAGATTAAAGGGGGAAGGGATGAGGTTTCTGTGAGCAATAGAAAACGACACGAAGAAGGATAGGATAACAAATGAAAACGGTAGGGAGAGCTTGTAGGTGGAAGCAGTAGAAGGAACACTAAAGAAATAAAATTTGCAATTTGGGAGGGGGTATGTTATTGGAATGGAAGAGGGAGTATTGCCAAGGTTAAAGTTTTGGATCAAAGAGTAGGAAAGGGAAACAGACCTATCTGAAAACCACGGATAGATGACGGATCCAGATGCAGATAGACAATAGAGACCAATGGAGTTTACTAGAGAAGAAAGCTTAGAGAAACCGTCAAAAATAGAACAGGATGTGCTGGACGAATGATAAACGATATTTGTAGCGAATCAAATTAAGAACGAATCAGACACTGCGAAAGGGTATTAAATAAAAGTCGGCAATTCGAATTGGCATGCTAATATCGCAATACGGCCTGACCTCGTTCATTTTTAACGACAGGCGTATCCCCAAGCAAACTCCCTCCGATTGGTGATCGTATCTCACAAGTTATTGGAAACCGTAACTCCGCTATCCAATGGGCAATTCCCTCGACAACAGGGAGGGCAGTCGCTTCCTAAATCGAAAGTCTGCCACAGCAGACCAGGACAGGAGAGCAGCAGATAAGGGGTTGAAGAACAGCTTCTCTGTCTTACACGCTCGAAAATAAACACCTGACGTGGCGCCGCTAGGTCAGTATTGATATCGTATTTAATAATGTCATTACAAAAGTAGCATGTCTATCGCCATAATTATTTAGGAAAAAATACAGATTGTCGGAAAAGTTTTGATAGTATACGACAGTGTTATCGGTAAACAACGAATACATAGAACGTTGCTGATAAATGATGGTTGCTAACTAAAAATAAATTTAAGTTTCTTGAGACAATCTGTACATTTATTTGTTCATACAATGTAGAATAACGAACACTATCAATTATGATAGCAACGACGAAGAGTCCTTAGTGACAAAATTTTACCGATGATAATTATACCCTCCAGTGATTCAGAGGAAGCAAGGTTTTATTTGATTTTAGTAGTATTGAAAACGAATTTCTGAAATTTGCTTTTGGTTAATAGACATTAAATGGTATATTTTAAGAAATGTACTCCAGGACGGAAGAGTTTAAAACCATTCCGGCTTTCGCATGGCGAACCCATACAAAGCCGAAATCAGAATAATATGATTCACCTGACCAGAGGCGCACGTATGACCGAGGCACCCCAATCGGCGAGGAATGGAAAAACCTCACCCTGTATGGGCACATCCTTTTTCCTTTCTCCCCAAGTGAAGCCTTGGAGGCGGGCTGCTCAAGGATCTCCGGAGCCGTTTTCATCCTAGCTAAGGGAGCGTGCATAAACCACGTAGCTCCATTTTGGCCTCCTGTTTACCCCCCCTCCCCCCCCCACGTAGCCCTACGTGGCTTTTGCCTTTACCCGCCCCCCCCCCCACGTATCAAGTAGCTTTTTTTCCTTTTGATTCCAGAAGACATTTTGTATTGGTTTCTATTGTCAGACTATTTTAAATTGCATACGGAGATAATTAACTGAGGGAAATAAATATTCACATGCTGTTGTGAGTTCTGTTCCTCATTTTAACTGTGAAAAATGTTATGAAACGAAAGCTACGTGGCCTGGCTCGGAACCCCCCCGTCCCCCCACGTAGCCCAGCGTAGCCTTTCAAGCAACCCCCCCCCCCCGGACCGAGCCACGTAGTTTGTGCACGGTCCCTAACCTAAGGGGACGGAATGGTTAGGAATTTGGCTGTAGCCTTTGATAGAAACCATCCAGGAATTCGCCTGCAGTGGCTGTGGAAAAGCACGGAAAAGCGCAGTCAGTATAGGTGGACGGTACTCCAACAACCATCTTTCCCAATGATAGGTTGGAGAGTTAAATCGATCTCCTCTTGATTCAGCTAAGCACATCTGATTGCATTGGAACTTTTTATTAACAACTAGCTTTGCCCGGCATGCGTAGCAATGCCTCTTTTTCTTTCTTAATTGGGTATGCATATACAAATCAGACATACTGACATGTACTAAATAAACGAAAGACATCGCGAAAAACTGAATGGTTTCATGTATAAATTTTGTTTAAAAAAAGTGATGGGTGGGAGTGGATGGGTTTTTGTAAACCTAATGTAGGCAATACTTTTCTTTTTGTTTTAAAGTATACGTGTGCAGTGTTCCATCAAAAATCTGATGAAAACTCAGTTTCTATAAAAAAAAATTGAAATTAAGATAGGTGGGAGTAAAGGGAGAGAGGGGTTACGACTTGTAAATCAAACGCAGACACTATTATTTTATTTGTTTAAAGTATACACATGCAGAGTTCCATCAAAATAGGATATAAACTGCGTGTTTGTATGAAGAGCGTTGTCAAAAGTTTAGGGTGTGGGGGTAAGGTGGGAAGGGGTGAGTTTTTGAAAAACAAAAGTAGACAGTATTTTTATGTTCATTTTAAAATTCATGTGCGTGAATTTCCATCGATATCGGATAAAAACTGTGGGTTTGTGTATCGAAAATATGAAAACAATTCAGGGGTATATAGGGGGTGAGAAGGTGGATTTTTATGGATTTTTTTGGGTGCAGGGACGTTTGCAGGCAGGCACAGAACAACTCACCAAAGTTTCATTGTATTTGGATGAATGGTACAGGAACGCATAAAAGACAAACAAACAAACATTCATTTTTATATATTAAACTAGCTGACCTGGCAATGCTTCACTATTGCTGGACTTGAGTAGGCACATAGAGTAAATGAAAAAATATTTACATATAAATTTTAAACTGCTGTTTCATTCATTTTCAGTTGGAAAGGGTGAGAGAGGATGCGCTTTGGAAAACATATGTAGGCAGTATTTTTCTGTTTGTTTTAAAGTATAAGCGTACAAATTCTTATCTAAATCGGATAAAAAATGTGCTTTGCCTAAATTATGGGGTGAAAACGTAATGGGGTTGGAAAGGGGGAGAGGGGATGAATATTCGGAAACCAAACGTAGGCAGTATTTTTCTGTTTGTTTTAAAGTATAAGTGTACAAATTCTTATCTAAATCTGATAAAAAATGTGGTTTGCCTAAATTATAGGGTAAAAACGTAATGGGGTTGGAAAGGGGGAGAGGGGATTAATATTCGGAAACCGTATGTAGGCAGTATTTTTATGTTTGTTTTAAAGTATAAGTGTACAAATTCCTATCTAAATCGGATAAAAAATGTGGTTTTCCCCAAATTATGGGGTGAAAAAATTATGGGGGTGGAAAGGGGGCGAGGGGATTAATATTTGGAAACCGTATGTAGGCAGTATTTTTATGTTTGTTTTAAAGTATAAGTGTACAAATTCCTATCTAAATCGGATAAAAAATATGGTTTTGCCTAAATTATGGGGTGTTATGGGGAATAGGGGGTGTCTTTTTGGAATTTTTTTTCACAGGAACCTTCGCAGACGCACACTCGAAAACTGTCCAAAGTTTCATTGCAATCTGATAAATGGTATAGGAATGCATAGAAGACGAACAAACAAACATTGATTTTTATATATATATATAATATTAATGAACTAAGCAACTGAGCGAAAAATGGCGTGCAACAACTTTCCTTTCATTATGAAATTGTTTCGCAGACAATACTAAAGATTGTCACCATTAGAGTTCGAAGCATGCATTCCATTAGAGGAAAACGTTCTGGGATCTGTGTTTGCGATGTTGGTGAAATTACTCTGAATGTAACGTCAAAATATGGTGTAAATAAATTTTTTAACTACTTTTTCAGGAACTCTATCACTTCGTATGTCGTTGTGGTGTAGTACTTCGTGGGGAGACAGACGGATATACCGAAAATGATTGACTTTATAACAAACAATAAATATGGCACCAAAGCCTCGACTCGGAGGGGATGGTCCTTTGTTCGCGGACATGGCATATTATTGCCCGCCACTGCCGACTGAGACTCACTAAAGACGCGTAGACACGCGTCTGGCGGGTGCTTCATAACGGAGATCTTATTCCGCTAAATTAAGTTCATTCCCTCGGCGTTCAAAGCACGTTTAATTATGCCATTCCTAACTTTCCTTTATATTAAAATCACAGCATTAATTAGGAATTCAAGGCGGGCGAACGGACAAACTTCGGAGCCTGCTTCATCGGGGGAAGTCAAGAGTCCTTCCCGGAAGAGAAGAAGGAATACAGAAACTTTAAAAACAATCACCTTGATTGTTTTTGATAAGTACGTGACAGATCACCTTGCAAATAATATGTGGCGAAGGCCCTTATTCGGTTCACTTTTTCCTCTATAATCACTGACTTGGTTTACATTAACTTCGATAAAATATTGTCTTATTATGCTTACTACGATGCCTCGATGATTATTATTATTATTATTATTATTATTATTATTATTATTATTATTATTATTTGATCTGACTCTGCGCTTCGTTGATGTTGAGGACATTAAAAGTGGAAAAGAACTGGGAGCAAGGAACGAGAAGGAATTCGGCCATGGCTTTTTGCAGGGACCATTGCAGCTTTCGCCTGGAGTGATGTTGGGAAACCATGTAAGCCCCAAATCTGAATGGCTAGATGGGGATTCAAGCCCGCGTCCTCCCGAAAGCGAGGTCAGAGCGTTGCTGCTCACCCAACATACTCGGTAATAATTTTTCATTATATTCTGTTTCTCCCTATGTTTATGCACATCACAAGTCACCTTTGAAATTATCCTGTTGTTTAAGTCCGCCACTGGACAAAGTGATGTCTGAAACTGGAATGTACACACATTTAGACACGTATTCGGTACTTTTACTTTATACTTAACAGCCAGAATTTTCTAATATTATTCGTTTAATAATCCCCATTTGGGCGGCATTCTGTAATAACTAATTAATATGATAATATTCATCCCTTTTCACGCGCACCATTTTGAATTTATAAAGAGGTTATTACAAAATGTTCTGTAATACCTAATTATATTTATCCCTTTCCATGCGTACAATTGTGAATTTATAAAGAGATTATTACAAAATGGTGCCTAACATTATGACTTATTAATTTCATAATACATATAGGTCATCACAATACAGTTATGAAAGCAGGAAACGGGAAATAGGCCTGTACTACATTGACGACACACGGTATACGGAACGTTTTCCTCGAACTGTGGTGCTCTGATCCCAGCTTGGGTTCTAGAAAATGGACTCCTCAAATTGTTCATTGCAATGATTTATAATTTCATGAAGGAAAAAGCTCTTTCTTAATCCGCTATATACTTGAATACAGTAAAAAAATTTTTAAAGGTTAAAATGCGGACCAAATGAATAATGTGTGTATGAGTGCATGGCTTTAGCTCCGAGCGCCTTGTCAGGGTGGGGGACTGTCAGCGGCACGAGAACAGTAACCACACATCAGTGGCCAGTGAATATGGCAACTTATGATTAATAGCTGCCCTCATTAATCTGCAGGCGCGAGCCGTCACGGCCAGGGAGGGCCACCCCAGCGCGCTCAGAAAGTCCCAAGTTTCCACTCGCCACAGAAAGGCCGGCCGGCCAGACGATCCTAAGAGGATTACGTTAGACTTGAGAGCAGTAGGGGAGGCGACTGGACGAAACAACGCGCCCGCCACCCGCACAGAAAGCAAGGGTTGGTCTCTGGACGCGTCCTTGATGGTATTACGGCTATGCTAGGGCTACTCAGCAGAAATGCGATGGCTTCCTATATCGGACGGCGTGACAGGGGATCAGATCACGGAGTAGGTGCCTGTCAGAAACACCTGCAGCCGACATAAGGTCTCTTCATGTTGTTCATTTCATCACCACAGACAAGTTTTCAAAACGCAAGTACTCAGAAATCTACAACGTAAATAACAGATTTTATTTTACTGAACGTAAAGTTCTCAAATTCATGATCTCTCATTCAGGGAAGAACTAATAATAAAGTAAGGATTCTAGAGGCTACCGAGACTGGCGGGTGAGCGGTAACGCTCTAAAGGCCGATTCCCACGGCGCGTGGTACGGTAGTATGCGTCTTTCATCTTTTACCGCCTGGCGGTGGGTCGAGGCGCACTGTACCTGCTAGCATATGCGGCAAAGATGAGAGACGTCCCCTAACACGCGACGGGGGACGCGCCGTGGGAACGGGTCTTAACATCGCTTTAGAAAGGGCTCAGGTTCGAATCCCTGTCTGGACATCAACATTTAGGTTTCCCATGGTTTCCCGGAATCATTCCAGGCGAATGCCGGAATGGTTCCCCCGAAAGACCGAAGTCCTTCGATTTATTTGACGCCAGTTCTTTCCTTCCTATAATGATCTCTACGCTAACGGGAAGATAAAAATTAGAATATACGAATCAGATAATTAAAGCCGTACGCTGTATAGGTAGGATCAGATGAAGAAAACAAAAATAGATGTGGGGTTCTACATCGTTCACAATCTTCAATATTTAAAATTAGAGAATGCATAAATAACATGGTAACTCCATAAATTACACTGAGAACAGAGGAGTATTGTAAATTACCTCTATGCTTTTTTCAGAAGGGCAGAGAAATATTTTTTTGTTTTTTGCTTCAGAAGGAATTACAAAAAATATAGATGAGTCTTGAGAAAAATTATGTTTGGCCATCCCTTTAATTGCATCTAATTGAAGTTTCCATGTTAAGAAGGTTACTATTTTCATGGCACAAGTTAATCTCACAGACGAAAGAAAAGTTCTTTTCTTTTTGCTCCTTTTACAATAATAAGGGTACTTTGATATTGGCGTCCCGGTTGTTTACAAATAGAGATGAAGTATACTTTTTTCCCTTCAGACATTATAATGATGTGGAGCCTCTAGAAGTGAGCCCTCAGACTCAAATGTAAATCTCCAATAACCTCTCTTTCAATTGAGATTCTAATTAATATATGAGTTGCCATGATTTAAATCTTTCTTTCAGGGAAAATCCAGATAAACTAATTGGGCCCACTCGTACACTGTGAAGGGTACTCGGAGAAATCCTCAAATATATGTGAATAAGAATCAGGAGTAATCCTATTTTTGGCATCGCAAGCTCATTAAATACTGAAAACGAATTAAAGCCATTTGCGAATGAAAACACCGTCTGTTAACAACTGTCTTTAAAGGCAGTCACGGAAAGAAGGAAGAGAGCGGGAAAATAAGTATTGCAGTGGATGACGCATGATGGAGTGTAGTGCGTACTATTTAGTAGATTGCGACGAAATGAGGCAGTTCCTTCAAGTAGACAGGAGACTCGAACTGACGTTCTGCACGAAAAGGTCATTAGAACACTTGTCAGCACATCCATCCTGAAAACAGTAATCTCTTACACTAATCAGACTGTTTGCGCGTAAACTTTTTTTTGTGGGATGATCTACTGCTGCATTAATGGAAAAGACGAAGATCGAACTAAAAGTCAACGTATTCCTCCAAAAAAGGTCCTTCACCCCACTTTTCCTCCGCCTCTAATGACGTCAACTTTAACAAGTCTTTAAATCCAAATTATAATAACTTCTGTGAAATTCTGGATAGATATTTGCAATTCGCTCGACTATTCCCTGCAATGTCAAGATGACAAATGCGTAGATATCGTCCAATTCTACGAACCTGTGGATCCTGAAAATGACCTTCTGGCTTCTATACTCTACCGCTGTTGCTTTCGTAATACCAACTAGGGTCTACGCATAAATTTATTGAAGGTTATACCTACGGACGTGAAGCAACTTAGATTTATTATAATACAGTAATAATAATAAAGGAATGCATTTGACATTAACTTTCAGTGTAGCTCAGGTTCTGAATCTATTCTATTCGACTTATAAGAATGAATTCACATATAAAAGCTGTATAACGCATTCCTGTCAATCATTTTGTTATTGAGATATCGAGAAAAAAAAATTAAAAATCACGATTGCTCTACCATGTTTAATTTATACAGCCGATAAACAGTAACAATCGATATGAAGAACAAAACCAAATTATGCAGCTTACCTGTCTCTGTCAACACTTGAAACAAAACAAGTTCGAATAGTAATGTTTAATTTACCCCTACTGCACGTAAGAATCGATGATAAAGTTACTTCTTTATATGTGAATAATCGAACAATGACGATAGCACCCTTGCATATGGCGCTTTTGAAGTTTTGGTGGAATTAATACACTTTTTTCTTCAGAAACAAACTGTGTAGAAAATCTGTATATTCTAGTTTCTGATCCCCACTAATGGGTGATTCTAGTTTCAATAGTTTACTGAGGTGTCATGACAAATTTTGTTTTTCTACAAAATATCAAATCCGTTGATACGTTCCCGTGTTTGAATACTTACAATTATGTCTCATAAGCTTGTCTTTGAGTTACATCTCGCCACTATAAATTCATATTATAACAGCATGCAGCTAGGGCTTGAATCACAGAACACAATACATTTAAAAACAGTCATTACACACGTACAACACTTGCAGAAAAGAACTGCACTCATAAGAATCTCGCGATAGTTTCAGGACAGAATACCAAAGTTATTGGTGGCCAACTTAAAATCGTCCAGTATCGGAGAGTTGTAGCAAAACATGAGACGGCGCCGGCGATAACGGAGAGGTAATTATGTGTTACGGCATCGCCAGCTGTGAGTAACAATTGCCGGCAGCTGTCACTACGTAATGACCGGAACTCCGGGGGCTAACGGCGTGGCGACCCTTCGCAGCGACCAATTAATGACGGCCGGCTCAGCTCGCCGTCCAATCAGCCGGCGAGTTTCATTACGGCAAGAGACGCCGTCCCCAGAGTCCTGCGTCTTACGACGTACTGAAAGGATGTACCATTCCCCACTCGGGAACAAATGTCAGATCCTACTGCACTAAATGACCATCGGGAGGATTTAAACGAACAGGACAACAATATATCCTTAATTTTGTTCATTACGGAGCACATTTATTAATTGTCTTATCAATTTATCGTGCTCGTCAAAACAGACTCCCTAATACAGAACGCTTAAGCTGAAAATTGTATTCGGGGCAATAAATCACTAATATCTGAATAGGACATGTACCACTACAAATAAAGGAAAATTTGATCTGCCAAATTCCATCTACAGCTCTCTTCTGCGCCTGCCCTATAACAAAATCCCTACTTTAACGGCCAACGCGTTAAGATGTTGCACATGAATATTAAAATTCTGTAACATCTGCAGCTGAAATTAATTCAGTGAACAGTTGCTACTTCACAACTTGCAGGATCGATTAAGAGACGATGAGTTCTCAATCGCAACAAAGCCACTCTTGTTAGCACCTACCTCTGGCTATTCCTAGGTCTTCATTGAGCTACATACAGTGTGCTATTATCTTCAGTATGCTGCTAAGTACCCTAATGCACAAGATAACTAACGCTTGCAGTGGGAACAAATTTTCAGAAGTTGTAGCAAATTAATGCATGTGAGGGCGTGTAACACTGCAACAGTTGTTTGTCAAGTTAATTTTATTTGAGATGCCAATTTTTCTGCAGAAATTTGACCTGTCAGCAGTAGTTCGATTGATCTGCACCCACATCTTCATTCTGCAATTGGCGGTCTGGTGGCTCAGTGGTTAAGGTGCCTAACTGGAGATCGAAAGGTCCCCGTTTCGAATCTCTGTCTCGGCGGGGATATTCAAAGGTCCTTAACCCGACCTTAAGCTCTGGCACAGCTTGCTGTGTAATGTGAAGTACGCCAGATCGGTTTGAATTCCACGTTAAACTGCAGATCCCCTGTACCTGGTAGGACTACCGGGTTAGGTCAAGCCGGATACGACAGGGGCGGAATGCGCAGCCAATAGAAACCCTGTCACCAGATCATTACGACCACGTGTAATTATTATTATTATTATTTCTCTGGAATTTAAAAACTTTTTCACCAAAATTAACTCTAATCCGTGCATTCCAATCTCGAATAGCACGAGGGAAGAAAGAATTCTGATAAGCATCAGTGCGGCATCTTATTTATCAAGTCTTATCGCTCCTGTCATTGCGACCCGAATAGGTTGGTGGACGACGTATTTCATCACACTCGTAAATGAAATTGGGTGTAGGTATGTTTTCCAATAAGATCAAATCGAAACCTAAGTCGCCTGTCTACTAGAGTATCCCAGCCGAATTAACGAATCAATTCTGTTACGCTTTCAAAGGAATGTAGCAAGCAGTCATGAATCGAGCGGCTCTTCTCTGTACTTCCTCTGTACTGCCAATCAGATCCCCATGAAACTGGTCCCAAATGCAGACGCACGAGAGTTTTGTACGCTATCTTCTATGATTGTGTATTTCAATTTTTCAAGATTCGGCCTATGAATCGCAGCCTAGAATTAATTTTACCTGCGACCGAATTAATGTACAAGTCTCATTTCATGTTGTATTGTTCTGTTATGCCCAAATACTTCACTGAATCAGCCATATCAATAACTGAACTTTTTACTTTGTATCTCTGAACAAACAGGTTATTTTTTATTAGTCATGCGCATTGCCTCTGACTTTCTACAATATAGCTGCCATTTGTCGCAGCATGTCGAAATAACACCCAGACCGCGATCGCTTTGAATTTCTAAGCAACCGGCCGAATTCTTACTTCCCTGCAGATGACCGCATCATCAGCAAACAATTTCAAACTGCTCTTCACGTTGTCTCCAAAACACTTTATGAAAATTAATAAACACTTCTCTGAGGGACACCTGATGTAACATCCAGTTTAGAAGAGGCTTCTCCATCAACGACGACATACTGCGACATTACAAACTGAAATCTTGTCGTCCTGTTCATCTCTAATTGAACTATAATCCTTGCCTACTTTAATGTGTTCACAATCTACCTCGCTGACGCATACAGGTAATTAAATATAGCAACCAGAAGATGAACGGGAAATTTTTTAAAAAAACTGATGTTTTTTTTATCTGAATAGTCTAAACAGGAAGAGAGAGACGGTTTTAAAAATCACGTGCGATTTTCGTCATTGGTTCTCTGAGCAGTAATACTATCCAATTTATGGAGAAAGCAATAAAGATACGTACCATTACAGTACAATAAGTTTTAGAATAAATAATAGTTACAATGATGCTACATTTTATAAGTAGTAAGGCCCGAGAAAAGAAAATTCAATCACTAGGTAAGATATGAAGATAAAATAATAGAAGTTATTATTATGCAGTACGGTCAAGAATAAAATCAGAAACTCCTTACTCTCGGCAGTTTTAAAGAATAATGAAGAATTTAAAAAAGTTTAATTCCTAATCAAACATATAAAGGCGAAAGGAACTGTAGATTTTATACTGACACGGCAGTTGCTAAGTTCTAAAGTCAAATCATGTTTAAAGCGTCCTGATTTAAGAGTACGCCTCTACTGCCGCTTAACGAAAATTTGATTGAACCATTAAAGTACACTAATAGAAAAAAATTATAGTATTTGTTAACTTTTGTGGTGATTAATCATACTTTTCTAAGCAAACACGTCCGTATTCATTTTAGATATACTCATGTCTCGAGTGGTTCCGCACGCTTTCTCTATGGTCATTACAGAAACTGCCCCGGAAATGTTAGTTCAAACAAAGCCGCCACAGTTCGCATTCTGTGAAATGATAAAAAGCCCGATCGCAATTCTGTCGGACCTTGAAGGTAAGTCGGTGAAATGATGAAATACCTAACCAGATTTATCAGCGGAGTGGACTGCCACGATATTCTCCATAAATCACGAACAAGGCGTGGCCGCGGATGCCGGAAGACAGCCCTGGGACGTAATCCTTGAAAAGAGAACGCGAGGGGATGCTACAGACCATCTGTTTTAATCAGGGCGAAACACGATTATCAACACAAAGAGAGATTCCCCTGCGCATCAAAGTGACGGGGCACTTCTATTGAGAATACTGCACGACGTCCAAAGATTACTTAATCGTTTTTCCTGGAGTTGGAACATGAATACAAATTAAGTTTACTTGGAAGAATGAGATATGAATGGGACCAGAAATCTCGGTATCCACAAACACGTAGGTCTAATACCCGAGACCACACCAGATTAAATTCGGTGTTATTGAATCTGTACGTTGCTTTATAACTTTTTCTAATAACACAGAGGATAAAGGATAGAGAAAGAGTGAAAGGAGTTATCGCTGCCATCTTCAATATATCTCTAAGTGATTGAAAATCATCAAATACTCGAGACTGGGAATAGTTCTGAATTACTGTTGCACAAAAGCTATAGAAAATTCTACAAGAAGCAAACATATAATTTCAAAGTTAACGGTAGATTTCTAAGACATTTATCACGATTAGACACTAACCTTTACTATTGCTAACGTTTATCCCTTTTCTTTATTACGGTATTACCTGGTCTCGGCGTCTGCATATTTAGGAAGGCATACGACATACCCATGTGGGAGAAAATCCAATGTTGATATGTATGTGCGCGAGGAATCAAAGTTGTGAAAATGTGTGTGTGTGTGTTTTTTCCCCCGTCCCCTCGTATTATGTTTGCGTAACGTGTTTTTCAAGACTAATGGTGGAAACCATGTCAACATTTTCCTAAGTAACTAAAAATACCATGGTCACAATAGGCGGCATGTTGGAATCTAGGTTTCAACCCAGGGCCATTGCATGCCTATTGGCCATTCAACACGTATGCTTAAGTAGCATTCAACTCTTGGAACACTTCAACGGTCCAATCAAGAACAGCTTACTGTAAAACGACAACGTTTAATACAAATGTTCTACCAAGTTTTCGTAAAAGTTGTCAACGACATTTGCTTCGTTCTAGGCGACTGATAAAGAAATGAATACTAGAGAGTGTTTTGCATGAAAACTGAAAGAACCACGCAATGAAGTCTTCACGGGTGTACGCCGGATTGTGTTGCGAAAACACGATATTTGGACGAATAGCTCCGTCGTCTTCCTCAGGTGCGAAAACATGGCTGACCGAGAGATGTTTTCGCACAGATACAGTATCTGTCGGTCAGCCGATCAGTAAAGATGTTTTAGAACCTGGGGAAGACGACGGAGCTAGTCGTCGATACACCGTGTTTTCATAACACAATCCGACCGTATACCTGTGAAGACTTCATTGCAAGCAAGTGTACGTTCTTACATAAACGACCTCCTCCCCTACTACCAGGAAATATTAGTATCATATCCTTTTTTCGTATCATCTAAACACGTTGGTGGGAGAAGTACTTCATAGATATAGAAATGAAAGTATAAGATCGCATTTCAGTCAGTGATCTTCACAACTATTTTAATTTATTTGCTACGGGAAATGTTTAGATACTGGTTTATGAGGCCTACAAATCCTGTTACACACAAATCATTATACGTACCAACCAGTGAAGACGTATCCGCAGATGCTGCAAAGCGGGGAGTATACTTGTGTAGCCTATGTCGCACTAGTTCCCACCCCCCAGTGGCATTCCGAAGCAATTACACTAAGCAAACAGTGGCCGAGCATTTAAGACAGGCGGAAATTCCAAACAGACGAGGAAAGCACGACTGACGATCCAACGTTATTACCCATGACTCAGGGAACAGGATCAACTGTACTCTGAGCAATCTTCTTTATGAGGGTTGAGTCCAGTCTCGGGAACCAGAAGGGTTAAGGGTTGTGGTTGCACTAAAGCGACTATACTGTGATAACGATAAAAGCCATAACTAGCGTGCAATAAGTAGAGAAGACCTGATGGTTGTAAGATACTTTTGCGGAGTGTATTATTACTTTCGGCTTTACGCCTCATCGACGTCGTTAGAAGCATGAGAAGATTGGGGACTAGGAACCGGAAAGAAATTGGACCATAGAATTTTGAAGGAACTACCACGGCATTCGCCTTGCGTGATTCTGCGAAACCATGGAAAACTGAAATTTATGTGGCTGAACTATAGGTCGAATCGGCTTTATCCCATTTACTTATAAACTGATAAACAAATTCATGTATGCCCCAGAAACAGCTACATGCCGGGGTATAGAAGTATTAACATCATTTACGTCAAAATATCAGGCAGAAAACGCGCGACGTATTTATTTCAAACATACGCCGGGAAAAACTCAATTCTCACATCATTTACGTCACGTTTATAGTGACAGCCTTCGTGAAAAGTGCGCATTTCTACTTTACTAGTTTTTGTTTTATCATGTTTACATTGGCATATTTAAGTAATAAAGAGCGGAGTAGGTGTATTGTACGATATAAGTATTTCCAAGTATCAGTACTGGAACTACAGTAGAACTTCAATTATCCGAATCAGTTGGGACCGGGCCCCTTTCGGATAAATGGATTTTTCCGAAAAATTACTGTATTTATGTTGAAAATGGGAGAAAAAAACTATTTTTAAACAAAAGTGCTTTCAATTAATTAAATTAAAAGGCAACACATTTATATGTTAAGCGCACTTACAAGTGCTGTACATTAGTACAGTATGTATGTGCCGTACTGTTAATAAGTACTGTAACTGCTTCCTGAACATCTCGGTCAAAGCAAGCTGTTTGACTGTATTAAGCCGTGTTCGGGCAACCAAGTAGCGCATCCGCTTGACAGTGAGAAGTTGCATGTGGTCACACTCGGGCTGACGCTCCATCCACTTCAACGCAGTTTTCAAGGCCGGCAAATGCTTGACTAGCTGACGGTCCCGTGTCTGCTTCAACTTCGACGTTAAGGTCCTCTTCTTCCTCGACACTTTCCTCTCTCACACTTTCAATAAATTCTTCATAATTTAGAATTTCATACCAAGGGTCTGACGAATCACACAAAACCCACTATCCTAAATCTTCAGCACTAACCTCTGAACATCCAGGAATGTTCAGAAGAATGTTTCTGAATTCCTCAAGTGACACATCATCACCATCGTCTCTTCCCTTTCCTTTTCTTGAGCTTTTTTTTCCCCTTTCCTCCCTTTCCTTCTCTTCTTCAGTGGATATGCATTTCAACTTGTTCCACACACGTCTTAATATGACTGCCTTAAGCGATTCGGATAATCAGCGATTCGGATAATCGGAGTTCGGATAATTGGAGTTCTACCGTACTGATTTCAGTTTCCAGAAACTAATTACTTTCCTCTTAGTAGAACCGATAGAATTACGTTTCAGCACATATCCGGGATGGTAAACTATATATTATCCATCAAAACTCTCTACCCAATGGATTTATTGCCGGTTACAAACCCATTGGTAGAAAGACAATCAGAGAGACTTTACTAAACTTGAAGATGATACCTCATAATCTGCGAGCAAAATATATCAAAATGAGAAAAAATATAAGCACTGCCTTCCGAAAAACAAGCAGCTAGACTTCTTTTTTCGTGTAATTTTTTAATAAATATTTTTTTACTTACTTCTTCCTCCCTCGGTAAATATGTTGCTCCGTTCTGCTTTCATCCCATAACTATTTCAGCATTTAACCAGAATATTAAAAAGTTTCTACCACACTTACCCTCCATTTAAGATTCTTAGTACCTTTGACAGAGTTTTTAACAGAAAATTAAGGATGAAGCCTAGAGTACGAATCATAACTGGGATAACCTCGGTAGTGTTTGTAGGTATTACACTGACTATAGGTACTTGCGCCATGGTTTAACTTACCAAAAATAAACAAATGACCATTTGAAGCAGTATGTGACATAATTTTGGTTCTGTCTACTGGAGCGAAAAGTAAAACATGTGCAGGCCGATCTGGGTTTAGAGTATAAATTCCCCAAATCACTCCAGGCAAATGCCGGGATGCTCCCTTCAAAAGGCCATGGCCGAATTCCTTCCCATTCCTTGCCCCCATCCTTGCCCCCCATCCTTTCCGGTCTCTAAAAGACCTCGATGTTAAAAAGAGACGTAAAGCAGTTAAACAAAAAAACAGAGTATAAAAATTGGTTCCCCTTGGAAATTAGCGGTCACGCAAGTAATCGTAACCTGATTTGTAACTAAGCTGCTATAATCTATAAAGGAATCCCTTAACTGGAAAATTTTATCTGCGTAAGAAAGAACAGAAAAAAGTCATATATCAAGTCAATAACTGAAGTGCACAAGGAGTTACTGTTTCTGGTGCAGCGGTATCGTCTAAATTCTGCACGGCCCCTATCTCTCTTTGATGCAGCGAGGGGGAAGGGTGTGATGGTGATAACAAAAGAGAGGCCGGAAATTTTTCCCATCTGCTGCTCCAACACATAAATGACTCTTTGAAGTCCACAGACATCCGACAGACTGCTGACGTCTCAATTTCCTGCGCCGCCCTTCGAAAACCAACAAGACGGGTTTATTTAAAACTACTAGTTGAGGAATGGATGGCAGAAAAAGCGAGATCGCAAAACAAACACTGAATGAGTCGTATTTCACTGGCACTGCTACTCCGTGGACGAGGAAAATGTCTAATGTGTTGCAGCTATCATAGCACAGAGACCGAAGTAGGAAAATAATGCTCTGGTTCGTTTTTTTGTATGGTAAGAAAAAAAACACGTATTAAAGCATAAAATAAAATTGCTTCCCCCCATATGGTGTAGTGGTTGAAATACAGGGGAAAAAAAACATGTCACAATAAATTAACCCACTAATGTCTTCTACCAGCATTTATCAATCAGTAGGCAGATACAGCAAATGGACAGCAGATTTTCCTCTTTCTAAGAGCCGAATTCAATAAACATTCAGAATAACGTCGATAGACTTCAATGTGTCACAAGGAAGGAAGAAATGATTTCCATTGATGCCAATTTTGCACAAAAAGTGTGCTACGAAATAAAAAAACATAACTTCCATCATTGTTTTAAAAATTCCAACAAGTAATTTTGGATTATTTTTTTTATTTTTTGAAAATTTTTACTTAAATGATTGTAAGATGATAAGGCAGACGAAGTGAATCTGAACAGCAAAATCAGGTGAAATGCCATTGGATGAACTATCTTTAAATACGGTTTCTACTTCTTTTTCGTTTCTTCCTAGAAACTTAACGTTTTATTCCACATATTCCGTTATAATAAGTGCGGTTGAGCTATATACGAAGTTCCAAAGTATCAGGAAACATCCCACTTTCTTCGAGGCCAGTTACCATGAAAACTTTTAAGGAAACGAGTATACGACACCAATTGTTATTTTAAATACTAATAATATTATAAATGCAAAAGTCTGAATGGCTGGATGTTTGATTTCCACTCAGTAATGGCTCAACGGATTTGAATGAAATTTGGTACCGATTTAAAACATAGTCCGGATTAGAGCATACGATATTTTCGTGCCGTTTCGCAGCAGGAAATGTAAATCTGTTAATAACTTTAAATTTTTTTAACGCCATGTTTTCTTTCTTTGTGTTATTTAGCAAGTATATGCCTTCAGTTATGTACATGGGAACAGTCTGACAACATACGTACTCCACCATAACGCCGTTCGTTGTAACATGGGTCATAATTTATGAGAAATAGATCAAAACTTAAAATGCTGATTGTATATCAGTAGAAAAGGCTACAAACTGCAGTTGCAAAATGGCCGCAAGGGCCGAGTCGTCGAATTCCCGTGCCGGAGACCGCGGATCGATCCACGCTCGAAGCAATATTTGTTTTTTTTCTTTCTTTTCTGCATGCTCTTCATCTGTTGGTACAAATAACGAAATACATATTCATTTTTCTTCGAGAGCTTGAGTGATTTAGATAATACTAAGTACAAACTTTTCTCACTAGGTGATCATAAACACTGTAAATCACCTCCAACGTATCCCCACCTTGTGGATAATGTCTACGTTCTATTACGTTCCGAGAACGGCTTGGGAGATTCTGTAAAAACTCGGTGTACCTGTTTCTCACTGTGCGAATAAAAATTCTACAGTGGTAAATCACGCCAATATAATTTTATTGGTTATTCGCTGAGCTATATGCGGAACAGCTCGAAAATATCCTAATTTTGACTAACTAGGTACGAATTTCATTCATATATATATATAGGTGAACAGTGATAAATGAGAAGACAATTGATGTAAAGTTGGTTAAGCCGAGAAATAAGAAGAAGCTCTCTTTTTAGTTTGGCGAGAGCGGGAAGATGTGGCAGACGAAGGCACAATTGAATTAAATGAGAACAGTATCGCAAAAAGAAGAGTACGTACATAGTTTGTTGAGAATTACCGTAAAGGTCTCGTAGTGGTGAAGTATTAATAAATCACGACTTGCGAGAATGGTTGTAGATTTGAAAGACAAGCTTTTTACAAATGAAACTCAAAAAAAGTAGCGACTATCGTCTTGGTTGTTGGTTTGACTGGTACTATTGCAATCAAACGAAAAAGTTTTTTGTTTATTAAATGTGGAACTGAATCAGTTTTAATGCATATGTGCAAACCAAAGTTAGGTGAAAAACACATTTCTCCACAATTTTACTGCAAGGAATCAAGAAGAGTAAGATGGTTATAAAATTAGAAGTAAAATTGTTTTAATTGCCAAATTTATCTATTGCAAAAATCGCTAGCATATTTGAACCTGCTAATTTAAACAAAGAGTAAACATGTTTTTTACAACACTCTCCGCAGGTATACAGACTAACTGTTCCATGTTACGAAACATTTATGATCGAGACAAGGGCAACCCCATCCCCCATACAACGGGAGGAAGAAGTCAGGGGAGGTGTAGTCAGTAATGAAGAGTGGAAGTGATCGACGTTCTCCGATTTACCAATAACACCAGCTTTCATGCTTGAGGATGGAGAAACGTTACGCCGACAGACCATCGTGTCTGACGACCGACATTAGCTGGCAAATGGGGCGAGGAAGATCAGATATATCTCTCGCTTCACGCCTGCTAACCATTTCGAGGTCAGCAATTCATTACGTACTAGGACACATATCAGTAAATCATTACGTTTATGGTACAGAAAATTTATGTCAGTTCTATTTTGAAACTACAGCTATATGAATAACTAGCAGAGTTCCCGGCGTTTCACGGTATAGTTGGCGTAGTTTACCCGTACGCTATTGTTATCCCTGCAGTGAGAAACATTTATACAAAGTTTCATAAAATTCGCGCTAACTTAGATTCACCACCCTCTAAACAAAAAACGGGTGGACTGAAATTTATTTGCACGTACACTATTTTCATGCGTCCCAAAAGATTCATGTGTATCAAGCTTCTTTAATTTGGTTAAGAATTGCATTACTAAGTTACCAAATAACGCTAGATTATGTTAGAAACTCACATTTGATTCAGTTGCGAAGTGAATGGATATACATTTTTCTCGAAATGCCAGATACTTTAAGTCCACTGATTCAGTCTTTTATACAAATATCAATAGTGAATCCAGAATAATATTATCGTAAAAAAATTGTGAACAGGAGACTAATGATAATGGCCAGAGACATTGCAGTTGTAGGTACTGCCAGAGATTGTGGTTAAAGAAAATCTCTGTTGTTTTTACGGCTATCTATGGCGTTTAAAAATTGAATATCCTGAATTAAAGGAAAGAATACATCAAGTTTTGTTTGGTGTGCAAAATAGTTATTATTCTAAAGTTATCTTATTGCTTTCATTAAAGGCTATGGCCAGAGACATTGTATTTGTGTGTTTAGTGCGTCATTCCATCTTTGGGATTTGTCATCAAACGTCTAGAATTTCATTTAATGCTCCTGCGTTATTTAACATTTAAACATAAGACATGCTAAACAACTGAATTGAGATTCTAAGCTTTAAAACGGTGAAAACCCCTTCAAAATTTTCTCAGTAGTTTCCGAGTTTTTATAAGACAAGATAGATGAGCAACATAGAACTGAGGGGAACAGATTCTCCTTCCAAGCCTTCCCATCCACAGTATCCCTTTTGGTTTTATGGCTCGTTCTGGTATGGCTCTTATGCAGGAAGCATCAAGAAATTGGTCTGAAGTGATTTTGGAATACCGGTGTTTAAATGGTCGGACTGCGGATGGAATCCGCACTCTCGCTAATTCAGTTCCGAAAGATGACATTCATCCACCAGGGTTGATGGAAAGATGAGGCTGTATACACCATTCTCACATAACTGCGTCTGCTAACCATTGATATTTGTATCCTTTCACATAGCATCTGACGTGTCTTCTTTCGTTCATGTTGCTACTGTTCCTCAGAATCTTGTGTACTCAAACGCTGCTTCAAGCAGACGAACTCATTCTTTCCGATAAAATTGCTATCTTTGTCTTCATTTCTAATACTGCTTACTTTGTTTACCAAGCGGACTAACATTTCTTATTTCTCTGGGTTCAGCTTATCGTCAAAATCTTGAGTCATTAAACATAATTTGCACTATGGGATGAAATTGCTTCTGGTCGTTTCAAGTGTGTAAGCTTTCTATTAATAATTATACAGGGTCCGGCAATAAAACCTCCCACATTTCACGTAGCCGGCGTGCGGGTTGTAGTGAGGATACTGATGTGGAATGTGTTTTGTTTTAAAGAGGTGTACCTGCCATTTTCAGTGTGCGCCATGTCATGGCTTGGTGAGCATCGTGCGTTTGTTGTGGACGAATTTATTCGTAACAGTTGTTCTCAGATTTTAGGAGACGATTTGAACTTGGCCACCATGATCGTGTCCCGGATAGAAAAACTATTCAACTGTGGGTGTCAAACTTTAGAAACACAGGTTCAGCAAAAAAAAAAAAACAAAAAAAAAAAACCTACAGGCCGTCCTCGGACTGCAACAACGCCGGAAAATTTGGCGCGTGTGTGTCTATGCAACATTCACCAATCTTTGGGGACACTTAAAGCCTATAGTGTACAAGCATCGTCCCACAACACTGCAAGCACTTAAAGAGGCCATTACCCAAGAATTGGCAGCCATTCCAAGAGAAATGACGCGAAAATGTATGGAGAACTTTCTGGATAGACTTTGTCAATGTGTCAACAATGGAGGGCAGATATAATTTTTAAAACCAAACAATTAAAAATGGCAAAGTATGTATTTTTAATAAATAAAAGTAATTATTCTCTATCATATTTAGTTTTTATGTGACAACACATTAAAATGAGGGAGGTTTTATTGCCGGACCCTGTAGAAAAAAGTACAAGAACGTGAATCCTCAATTGTCGTAAATTGGTCAGTTATTCAAACTGTTACATCGTAACATATTTCCATTCATGTCCTCTGATCCAAAGACTTATCTTCTTTCAACGTGTTGATTTTTTTTCTGCTAAACATCTCTGATGCTACCCAAATACTACGTACTCTCCGTTTAATAAAAAAATTCCAGTTTCTAATAGTGTAGTCAGTGATGGGACAGCAGCTAAGATGTCTTTACGACATTAACAATGGCGGCTAAACGTAAAATTTCGCTAGTACAAGGCAAATTTAGGCGGCGATCAGGACAAGCCACCACTCCTCTGTTTCCAGCATTATATCCGGCTTTATTGGGTTAGTGAAAAAAGTTTTTCATTGCATCCCCATCATCATATGTAGCAGTAAGAGGATTTAGCGTAGTCAGCAGTTTTCTATCAAATAAAAGAAACTGATTGTCAAAAAAGGAACGCGGCGATTTAAGATTTTTTTGACAAATAAGGCAACAAATATCGAAAAATCAAAGTTTTTTCGTAACACCTATTTTTAATTAAACTATGAGCAGTGCACCAACATAATTAATATCTTTATTAAGGTGGTTTTAAAGATCTGTCCTTGTTTTAAAATATATTACATAGTACCTTTCATCTAAGATGGACGCCATCTAAGCACTGTTTGAAAGAATGGGTTATGATAAAAAAAGGTTGAAGGACTATGGATTACATTATTTATAACAAGAATGGTAATCTATGTGGCTTTTTACTGAAAAGGAGGCGGAGAGTATTTTTTAAAGGGGGGGTGGGAGGCTAAAAAAAAGGTTAGGAACCTATGATCTACGATAAGACAGGGTATTTAGATCAATCTTTATGTCAGCGATCAATGAAATATTTTTGCTAATCCCGTCTTCGGTAAAAGGAAAAAAATAATAATAATAACAAAATTCTGGGATTCCATTCCTATCAATCTGCCGTATTATATCTGGAAATCAGCTAAAACTCTTTAACACAGTAACAACACCTGCCAATCTGCTGTCTATCTCCCATTGTAAGTTTAACCTTTCAAATAAAGTTTCTGCATTAATTTAATTGGCCTCTGTACTGTATTGGTGTCAGAAATAAGGAGGATATTTTTCTTACCAAGAAATAGGGCTTGTCTACCCCACGTTCATTATAACCGAAATAGGATTGGAAGCAAGACACACGACGGAATTCGGTGATAGCATTTTAAAGGGCCATCCAGACATTCGCCTGGTTTGGTTTCTGGAAAGTATTGGTAACCAAGATCTAGATGGCCAGATCGGGGGTCAAACATATGCCTTCCGGGATGACAGACCAGAGCATTAAGCATTCCCCAATAAAGCTATACCGCTTGATGAATCGAGTCCAATTTGGTTCAAGTAGGTAATGAAGTCTGAATCTTGATCATAAAGTATCATAGGAGTAGGATGCATACTCGCATGCATAATTGGTAGAAAATCTCCTCTAGTGGGTGAACGGTAACAGGAGTTTAACAACGCATCAGCGTTGAGAAATGGCGATGGACGACACTTTCGTACGTCAAATACTTGAAGTGTCTTGTTTCGTAATTCGGAAATGCAGCTTCGTTACCGAAGGCGGGCTCATACTTTAACTGATCCGTCGTTACTCTCGAGGCGCTGACTAATTTCCCAGGAGACGCAGTCTTTACGATCCTCTCGCTGTGGAGAAAATAAGGAGAGCCGAGCGAGCTGCCTGTATGAAACACGAAGCCCGCCCAGAAACCTTCCCCTCCACCTTGTCAGCGAAAAACTTGCCACCACCTGGGCTCCACGCTGCCGGTCCGGGGGGAAGGATGAAGTACTTCAGTAAATAGTTTCGAAAATGTCGCAGCAGTTTCCGTTGTCAGAACATGGATAAAGAACTAAGCACCAGCAGTATATAGATGGAAATTGAACTCAAAACTGCGATATATGTATGGGTGAATACTGTTCGTGAAGCCAACAGACAGATAATTCCATCACCACGTCTCCCGAACCTTTGAGGATTACAGAAAGCATAGCTGATGACAATTCCTGGTTACTGGCGTTGCTGGGGTCCTTGAGACCGATATTTCAGGTGACGCTCGGGACAAAACGCCAAACGGTACTTTCCATCCTCACCAGGACTAATGATGGTAGAGCTAATAAATGTCTAGTGGTAAATAATCTGACTTGCTTTCATAAGGTGGGGATCTATTCCCGCTACTGGAATCAAACCTTTAGTCTTTTGCGGCTCACTGAAATTATATTTCAAGAATTATTGTTGGATTGACTTACACCTTATCTTAGCTCCAAGTTAGTGAACAGCAATAAGACTTCATTCGGCTGCTGCATTACATTCGCACTAAATAATACCCCCCACTCCCTTAGTCAACTGTTTTCGATTACAGTTATAAATTGTGACATTCCGCATTAGTAAGATTCGGCACACGTCTTAAGAACCAAGATAAAAAGTATTGGGGAGATAAATTAGTGATGATCTGCCTTCACAATAATAAAAAATGAGGATAATACAAAGATACCAGCAGGAATTTTGAGCAAAATCGTATAAAAAAACTACCCCTAGTTTTGGAATTTTAACGAATTGTTGCGGTGATAAATGCGGGAAATTTTAATGTTCAAACGAAGAGTCCTCCAGAACAATGAAATTAACCATCTCTTCGAAGTAACAACCTCGCGTTGTGTCACGGGAGTCCCGCAGCCGCGCACGACTAACCCAATTGGTTATGCAGATTGGAGCCGTGGCACGCAATCTGCCCCTCAGCTCACGTGTTTTTTCATTAGAGGTGGCGTAGCGGGCCTGAGAGTGAGCCGCTCCCGAGAGAGCGACGGATAACACGCATGAGACAGGTGCGGAAACTATCACTCTTAGGGATGGGGGCGAAATCTCAGCAGCTAATTCCTTATTTACAAAACAAGCAGTGTCTCGTAAGTTGGAAGCCAATTAATTTAATGAGACTTACTGAGGGCTGATATTTGAGGTTTCAAGGAGGTACTATGTCGTAGTCACTACAACCCATTTGATATCAGCATCATATTGTCATAAAAAAAAACTCTGCATCTGCAAATTATATCTGTTGATTTAGCTGAGACGATTAGTGGTTTAACATTATCCACCAGTTACAACCAGCTATTTTCGGAAACAGTAAACCCCATGGGAAAGGTAAGCACAGACCAGGGCATTAAAGACTCCTTGCTGGATTTCGGAATTAGAAGCAGGGGTGGGGAGAGAGAAACAGAAGAATAGTGTGGTCGCATTGCAGCGGCTTCACTGTCCCAAGAAGACTCAACGTGTTTCCCCTCATGGGAATAATTTTATCAGAGACGAAGCGGGCTTGAGGAAAGGCTCTGTGAATGTGCCTTCCAGAGGAATTAACCGGCCTCATTCAGATTATGACCCACGAAATCATTCTGAGATGAATGCTTACCCGTGATAACGCAAATCTGCTCTTTAATCGTATTCTCACAATATCAGCTTAAACCACCACACCGAGCGTGGTGGGTGAATGGTTAACTTTCTGGCCTCGCATTCGGGAGGTCGCGGGTTCGAATCCCGTCCGGGCATCCAGAATTGGGTTTTCCATGGTTTCCCCAAATCACTCCAGGCGAATGCCTGGATGATTCCTTCAAAAAGGTCATGGCCGAATTCCTTCCCGTTTCTTGTCCCCAGTCCCATCCCGCCTCTAATGATCTGAGCCGTTGACGAGGCGTAAATATATATATATATATATAAATCACCACGTCCTAGATAATCCGTGAGGCTACGGGGTACGGGAAAACCATGGAAGTGCCTTCTAAACCCAAGAGACGTAAGGTCATTTATAGCTATTTACTCTCCTGGAGGCGGTTATAAAAGTAATAGTTACGATAATCAGAATAGTCAATATATTGGAATGTTGTGAGGGTTAGCAAAAGGAAACCCGATATATCACCTAATAACCTGCCTCGTAGGGCGAAATCCTATAACCGTGTTTGGCGCTCAACACAAGTTAGCTGATTCCAGTCCCGCTGATGAAAGAAACTCAGTATTCTGGATTTCACCAATAGGGAGGTGGGAGCTCGTTTTTAAGCCACCCGCCTCGAAAATTGACGATTAAAATCCCGGTACAGCCACAAAACACAACACCGGTACTGTACTTCGTTTTGGTAAAGATTGCTGTATGAAATATGCAACGCTACACAGTTAGAATTAAATATTAAACTGTTCGCCCACTGCGATAGAAGCGTAATTCTGTCACAGGTCATAAGACGAAACAAAATCAATTTTTCCAGAAGTCTCTTGCAGACGGTAACAACTGTCAGTATAAACATTGTAGAAATTTCATGCTTTAAAATCAAGAAACAGAATTATTTTTTAAAGACAATACGTGTAAAATATTTCCTTTTTTTTTTCCTCTGTCTCTCTGCGTTCTTTTTTTTCTTATGGGTGTACGCCTCGTCGACGGCTAAGGTCATTAGAGGCGGGAATGGGACTAGGGACAAGGAACGGGAAGGAATTCGACCATTGACTTTTTGCAGGAAGCATCCCGGCATTCGCCTGAAGTGATTTGGGGAAACCATGGAAAACCCAAATCTGGATGCCCGTACGGGGATTCGAACCCGCGTCCTTCCGAATGCGAGGTCAGAACGTTAACCGTTTACCCGCCACGCTCGGTTTCTTCTTCTTCTTCTTCGCGTGTTCTCTCTGTTCATAAATTAGTACGTATCGGCCCGGCCTAGTATTATCATGAGCTGGTGCTTAGGAAGCGAAATAATCAGCAAAGCAATTTTAGTAATACTTACATTTATCTCAATCGTACTAATTTTACTGCTGACAACTGAAAGCTTCATAACAAAGAGAAAACCTAAATTAAATTCACTAAATGAGAAACAAATTTCAACCTGTTCACACGCTGCTGGACAAACGCGTTATTGACGTTGCAGGCTTTAATAGCTTAGCCCAAGAGCAACACGATATCCTCAAAGCAGTACGTTGTGATGTTGGAGAGAGCGGTGAACTTTTGCACTGAGGAGACTCGCTTCCTGCACAAACCTAATCCTTCAGAGGCTGACACGCAGAAAGACGGCACATTCAAAAGGACCACAGGTTCGGCAGTGCCGGGAAGCAATTTCAGACGGGGCTTCACACCACGCAGAGGCCGGCTTTGAACTATGCCTTCAAAGCTGTGGCCCACGTGTCCCGCTTACTGGGATTCTCTCCTCTCGGAATTACCACCGCCTCTTTCCTCGAGCCTAGTTTGTTTAAAGCGCGCCTGTCCCATCTTCTTTATTCTCCTACTTTGCGCCACGTTCCCCTTTGTCATTTTCGCTCAATTCCTTTATCTCCGTTTTCCCCTTGGACGCACTTTCCCGCCTACCGAACCCGTCGCTATCGAATAATGGTCTCCGGTTTGTTTCCCGATCGATGTCTGCCAAACTGCGGAGACAATGCACTCATTCCCCAACCCCGCCGATTTGTGGCCAATAGGGAGGAATATTCGCCCGCCGACTCATTTGGGAAGTTCGTCGACCGATTTTGCCAATAAGACTGCAGTGACGCCACAAGAGAGAGCGGAAAGGGAAATTCCCCCCTCAAGTAGAGCACTAATTTAAAACTAGCTAGTATCCACAACTTGATTCACGTGACTGTTTCAATCTTTAACCGATTATGTCATAGTAAAAACATGGCCCGCGAGGGAAAAAAAAAGGACTAATTTAATTTCTCAGTATAATATGATGCCTCTCGTACACCGCAATCACGACAAACATTTCTAATGCCAGAAGTGATTGACCTTAAAATAGATGCTAATTTTGAGACGCTTTCAACTTAATTTCACAGCTTTTCAACGTAACTGAAGTTACCTTCTTCTAATGCTGGACTGCACACTGTACGAAATACCATCAAAATTACACAGGCAGTTTTTCGTGATTCGCTTTCAACAAAAAATACGAGTAGTTTCCTAGTGCTTTTATCTTAATTTCACAGCGTACAGACATCGCATCAAAATAAACGTTATATGTTTATACCTAACCAAGGATTGTGCATTTTCCGAAACCCCATAAAAATTTGACTGGCAATTTTTACGTGAATCGCATTCAACGAAAATAGATACTAATCTTGGAACAATTTCTAAGCTTTCCGACGTTATATCAAAATTAAACATACCCTATTTTACCCCCATGCCCAGTGGTTGCACATTAGTCAAAGCTACTTCAAAATACAACCAGTATTTTTTGCGTGAATCTCGTTTATCCGAGCAGATATACAAACAGACACAGAGACAAATTTTTAAAATAGTTGATTACTTTTTTGTTGTTCGTTGACAATGCCCCAAATTCTTAAAAATATTTTAAATCTACAGATTGTATAGGGGCGATAGTTTTATTATCTATGGGGAAAGCCTGGCTAGAAGGAAAGAAGTTTTTAAAATATAGTGCCATATTCTCTAACTTTATCTCTCTACATTTTCATTAAAGTACCAATATTTTTATCAGGTATATTACATTTTCAATATGTAAAGTTAATTACTTCCCAATTTTGTAACTGAAGAGACATTACTTTCCACATCAGTATTAAACCATAGATTAAGAGCAGAACAAAATCATTATTTCTTGTATTTTTCCATATCAATGCACAGAGAGGTACTTAGTTCTTATTAGGGAGCTCGAACGAAGCAAACAATAAAATGGATTTATGGTGGCAGGTGATAGAGCATTCTCCCTCACGTACCTCCATAGTGCATAGATTCAGATAAAACATGACTTTTACGGCCGGCACTATACCTATAAATTTCTGCTCCTCCGTATATCATTATTAAACAGACTACTTCTTTCATGGCCCTATGTGAAGAGAAAATAGTTATTTAATACGTTTGACAAACCTGACTTCAAAATTTAATGTAATATTTTTTCTGAATGAGAGATTTTTTTTGCAGCAGTCAAAAAATAATTGGTTAAAAAAATTAGTCATTTTTTGTGAAGCATTCACAAAGTTTTCAGAGCAAAATAACGATTATTCATACAAAATATTCTTTTCTAGCCAATTCACTCACACCCAACCTTCCTCAATGGCGGAATCGTTTTTCAAAGTGTGTGTCGCGGGTCGCGATACAAGCCAGGTAAATGCAAAAAGATAGGGGTGGAGGTCCTACAATACAGCATTTTCATTGAGACGGCTGTGCCTGTCTGTGTTTTAATAATTTGGCGAATCGTGGTAGTATTTTTGAGACCAAAATAACCAAATCATTTTTTAATTGGATCCTATTTCTCTTCTTTTCATGTTTGCCGTTGAAGAGAACGTTAGTTCACACAGGTACGAAATGGCGAATGGCACTAATAATTTTAAAGCTTCCCTTGCCAGCTCTGAATATGAATCTTTTTCCTTCAGTCATAAGATGCCAATCGTTTGCGAATTAGATTCTATTTTAAGCATGGCGTCAGCAGCTCTTCATGGTCAAATCAACTAGTTGAACTACCATATCAAAAAAAGTATTTAATATCCAGCGTCCGTACTCGCTAGCGTACTCTGACAACTGACTGCACTGAACGAAAACAAACTGTACCTATGAGGCCTTGTCGCCTTCCGCGCCGCCACCGTTAAAAGAATATATCACTACCCGCAGATTGACCACGACTACCTAGCACAGCCCTTGACTTCTCGATTAGCAGGTGTATTCTCAGGTGAAATAAAATTAAATATTTCATTTTTGAAATCACTGGCAGTTTTATTATGAACCTTAGGGTCGCCGAAGTTTTATTCGGACCTGGACTACGCCATTTTTTTTTTTTTTTTTTTTTTTTTTGTCAAGGGGGTTTGTGACGAAACAGTGAACATTACGTATATTTTGTGAGTTAGTAGTGTGATCTCAGAAGTGCTTGTAATGTCTTTGGCGTTCGTCAGTCGGAGAGCGCCGAGTGATACGTAAGGTACGGCGGCGTACGGTCGGCGGGAGCTAGCGTGTCGTGGCTGCTAGTGTATGTTCCGTGGGTATGCTGTAATGCTATCGCGGTATCACCGATGTTGCGATGGACAGAATATTATGTGAACAGTGCAGAAGTATTTCGTAGACTGTGTATGTTGTTCTAAGTGATATGGTTTGATGAAGACTGATTTTTGTTGAACTGGTACGGTACTGCTACAACCTTATTTGTACTCGAAACTGCATTCTTTGGTGAAGAAGATTAGTTTTAGTGTCTGGTGGCTTGCTTTTGGATTATGTAACCTCAGAATAATAAAACTTCGTGAACTGTGAAAGTTGGCACGTGTGTATGTGTTTCCAACTAGCTTCTTGCATGTGCGTTTTGACTATTATTTAATTAATTATCCAAATAGCAACGCTAACAAGACTGGCGACGGGACGGCATTCAAATCATTTTATTAAAAGAAATAATCTATAAATGAAAGCATTGAATATAGTGTCAAGTAACATCGCTCCACAACTGCTACGTCGTACATTTAATTTAAAAGCCCTAACAAGTATCGAGTCGGATATAGGTTGCTTATTTAGAAAGGTTGAAAAACCCTGTCTTACGGAGTAGCCACCGACCCCTTAATAAGAGTAGTAATAATAATCGTAAATTAGCTATTTTTAAAGTTATTTGATATCTCGACTCGCATCTAACACATCGTGACTAGAGTTCGAGTGTTCTCACGTCTCCATTTATGTTTTCGTAATTATTAATTTTACTTTTATTTTGTCCGCGGACCACTTAGGATAGGTCTTCAAACCCCCGGGAACTATGGACCACAGGTTGGGAAACACTGTGCAAGACCAGGAAAATAGCAGATTCGAACAGACGAACAGGTCTCAATCGACAAAACACGCCTTTTAGATTACGCTGAACCAACAACTAATTCAGTTCGGCCATACGAGAAACGCAATCAAATTTCACGGTAATTAACAATGCCAAACTGTTTTCCGGTAATTCCACACAGCTGCCGGAAATTACACCAACAGTAGCGCTCTCTGAAAACAAACGCTCCCCGATGAATGGTTGCGACTCGGTCTAGAAACGTTATTCGTTTCACAGACACAGAGTTAATGGAAACACAACTTTTTGCAGCGACACATTTTTTTTTTAACTGCAAAGCTTATACGTGATGCCTTGATGAGACACGATCATAATTAGCAGTCGCTCTTTCAGTTTACACAGAATCGATTTATCAACATTTCATTAACGAGTTTAATTAATAACTATAACCCAACCATGGAGGATACAACAGCAAACTAAAAAAATTGCAATCGTATACTGACACTGTAAAATTTTGAAACATGACTAAATAGAAATGGTTACTTGCAAATTTTAATCATTCGCTACACCAATTCCCAAATTTACTCGGCTTCCGTAGTGTCACTACACTTAATTTCTTGAATGATAATAAGAGGAAATGAATGGTTACAGATTTAGATACTAATTGCTAGCACCAAAAAGCTGTTGCGGAAGATATTTTGGGTTTTCATAGGAGATGGGGAGAGGGAAAGATAGGCGCCGTTGCATGATGCGAAGTTAAATGAAGTCTTCTTTGAGAAAATGGACTCCCAACTTTCTGCACGATTAGTTTCCGTATGGTGATGAAGTCGGCAGAGTACTTCGTCGGAACGTTGCCGCTTTGTATTAACGTACGGTTAGAAACTGTGAAAACTTTGTCCAAATACCGAGCCGAGGAAACCAACTTCCAAGTTTAGTTAACAGTTGTAATTACGAAACGTTTTAATAGTCTGATAGCAGCAGTCGGAAAAGAGAGTCCTTAGCTGAACGTGAAGTGAAGAGATCGAATCTTATATTTGCTGAAGAGGAAAACATTAGAAGACGAGACCAACATTGAGTCTTACAATGGTGATAGCTGACTTTGAAGATATTTACTCGTTTCATTGGATCATTTCCATCATGAAGTTATTCAAACAATACGTCACTGAAACGATACTAATAAAGTTTAAATATTTCAGCGTAAACTAGATGACCCGTGCGAAAATTTCGCGAATTGTATGAATAGTAAGGTCGGTGGTTATTAATATGTTGTAAGGAGAACTGACACATTTGTATAAATTGTTTATTTGTTTAGTATAGTAGGTGCGTAACAAATGTCGACGCCTGTGAAGCAGTTTATTATTATCTCTCTGATATATGCTGCTATCTAGCGGCTTCGCTCTGAACTGTCTCATACGCGCGACTTTCGCAGTTATTACTTTTGTCGTTCATGGATCAAATTCTAAAATTTCGTTCTTAATTTATGATGCTGCACAGGTGGAGATCTTTTACTTTTTTTACTTACGACTTTACGCCTCGTTGACGTCCAGGTTATTAGAAGCGGGGTGGGACTGCGGCAAAGGAACGGGAAGGAATTCGGTCATGGTCGTTTTCTAGGAAGCATCCCGGTATTCACCTGGAGTGATTTGGGAAAACCATGGAAAACCCAAATCTGAATGTCCGGACGGGGATTCGAACCGGCGTCCTTCCGAATGCGAGACCAGAGTGTTAATCACTCACCCACCACGCTCGGTATGTAGAACCTTAATATATAAAATGATACCTCACTTATCTATATCGGTTAGATATCAAGGGAGATAAATAGCTCGTGACATAAAAACGCATTGTAGAAATATTGATACTTCTGACCTTTAAGAGTCGAATTCCGAAAAATTCCTTTCTTAATATATGATGTCACCAAAGCTGAAATCTTAATATTTAAAATGATACTTCATTCATCGATTTCTGTTACGTATCCAGGGAGATAAATGGCTCGTGACACAAAAAAACGCAGTTTAGAAATGTTGATATTTTTGCCCTTTAAGGGTCGTATTTTTTTTTTTAAATTACTTTCTTAAAATATGAAGTGAACAAAGCGCATATCTTCTTAACCTTTAAAATGATATCTCATTTATCGATTTAGGTTAGGTATGAAGGGAGATAATGGCTTGTGATAAAAAAATACTTTTTTAAAAATAATATATATGATATCATTTAGGACTGGTAATAACTTAAGATATCTCAATTAAAGCTGGAGCCTGCCAATAACTCGAACCTGAACTGTCGCAGCACGTTAGGTCGATATGTCGTACCTTAGAGTCCTCAGGGGAGTTTCAATTAATTACGACGTCCATTTGTCGAGAGCTTGCCGTCCGCGGCGAAATTGATAACTTTGCGCCCCGGCGACCTCTTAATTACAACTTCTATAGCGTCGAGCAGTTCTGTACTGACGTAATCCAGATGTGGGACTCGAAAAAGAGAAAGAGACATCACTGCCGACAGAAAAAGCTGCACAATATGGTACTAAACTGTAATATTCCGGAACGTAACAACAAACTAATTAGATGGCCCCAGTTATTACGCTGTATCCGCTAAAAAAAAAATTATCATTTGCCAATTTATTGAAGTCTGTATCAAAATTAAAATTATTGGTCTTCTCTCCTTCTGCTATTGTTTGCAGAGATTTAAGGTGTAAATACCAACGTATTTACATGCAGTACCTCACAAAACAAGATGAGGGACTGTAAATAAAAGTGAAATCGGACAGGCAAAAAGATCCTTGAAACCAATCTTGCAAGAGGGAATTTATCGTTCAACCGGGAATGCTACAAGCAGTATTGCTGCACTGACTATCACAATTAACTGGAAAAAGGTCTGAAGCTCTAGAACAGAAAAATAAAACAAAATTTCAACTTTATAGCTGATATTAACAGTTATCATTCGACAACAGTGTATACATTATTAAAATACTTATAGAGTGGTACCAGTTCATTTCTTCTCACCACAACATGCCACTGATTAATTTTAGTAATGACAACGTATCACCGAGCGTGGTGGTGGTTGAGCGGTTAACGCTCTGGCCTCGCATTCGGGAGAACCCCGGTTCGAACCCCCATCCGGGCATCCAGATTTGGTTTTTCCACGGGTTCCCCAAATCATTCCAGGCGAATGCCGGGATGCTTCCTTCAAATGGCCATGGCCGAATTCCAGTTCCTTGTTCCCAGTCCCATCCCGCCTCGAATGACCTCGATGTCGACGAAGCGTTAAGCCATAAGTAAAACAAAAACAAACAAAAAACGTATCGCTAAAATAATGTTAATTGTTAAATATACAAAGCAATGAAAGATGTCCAGTTATTAACGAAAGAATTTAAAAAAATATTTCTCTTGTTTATCCTTTTTTTATGTCGTTGGCGCTTATGTTGTCATATGCTGAAACTGTTATCGGCAACCGTAGGAAAACTACATGGTGCACAGAACAGAAATTCAACCCTAAACCTATCGAACGTTGGTTAATCGATGCAGTCATAGCGCCACTTTGCTCTGCAGTTGTGAAAAATAGACTTCTTGAAAAAGCGAACGGGCCTATGAGGTTTTATGGAACAGTGATAAATGCCACAGGTACGGAGCGGTAATAGTGGTGCCGTAAACCAGCTGCGATTGCTGGATTCCACCGCATTACGGTACGCCATTCCAACGGTAAACACCGAGACTAATCTGGCTGGCAGACGGATAGCCCAGTCGTACCAACATTGGTACGAACACACAGCTCCCCATCCAGCGTGAAGTCACATTCCCAAATCCAGGATTACATGTGCTGAACCTGTACGGCTGTGTTTGGGCAATAAAGGACGTCACATGTCGATGAGAAGAAATCATTTATGGTCTTGAGAAAGTTTTCCTTAACAATTTAACGCAATGGCTTAATATTTCCCAATTTCCATCAAAGTATAAAGTTAAACCAAAGTCCCTAGCTGACCTCGCATTCCGAAGATCGTCGGTTGGAGTCTGAACTCAGATAAACATGGTTTTATTTACATATGTTATTGTGATTGATATACAAAGCATGCTGAAGGACAATGTGGAAAAGAAACAGTCAGTTTACCTGAATAGCAGTAGGATCACTATGCTTAAAGATCGATTTGACTGGGTCATGCATAGTTCAGATAAGAAATGGAAAACCATTCTTCTGTGCCACGAAAATTCTGTGATTTTATACGTAACTTCCAGATTGAAAAAAATAAAAATAAAGTCAAAACTTGAAGTCAACCTAGAAAATATCCCGTCATTATTGTGCTAATAATCTGATTCACTAAAAGTGTGTACTCTCGTCAGCATCAAAACAGAAAAGTGATTTTCTTTCTGAAGATTTTTAAGTGGTTAAAACAATCCAGTATCCACTTGTCATTGCAGATTTCTGTCTGATAAAAACTTCAAATCTAAATGTCATACCTGCAAAATGTGCTTCAAAATATAATAATTTTCTCAAAATAAACAAACAGATGAACGTTTCAGAAACTTCACGGTTATTCTATATCGACACCATTAGATCGAAATATCAGCGGAATAGGAAGGAAATTCCCCATTGCCTGAATAATTTCCCTTATTTCCAGAAAAGAGCGAAATCTGTATTTCGAAGCTGGAATTTCAATGCTTGTCTCTCATAGTTTGTCAACGAAGAATTTAAACTGTGCTCAGCCTCATGTGTCAAAAACTCTTAAAGTTATCCCAGAAATATAACACTGATCATTAACTTTGATCATTTATTACATTTTCTCTACAACTTCGTAAATGGGATATATAAAATTGTTTAACCGAACAGAGGAGTGTAAAGAAGTTGTCAGAAAACTAAAAAAAGACGAAACTTAAACTAATTTCGTGTTAAAAGTACGATTTTATTTCGTGAAATCTCTATCATATTGTTGCATCGAAATGTCAGTATTTGAACTGATTAGAATTTATGAGTAATAGTAACAGTATGAATTGATTTTAATTTTAATTTGGTTTACTCGATTTAAACGTAGCTGATAGGGAAAGGTAGCCGTTATCATATTCCAATGAACTTTGCTCAAAATAACAATGCTCAAAATAATCTTTAGAATTTTTAAATTATTAGCTGATAAAACCATTACATTACAGTTTTTATCAAAACTGATGATATTTAAGTTTTTTTAAGGTAATCCTATAACAGGTGATTAACAATGACCGAAAGTCAGAAAATAAAACAAGTTCTATTAACAAGCAGAGCAAATCTGCAAGCTGATTGGCGAACAGTCTCAGCAAGTTCGAGAAAATGCCAATAGCTTTCTGTGCGCCTGAAAACCAATCTGTTTTTTTTTTTTTTTTTTAACTGCTTAACGTCTCTTAACAGCGAGGTCTTTAGAGACGGGTAAGGATGGGAGGGGGGGGGGGGAGGGAAGGAATGGGAAGGAATTCGGCCAAGGCCTTTTTGAAGGAAGCATCCCGGCATTCACCTGGAGTGATTTGGGGAAACCATGGAAAATCCAAATCTGGATCTGAACCAATCTGACCTATCTTGCTAGAAAGTAATGAAATTCGACTCTAATTTCGATCAGTAAATTCTGTTAGCTCTTTTGAGATCTTGGAAGATAATCCAATGTATGCACAGTGTCATAGTTACATCAGACATGTTAGTATTCTGTCAGAGCAGTTCATTGAGAACAATGGACACATATTGGGCGTACCACTCAGCTGAGTCATCGTACACCCACCAAATGGTCACAGGCGAGTTCTCTTAATAACAGTCGGCAACAACACAGGGAATGAAAGCAACACCCTGGCCAACTAGCGGGAGCGGTGATGCGTTTATCCCCGACTTCACGGTCCCACTCGAGATGATGTCTGCGGTAGCGTCTCCAACACGAGGGGGTGGACCGCTGCAGGGTCAACGAGGGGAGATCGCACCACCACCGCGAAGGGGCGGGAGGAAAGTATCACGTTTCACGGCCCCAACGCGAGTTTTGTCATTAACCGCAGCGCCCGGGGCTCCCATTTCTCACATCCGTGAGATAAGACAGAGCGAGGAAAAAGGAATAATAACGAGCGGGCATTTTAATAAGACAGCTGGGACAGAGCGTGCCACTGTGCTTCCGATACGAATAATGCCTAACAAATGTCACCATTTGTAAAAGAGGATTGTGGGTCCTTCTGTTTGAGGAGAAGAACCACCGAATTGTTTTTATCACCCGCTCATAAAGCACGTCCTGGTCTTGGAAGGAGGAAGAAAGATAAACGAGCAGTCGAGCAACGAATAAAAAAAAGAATAACCTCTTGCGCCTGGATATAAACAAACCGCGATATGATAAATGCCTATGCCATAACAGGTTTTTAATAGCATCCTCTCTTTTAGACGTCACTTGAAGAAGGAAGTGCTCATCAAAATGTGGTGGCCTATTATTAGATGGCATTGATAACCGCTCTTAATTTATAAAAAACGTAACTGATGTTTGCAATGCACCAGTAACACTATGGATAACGTAACAAATTTATTGCAGCATATTTCCTTATTTGATGGTCATTATTCAACGAGGACAAACGACTTTTCTTCGGCTGCCGAACGTTTGCTTCTTTTATAAAAAGAGAGGGGAAAAGTCTAAATGAACTACAAACGGACTACTATATTTATTTACTAGCTCATCCTTACCAAAAGAAGTTAGAACTAGGGAGATTACAGCCAAATAAAGGCATCCTGATGTCATTAATTAACAATATTTTCAATTATTTGGTACAAACTATCAAGCATGCTTCACTAACACATAGAATGTTACTGATCCAAATAATTACTTGTGCTTTTCCCTTGGGGAGATACTCGAAGCTTAGCTAAGACCGAGAAAAATAAGATATGCACAACCTTGGTTTGGTGTTTTATAACCAGTCGACATCTTTTCCATTAAACGCATTTCAAGTAATATGGACAGCCGTTCGTAATTTAAACGAGTAATAGAATGTCAGTTCAACAAATTCACGAAGCCAGTGGCGACCTTTCCCGACAGGTACAGAAATAAACTGTCACAAACCAGTTCGTTGTCTGTCGGCGAAATTAACAAACTTATGTTTCACTAAGAATCTGCAGGTTTTACAAGCTCTTCTCACATCTGGATCACGGAAAAAACTATAACACCGCTAATTTTCAGGTTTGTGCGCGGGGTATTGTCTTAGCAAACTCAGTTTTTATTATTATTGTTTAGAAACGTCTTGCACTCAGTATACCACGACATCTTTGCACGTCAGTGTTCATACAATTCAGCACAATTACGGATTCAGCAATGTATATATCAAAGAAAGAACGGGACAAGTAACAAAACAAAAAAAATCTAACTGTCAAAACGTAGGCATACTTAGCGAAAAAGATCGGTACGTTTGCTGCTACGTCGTATTATGTCTCAGCCAGGAACAAAGGAAAAGTTCCTCTGATTTTTCCTACAGAACAATAAGAACAATATATATATATATATATATCTCACACACACAAAAGTGGTGGGTGGAGAGAGAGAGAGAGAGAGAGAGACAGAGACAATAAATTATACAAATAGGTACAAAATTGTTATAGAACTCCTTGAATTATTGGAGAGTTGCAAAAAGCATACAGAAAAACTGTACGAAAAATGGAAGTACTGCACAATTTCTTAACGGAAATAGGGAGGGGAAACAATAATTACTGTGGTGAATATTAATAACAGACCAGCGGCTACAGGGGAAAATTAAAATGTGTAAATCACAGGTGGAGTCAACTGTTGGCAATGTATCTTAAAAAAAAGGAGATGAGAAGATGTTTATGTTATATCTGTATGCGGTGAGTGAATGTTTCGTTCGTATTCTTTTTTTTTTTTTTTAACTGCTCTACGTCTCTCAACAGCGAGGTCTTTAGAGATGGGAAAGGATGGGGGCAAGGAATGGGAAGGAATTCGGCCATGGCCTTTTTAAGGAAGCATCCCGGCATTTGCCTGGAGTGATTTTGGAAACCATGGAAAACCCAAATCTGGATGCCCGGACGGGGATTCGAACCGCCGTTCTCCCGAATGCGAGGCCAGAATGTTACACCACCACGCTCGGTCGTTCGTATTCATCCGTAGAATTTTATGTTAAAATTTCAGAGATATCAGCCAAAGACTAGGGACAGCTAAAGAGGATCCCAACACGGGATGAGTTATAAAATTAATGTGCAATTAACAACCCATTAATATTAATTAATTTATAAGTGATATCAACTTCAGGATATGTTTGTTTAGGTTATAAGCTTATATTATAATTTAAAATCAAATGCCCTTCACAGAATCCATTTTTGCATCGAACTACCCTTAAAAGAGTGCAGAAAACTTAAAGTGATCTCCTCACCTGCCACCCCTATGCGGCAGGTCAGGGGGGCGAAGCAGGTGGCGGAAGTGGGGGTCAGCTGTAGGGATGGAAAGCAGTCCCGCCGGAAATACGATAGCGGGAACAAGCAAACAACGCTGCCCGCCGAAACAGTCTGGACGGGCCAAAGGCAGACACAAGTTGTCTCAATTAGGCACGTCCTGTGGGGAGGCCTGGACCCTATTAGGCACGAAACGCGCTCCGCCAAGCCGAGCTTCCTTTCGCCCTCAGGTCTATCTCGGCCGGTTTATCGCAACGGCACAAGTGCTTCGCACTGATCGCATCTCTCATTAAGCCTCGAGGCACCTTAACGGTAACGTGGGCCTCCGTCGAATACTGACCCCGCTTACACAAGTAGAGCGATGTTAAGGCCCAACGGCACATTCAATTAAGCTGGGTAACAACATAAAGCACTCAGAAGTTTCGCAAATGGAGGAACCCAAAATAAACACTACAACTAAGGTTTCCATGATACAGTTCTGAAATCTGCTCAGCGGCCTGTGGAATAGATCAATCACAACACGATGGGAATGAATACGACACATCGCCAACTCTTATAAAAAGCATCTGCGTAAAAAAAAAAGAAGAAATCGTAAATAAGCTCCCTAAGAATAAAGAATCAGAAAAGATGTGAAACTTATTAGTTTTGTATTTTTACAAATATTACATTATTTTTAAAATAAATCTCGCAATTAATGAGACACTTTTCGAAGGGCAGAATAAGTTCCTTCTAGAACTCACCAATTGTTCAACGAATCAATTGGATTTTTCACAAGTCCTATTGATGCCTCATCTTCTTGGTGATAGAGTTTCCAATTGACGCTCTTCTTGTTTGCCGTCTTCACAATCTTAACATAATTGTCAATTTGTCTGAGTGGAATGTGTAATAATTTATTCGGAAACACCATTTGGATTTCATCATAGCCATCAAAACGCTGGGCTATCGAGAAGGTGAAGGTTACTACATACTTGGAAAGTCCTACCCGGAGAATGAATCCCCCAATTAATGAGACACTTCTCGAAGGGCAGAAGAAGTCTTTCTATAACTCACAAATTGTTCTACGAATCAATTGGATTTTTCACAAGTCCCATTGATGCCTCATCTTCTTGGTGACAGAGTTTCCAATTGACGCTCTTCTTGTTTACCGTCTTCACAATCTTAAGATAATTTTCAATTTGTCTGAGTGGAATGTGTAATTAATTATTCGGTAACACCATTTGGATTTCATCATAGCCATCAAAACACTGGGCTATCGAGAAGATGAAGGTTGCTACATGCTTGGAAAGTCCTACCCTTGAAGATGTCGTCAACAATCAAATTCATCCTGAATATCATTCGAATTCACTTCCGAAACATGCTCTCAATCATCAAACTTTTTTTTTTATTATATCTGGTTAACTTCTCTCTAACAGCGATGTCTTTAGAGACGGGAAAGGATGGGGGGCAAGGAATGGGAAGGAATTCGGCCATGGCGTTTTGAAGGAAGCATCACGGCATTTGCCTGAAGTGATTTCGGAAACCATGGAAAACCCAAATCTGGATGCCCGGACGGGGATTCAAACCGCCGTCCTCCCGAATGCGAGGCCAGAACGCTAGCCGTTACACCACCACGATCGGTATCTAACTTTCACCGCACACTTCACAAATCTGTCTATTTTCATAACAAATTGTACACCTTAAAATCCAATCGGCGGATCGTTCCATTCGCTTAAATGTTTTTAATGTTACCTGTCGAAATAAGCAAACTTTAATGTAATCGCCAGTGAAAAAGGGAAGGCTCCCTATATATACCACGTGTTAATCTGTCTAGATACTCAATATGTAGGCTCAAACGGAACTGACTTTCCGACCAACTGCAGTAAGACTGTCGATGAACTATACAGTAATGCACTGACATGTCAGATGAAATGACGAGTGGTTCTTATAAAAGTGGTCCAGTGCAGGTAACGTGCAGCTCCTTAGGTTCTCATGGGTCGTCTCATTCCCACGCTCAAAACAGGAGATACCACGGCAGCATTCAAATGTAGCTGCTCCGAGCAGTACATCCGGCACGACGAGAGCGCAGCTTGATGTTCAAGATGGAACCGATACCTCTAGTACAAGCAGAGATAATCTGCAAGCTTGCAAATACGTCCTACTGCTACGTATAGAATACTAACCAAGTCAAAACCATACAATCTGTGAACTGAGTAAATCATCTACCAGAATTTTGGACTAGTATTCCCTACCTTGAAGAAGAAGATTTTTACTGAGAATATTACTGTCTGTTCTCAGACAACAGAACGTAGAGCAAGCTCTTCCAAGGCCATCGAAGCTACCACGTCATATTTTAATACTAAGCGTAATACGAAACTTTATGACGACGTATCGAAGGCGCCCGCTTTAAGGCTGGGAACATGAAAATGATTACAGATGCAAAAAGGCCTTTACTTGTTTTCATTTTCAACAGGAACAAACCTAGTTTCGTGAATATTACACATAACACCTAAAATGATTTCCTGAATCTGTTATAAACAGCAACTCGGAGGATGAGATCAAGATTCCATGATGTCGATAGAGAAAGTATTAGAGCTTATAGAAGAAACAGTCAGTGTGGTATATTAAAGATGTACTGGTATATTCACCTGAGTTGATCTCAGGAACAAAGGAAAAAAGAAACAGCAATAAAGGAAGCAGGTTTTAAACCCGAAACTCTCACGTTTGAAAATAAATGTGGGAGATTTCTGTGATTAACACACAACACAGTAACATAGATTAATAATCCCATTTTATGTAAAATGCAAGTCGTTTAGTTCTAACTTATGAACATAAAAGGTTAAGAACATGCGTCATCCGGAAAGCTAGTCTTAATGTTACCGTTCACACATCAGGTATAGTTGAGAAAATTTTGTCAATCGACAACTACAAACTGCCTACTGAAAATTTTTAAAAGGCTCCAGAGCAACACAACGCAAGAAAGTTGCTGGAATATTGAAAACCAAATTTTAAATGATTCTATAATACAGTACTATAGGTGCTTAAGGTAAATATTACAGCTAGAAGAAATGCTTTAGCCGTTTGTCCAAAGTAATCTGATAGTACAAAGTCGTCGAGTTATGAAGGGGAAAATAGCTTGTACACACTTTGGCAATAAATTTGGCCGCCGCTGAAAAATTCTATCATTCTTATTTTACATAATCTGACATCAATGTCATCCTAAGAAGCAGTAACGCTATACTGGCTTGCCAGTACTGCATTACTGTTTCCTGGGATGACATTGATGTCAAATTGTGCAAAATAAGAGTGATAGAATTTTTCAGCGGCGGCCAAATTTATTGTCAAAGTGTGTACATATAGGCAGACGATGACACCAGTATGTAGCCTATTGACATAATAGAAGGCTTTATTTTTTTTTTTTTTTTACTTTACGCCTCATCGACTTTGATGTCATTATAGGCTGGAAAGTACTGGGGAAAGGAACGGGAGGGAATTCGGACATGGCATTTTGAAGGAAGCATCCCGGCATTCGCCTGGAGTGATTTGGGGAAACCATGGAAAACTAAAAACTAGATGCCCAGACATGAATTCGAACCGGCATCCTCCCGAATGCGTATTAATTCTGGTTTACAGGAAACAACAGTTGCAATTAAAGCTGTGGAGTATTAAGAAAGTAGACATAGGGCTTCGAAATTTAGCAGCAACAGGTTCACAGTTTAAAATTCAGGTGCGAAACAATTATCACTACCCGCATCAAATTTAATCTGTCGACACCCTTGTCTGTGCATACCTGCACGCACGTGACTAATTGTAAGTGTTGGTAGCATTTCCCAGCAATGCCGCGACCGAGGCGCGTGCGCCGAATACTGCTGCCCTCTGCCGCCGGAAAAGGAAGGAGCGTGTGCGAGGAATTACATTTGCCGGCTCGCCGCCGCGGCAGACCTGTTGCCCACTGGGCACGAGACCAGCAGCCAGCTAGCTAACGACAGATGGGATGGGCGGACACGCGCTACTGTGCGGCAGGCTTGCCAACAGTCACGCAACACCGTGCGGGGAGTATTCATAAGCGAACAACGTATTAACTTAATCTAATTTAAAGTAATTGCGATGAAGCTATAGCTCCGTCGGCAATTTCCCTAGTGTCTGTTTACATCTTTTTTATTATTATTATATTTTTTATTATTATTTCCTTATAACCTTCAAACATAAAATTTCCCCACCCATCTACTTTTGCCCTCCTAGAATTTAAATTTTAAATTCTTTAGCTATTCTGGTAAATTATCGATCAAATTTCTTGGTGATTATTCCAATCCCTGACACCTTCACATACAACAGAAAATTTTCCCACTTCTTTGTATATGAAATCAAGTGGCAGCTTGTGGCGAAGGTCATCTTTGCACTACTCCTAACTCTTAGATTAGTATCCTCCTTTTTTTGGACCGAGCGTGGTGGTGTAACGGTTAGCGTTCTGGCCTCGCATTCGGGAGGACGGCGGTTCGAATCCGGGCATCCAGATTTGGGTTTTCCATGGTTTCCCAAATCACTCCAGGCAAATGCCGGGATGCTTCCTTCAAGAGGCCATGGCCGAATTCCTTCCCATTCCTTGCCCCCCATCCTTTCCCGTCTCTAAAGATCTCGCTGTTAGAGAGACGTAAAACAGATAAAAAAAAGTATCTTTTGAAGCCTCATCACCAACATACGCCGTAGCCTACACTTTGGCCTCCTCCTGTCTTCCAGTAACTCCCAATCCAGATACTTTATCATATCAGTTAACGGTTGGGAAATGCAGTAATTTCTACAAATAAATTTAAGTACCCTCAGTTACACTTCCGCCAACTCCTCCTGTATTTGATACCCAAAATATGGGTCCAAAACTACACCAGCATACTAATGTGATCGAACTTTTGTACCCTAGTAACCTCATTTCTCTGGTACATCCTCTCGTCACCCTCTCCAATAAGGGAGCGTCCATAAACTACGTGACTCGGTGTTAATTTAAAAAAAAAAAAAAAAAAAATTATAATAATAATAAAGTAGGGGGAGGCGTTGGCTGGAAAACTACGTTGAGCTACGTGTGAGAGGGGGGGGGGAGGGTTCCGAGCCAAGCCACGTAGCTTTAATTTATATTATTTTTCACAGTTAAAATGCGGTATGGGATCAGCACGTAAATATTTATTTCCGTCATTTAATTATCTCCGTGTGTAATTTACGAGTCTGACAAGAGAAAAAATACAAAAAAAATTCTGGAATGAATAGGAAAAAAAAGCTGCGTGTTACGGGGGGAGGGGGGGGTGACTGTAGGCCAAAATGGAGCTACATGGTTTATGGACGCTCCCTACACGAAGAATGCTATAACTTTTCCTACCACATGTACAATGTGTCTTGACCATTTGAGTTTAGAATTAAATGTAATGCCAGGATATTTACACTTTAAATCATTAACAATGGCAACGAAGTACTGTTTTAAGAATTAATCTGCACTTAACTGGTAATAATAGCACGAAGTAAAAAAAATAATTAATGTTCAGAACGAAGACAGCTTACAGAGAAAATTATGATAGTAAAACCGAGAAGTTAATGAGCTTGAGCAAATGGAGCACGGCGTAACGCAATATTTGATACACCTCAGTGAATAGGAATATTTCACATTTCGCCTGGATGGCCGGACGGGGATTCGAATCTGTGTCCTCCCGAATGCGAGGGCAGAATGTTACTGCTCATCACCCACACTCGGTCTGACTAATTCATTCATCAATCAATGTTGGAATCAGAAATTTACAGAAGCTATTAATAAATTTATGACTTTCCAAATAGAGAGACGATCAAATTCTCATGATTTTTTGAGAGGTTTATAATATATTTTCCATCTCACAATCGTATACACTTGTGGTAGGACACTACATTAAGGATTATAAGCTGTAACGTAGTGTATAGGGGCACTAATGAAAATCGTGGGTACGAACGATTTGTCTTATGGCATTCTGACGAAACGAAAAGAAATTTTTGACATCATTCTAAGAAATTAGTTTAGATAGGAGTCAAATACTCTAGAAACTAAGTCACTATATATACTTACAAATATACCAAAATAGTTTTACTGTAGAAACTAATATAGAGTAACACATACTACAGAGAATAAAAGTATGTTACTTCTTATCTTGCCCTAAACGAGGAGAAACCATTTTCTATTCCTTGGCTTATGTATGATATTCCAAACTAGATCTTACCGAGCGTGGTGGGTGGACGGTTAACGTTCTGGCCTCGCATTTGGGAGGACGTGGCTTCGAATCACCGTGTGACCATCCAAATTTGAGTTTTCCAAGGTTTCACATCAGGCGAATGCCGGAATGATTCCCTGAAAAGCCTATGACCATATTCCTTCCCGTTCCTTGCGCTGAATCCTTTCCCGCCTCTAATGATCTCAAATTCGACGAGGCGTAACCCATAAGCAAAAAAAGGAAAACTAGACATTCTTTTAGAGTAGATTAAATATTTGTAAGAAATGCTGTGTAGTGACTGTTAGAGGTACTTGGCATTAACCGCTGGCTTACAGTGAGCCCATTCTGTTGCTAGGCATCCACAGAACAAGTAGATAAGGCGGTGGGCGTAAGATAGTGAGGGACCGTCACGGAGCAGTGCCCACAGGAAGTGCTATCAGAATGCAGCCCCCACCACCGGATCCAGGCCCACCCAATGCTAATGCTAAGCAAACGATATGGACCAGGCAAAGCCAGCGTGGTTCAACCTTCAGGACCCTGGCTGCTGCCTTGCTGAACGGAAAAGTGTGACCATAGCGCCACACATGTTTTCTATTTCCGTGGTGAATGAAACACGCGCTAGTAAGAGATAACATACACAAAAATACATTAAACTCCCATCGTTTTGAGAATGCTTGGTTGCTTGTAGTTGCGTAGTAGACAAGTCAGGTGCAATGTACCTCATGTTAGTCTATGTGTAGGAGGGAGAGAGGAAACGAGAGAAATAGTGTCAGAAACAATTCAATAGTCTTTCGCAACTCCAGAACATAAAGAGAAAGTTTAAACTACATTTACGGTGCTGCCGCGACCAAACCACGTAAAATTGCATCATCAACATATGCCCTGTACGTTTACATGAATGACTCTCTTCGCCCTCCTCCTTTCTTCCAATTACTCTCAATCCAGCTCCTTTATCATATCAGTTACTGACTGGGTCCTGCGATAATTTGCATAAACAAATCTAGCTGCTCTTCTTTGCACACCCTCCAACACCTGTATTTGTTAACCAAAATGTGGATCCCAAAATACACCACAATATTCAAACAATGGTCTGACCAAAGTTTTGTAGCCCAATTCCATACAGGCTTTTTTCTGGAACATTAGTACTAGACGGAGAGATGGCATTGGTAGTACCGGTTATAGCCACTTTTAGTCCTAGCAAGGGGGAGGGGAGGGGGGGCTGCTGCCTCCCCTAGAAGAAAAATTGAGTTGCTTTCAGTACGCTTCGACGAGTGAAGAACTGGCTCAGCAGTACTTTGTGGGAGTAAAGATTGACTGGATTATGCCTGATGAATGTGCATCGGAATTTCGTGAAAGAACACCGTGAGATATTGAGAAACAAAGATATTGAAAAAATTTCTAAGAACCCGAGGCGATTAATGTTTACATAAACTATAACTGAGTTACGATCTTAATTTAATACATAGTAGGTCCTTAGATTAAGTGGTTGGATTACTATATTAATCAATAATAAAAATAGTTTCCTCAATAGGTTTGAGGTTCATTTTGTAAGAAATCGTCATGTTTCAGTGCCCCAGTCCACTTCCTCGAAACCAATATGAGTTGCCCCCCCCCCCCCAGCTCAAATCTTTACTCCCTCTAGCTCTGATCCTGGATACGCCCTTGCTAGCAAGTTTCATACCCGGTATTCATTTTATAGCAGACGGAATGGATCTCGAAAGCTCTGAGGAAAATCATCGATTTCCACGCCGGCTGTCCAACCCGCAAACGCTCGCTTCCCGTCTTAGCTAAGTGGTATCCAACTCGGTCGTCAGTGGGAAACTATCGTACGCTGCAGGGATTATAGAGTCACAAAGGACCGTGAAAACACTAAACATCGCGTGAACGTTTAGGGCCGGCCACGTGGAAGAGGCCATCTGTATTCCGGCGTGGACAGGTGGCGAGAGAATGGTCAAGGATGGGACCAAGGCGACAGAAGACGGGCAGCTGCGCGGCAAGTACAATGGGAGGAACTACCGTGTCGCACTAAGACAATAGAAACGAGTTCCTAGCAAGAGAGCGTCACATCGAGGCTGTGTGCAGTTGTCACTTTCTTTTGGTGTTAGCGTCGTTCAGAGTCTTTCCACTGTGTGGCTCTTTAGAAGTTAGAGAGTTCCCGCAACATACTCGTCACTTTCTCTCTGTCAATTTGATACTGCAGTAAAACCAACAATGACGCGAATTAGCGTAATCTTTCTGCCATTCAGTGTACTGAAATATCTTAATAGTGATCACTGATACGTACCAAGTGCGCACCGAGCGTGGTGGGTGAACGGTTAGCGTTCTGGCCTCGCATTCGGGAGGACACGGGTTCGAATCCTCGTCCGGACATCCAGATTTGGATTTTCCATGGTTTCCCCAGATCACTCCAGGCGAATGCCGGGATGCTTCCTTCAAAAGGCCATGGCCGAATTCCTTCCCGTTCGTTGCCCCAATCCCATTCCTCCTCTAATGACCTCTCCGTCAACAAGGCATAAAGCCCAAGCAAATAAAAAAAAAAGTGTTTTTCAATTCATACTTGTTATCAACTTCTAACACGCTCATTCACTTTTCAGTTTTCTATGACTCTCTCAATCGATATCGAACTATCGGCACTATCAAATCAAATGCACTTCAATGACGATTTTTGTTTCCGACCCATCACGCTGATTGTGAACGTTAAAACAACGCCCAAATAAAAGTTAACAGATACGATCGTTTATAGTTCAAACGCCAGCGTCACGTATTCTTCTAAACTTTTTTAATCATAGAATTGTCATTCATAACATTGTTAGCGGATAACTCAGAGAGAAGATATATTCATGCCGAAAAAGCTACAGTCAAAGTATAGCAACTTATTAAAAAAAAAAAAAGATTGTGTCAATAAGGCTATGCAATTAGACAAATAAACAAAATTAAAAACAAATTATGAAAATTATTACAGACTAGAATCGGCTTTGTTGTTACTTCTTTATACGATCTTAATACTAAGAAATTCCCAAATTCACTACGGAACAAATATTAATTGAATGATAATTCCTCAGATAATTTTACGATTATACTAAGGTTCGTTTTGTGTAAAGCACTAAATTTTTGTTATTATTTACATCCAAGTGTAAAGAATGAAGGAGTTTAAATGCATATATTTCCAAAGATTGAATCGCAACACTACTGCAGTAATATCCCAAACCAATTGTAATGTGAATGTCTGTCATATCCATTAGTGCCATAAAGTGAGGGCTGAAATCTTTATTAAAATACCGCCAATATCCATTCAGAGCGAAATTAATCTGATGCAGCCTCTTTCGTTAAAATGTTTAAATCGTGGCACATTCCGCAAATATATCTGTGGTCCTATGAACTCTAACACGGCGCTCATTAGCGGCACAAAGTGAAACGAAAGCACCGCCACTAGTCTTACACTTCTGAGCCGAAATCAAAGGCTAACGCTGTCAAAACGCGAACAAACGGTAGGCTGCAGAACTGGAACAGCTGTTGCCGCAGCGCAGCGAAAGGTCAGAGTTCGACTTCGATCTGGTGCAGGTTAACAACGACACCTGCGCTCTACAACCACCAACAAGCACCACCCGGCGTCATATCTGCATACTAACCCAGGTGGCGAGGGAATCGTGTACAGAGGGGGTGATGATCTGTAATGGTGGCAACATATGGAGAAATCAATCTCAGGGTTATATTTCTGTCTACCCGATATCTACGATATAAGGATCAGCTGTTGGAAAAGAACTGCAAAACGTTTGTTTGTATGCGTGTGTGTTAGGACGACGGGTCAGACCCAAATCATAGAAAGGCTACCTATTTTTATTTTTGTGCTTAGGGTTTTAGGCCTCGTCGATGTCGAGGTTATTAGAGGTGGAAATGGCCGGCAGGCAAGGAACTGGAATGTATTCGGCCATCACCTTTTAAAGGAAATAACCCGGCATTTGTCTGAAGTGATTTCGGAAACCATGGAAACCCCAAATCTGGACTGGCGGATGGGGATTCGAACCCGCGTTCTAGCGAAAACGAGACCACCACGCTACGTAGGGTAGGTAAAAGTATCAGTAGGAATTGTAGGATAAAATGCAGGAAACCTTTTAATAGGAAACTTTACCTTAAATGTAACAGTTGCATCTCTCATTGCTCGTTTTAGGGCGGATAAAACAAACTTCAAAGTGACAGAAATGAAACCTATCGCTCAGATAATATAAATTGCAAATTTCAACCAAATGTACGAATAGTTGTAATAGCTTTCAAAAAATGAAGAGAAAAACGGAAGACAACTGTCTCAGATCAGTCCACTGGAGAGAAGAATAGTATGAACCGACACATTGTAACTGGAAAACGACGTTGTATAATTGAGGATCATAATTCACTTATTTCCTAATGGAAATAAGCAATGTAACAGAACTAATTCAGATTTTTAGTGTTGTGAACTCCTTCTACTACCATAAAAAGAGGGAAATATTTAACCGAGCGTGGTGTAAGATCGGTAACGCACTGGCCTCGCATTCTGAAGGACACGAGTTCGAATGCCCGTCACGCCATCCAGATTTGGGTTTTCCATGTTTTTCCCGTACCACTCCACACTAATGCTGAGATGGTTCCACCAAAATTATATGGTAGGATTCCTTCCGGTTCCTTGCTTCCAGTCCTTTGCTATCTCTAATTACCCTGACGTCGACGAGGCGTTTAGGCAAGGGTGTCAGGGATTGGAATGAGTTACCAAGAGAAATTATGAATAATTTACCGAAAACTTTGAAAGAATTTAAAGATAAAATTTGAAGAGGGCAAATGTAGGAGGGTGCAGGATAGGGGGAAGATGGGTGTGTAGGGAAATTGCCACCGGAGCCTGGGCTCCATTGCAATTAAATTAAATTAAATAAGTAAATACAAATCTTATAACCATCGTTGATCGAATGATAATCTTTCCCGTGAAAATTGCAGTCTGTGATTCTGGTATTACATTTTAATCGCAAAATGGAGTCGAAAAATTTACCTAGATGGGAACAGACAATAAAAAGCGTGCCGACAGTTACAGTTTGCGAAGCTGCTAATTATTTTTCCGAGCGCGGTTGGCCATTAATGCAATCTTAACCTGATTATGGAGCATGTTGAATTAACCGTGCTTCCGTAATCCGGTTTTAAGTGCTAAAATCACTCCAGGAAAATAACGGATTTAAACCAGGATATTGCCACTTCACTTCTAGTTCCTTATGTTCAATTACGAAAAGGCACGATTTTAAGGATTTCGACGTTAACGAGCCATAAAGATCCAGGAAACGAGGAAGGGGAAAAAATAAGCGACGTCTGAGCTGGGAGAAGACGATTCGTGACTTTTGCATCAAAGCCTCACCGACCGCTTTTCAACTGTGCGCACAGCTCTGCAAAGAAACTGTCGGACACCGGAACGCTAGGAAAAAAAAGGAAAAAAATAAAACATCACTCTTCGTTGCGAGATGAACTGTATGAGAACATGGCTCAAGTAGCTACTGTAGGACAAAAATAAATACTTTGCAACAAACGATTTGGTACAAGTCGGAGGTTAATACGTTATACCTATACACGGTAGTGGAAATAACTCTGTATTAATCCCTTTCGCATCTGATTTCTCTGACTTGTTTTACTTTGTCACAAACCAATATCACAAACCAATATGAGCAATGTAGGAGCCAGTGCAATGACCTCATGTTACAATGGGCACTGGTTTGATTCCTGTATGAAGAATGTCAATTAGTAATTGAGTTTTGTGATTCACTGATGCTTTCCATAAAATGTTGAATCTACAAACTTGGAAAAGTTACATAAAAAATTGTAAGAAACCAAGTTTCTTTTTAGTACCTTGTAGCAAGCGAGGGTAAGCACAACGAAACAGCCTTGAGGCTTTTTGAGTAAAAGGCTTAGGTGCGTTTATAAACGCATCCTGTGGTCTGATGAGATGAACAAATACAAGTGGAGACGTAAGTGACATTTAAACATTACTTTTAGTAACTATCCACCTTTATACTGGACGTGAACTCGATAGCTCGACAATCTTCGGCGATTCCGATTATGTCCGAAGCGTTAGTAATACTGGCCGTCAACGCAGCGCTGCTTGCCTTTCCAGGAAATTTAAAAAAAAAATAATAATAATAACTGCGTTCATATTATTTGCATTTATACTATTAAAATGAAATATAAATTTCAAATAAATAACTACACGTGATTTTATTTGTATTCATATTGTTAAAAGGAAATGTTACTTCAATACCAGCTAAAAGGTAATGGGGGTTTGAAAGTAGCTGCTCATACGATACGAAGGGCAGGGAGTAAAAACATTGCAGTGCAACTTTTGTTTAAATTTACTTGTTGCTTTCAGTTAATTTACGAAGACTAGGTGTAGAAATTCAGATAAGGAGAAGACCAAGCGATGTTTACGTTGTTAACAGTTATCTAGATTACAATAAAAACTAAGCATTTTTTTTGACAGAGGATAGGAAACGTGGAAGTATGTACCACATATTAAAAACTCAGATAAAGTTAACACGAAACGTAGGTAGTCGTAAAACATACCAATCAAATAAATAGTAGTTATTCTTTTGAGATTATATTTGACTTACAAGTTTTTTCATAACGATAAAAATTTACATCATTTAATGTCAAATGCAGGTATTTAGAACCATCTTAGCTAAATACTCCGAGAATCTAATCGCAGAAAGTTTACTCATATCTCGGAAAATACCAGTAAAAAAAAATGTTATTCGTTTTTCCTTATAAGCCTTTCCAGAACAAATTCCTATTACCACCATAGATAATAGCGGTTATTTTTTACGGGTGTTTAAACTAGATGTAGTAAACATGTGAGGAACTTCATTATCAACCGGGCGCTGAGTTGTTTTTATATTTAGTCGTTCAGGCAGAAGAAAATAGAGTTGGAGTGAAACATATGAGCAGCAGGTAGAAAATTTAAGTTGGTAGCCTTCCTGCATAAATAGTGCTTACTCTGTTTCACTAACCCCAGAAAAATGAAAGGACCTTGTTAAACGATGATACGGTGTACTGCTGATAAATTCGCCCACAGAAAGACGATGCGGTAGAAACGCGAGTGTCGACACCAAATCAAAGAGAAGAACCGCCCGAGAGACTGCCCGCGTGTGGTAACACAGTCTCCAGAGACGAGCGGGCAGATAAGTGTATTTACAGACCCGAGCCGACTTCGTCCGGGTATCGGAGTGGGTGGGCGCCACTGGGCAACACAGACTACTCACACGCAGGGAAGAAGGTACAGCGGGGATAGCGAACTGCCATCGCGTTGTTAAGTGTTGTGTCCGTCCTGTATTGTCCTGTCACTTGTAATCATCAATAACAAGAGAAGATACTACATACACACTTGAGGAATTAAAGGTACACAGTTGCTAGCTGAATAGCTACAATGGCGAAAGTCATTTAAAAAAAAAGAAAAAAAAAAGAAGAACAAAGATGATCTCTGACCCTATCTTTAATGAAGGCTGGTATTTGTAACTTAAATAAAGGATAAGGGAGCGTCCATAAACTACGTGGTTTGGTCTGGTGGTGGAGTGTTGGTTTGCAAGCTACACTGGGCAACGTGGTGGGAAAGGGGGGGGGGGGAAGGAGGAGAGGTTCGCAGCCAGGCCACGTAGTTTCCATTCATATTATTTGTAACAGTTGAAATCAGGTACAGAACACACAACAGCATGTGGATATTTTCTTTCCGTCTTTTAATTATCTCCGTATGTAGTATATGATAGTTTTACAAGAGAAAACAAAATGTGTTCTGGAATCAATAGGGGAAAATATTTACGTGTAGGCGAGGGGGGGGGGGGAGGGGCAGGGGATAGGTAAAAGCAAAAGCCACGTCGGACTATATAGTAGGGGGCAGGGAGGGCTAATTCACAGGAGGCCAAAAAGGGGCTAAGTAGTTTTTTGACGCTCCCTAAGTAGCCAACCACTAAGCAAAAATTCATTGGTAACTGTTCATTCTCGCCGAAACGCGATAACGTATCCACCGTCAGGTAGAACTTTTTGGAAGTTATTCATTTCAGTACATGAATAGTTATGAAATAACTTGTAGGCCGGGAATACTGGGAAATATTCGAGTTAAAATTACCACACTGGATATTCCGTTTCTAGTTTTTGCTCATTAAGACTTAAAAGGTCTGCTTCCTGAGACAAGAACGCAATATTTTTAGAAGGCTAGGTAGTTTACCATCTCTTCCTCCCCGCTAAATAGACAGGTGACTTATGTGGGTGACATAGAAAGTTAGGGTAGTTCCAGTTGGCTAAAACTGCGTACTGCCTTGACTTAGACGTTTCCCAAAACAGGCTACATCGGAAATTCAGTCTAAACCAACTTCCGAATTGGTTCGTGTTCCAAGTAGAACAGATATTCCAAAACTGATGACATCGCCGGCCTGTTGTCAGATAAAACGGATTATCAAATAATTACACAACTTCAACTTTTTTACTTATCTGGTCTTACAGGAAACGTGGGTATATTTCAGTTCATGAACTACAAACTTTCAAGCAGCAGTCAATATTGGCTTAGCTCTCAAAACATAATTCTGAGCAAGAAGAAGAATGATGATATTATTATCTCTGGAAATGCTTGTTAAAAACTATTATAACATTTTCTAATAATCAGTCCAACTCGTAAACAACAGTTCACCCTGTGAAATGGTTCCTTGTTCCAACGCCAAAGGCTGCCACTGCCAATCGGCAATCACTCCGTAACAAATTTCTTCACGGTCGGGAAACAGTATAGAATTTCCCATTCATCTTCCCTGCTATGGTTAGTGAAATGCTGTCTCAACATAATCAATCTGTCGCCACGACTTTCTACAGTTTGTAATTCTCATATTTTTACTCCCTCTGTTTAGGGGATTCTCCCCCTTCGCTGCAGGTGGCACGCATCCGGTAGGATTACTCAGAACATTCATCAACTTGAGCGCAGAAGAGAGCAGCAAGTCAAAATTACTATTATTAAAAATCCTTCCACCATAATGATTATTCACCGACCTTCTCAGTGTGTTTCAATATTACTTCCCAGATTTTTTCCCAATTTTTATTTTTTAAAATTAAATTGTTATAACTCTTGTGTTTACACAACCACTCAGCTTTGATTGGTCCATCCCACTATTGCAACAACAGTCAATTAAAATACCTATTTCCTTGAACGGCAGTTAAGTTTCGGCACACTGTTCACAGTGTTAATAAACCCTTTTTTTTTTTTTTTTAATTATGGCTTTTCGCCTTGTCGACGTCGAGGTCATTAAAAGCGGGATGGGGCTGGGAACAAGGAACGGGAAAGAATTCGGCCATGGCCTTTTGATGGAACCACCCCGGCATTCGCATGGAGTGATTTGGAAAAACCATGGAAAATCCAACTCTGGATGGGCGATGGATATTCGAACCCACATCCTCCCCAATGCGAGGCCAGAACGTTAACCGTTCTCTCACCACGCTCGGTTTAGTGTAAAGGATGAGACCTATAAAAACTGCCGCTTGTCCGCAATGATGTTCACTGTAGACAATGTAAGCTAAAGATAAAACTCCAACTATTACTAATCAATGTAATATCTTTTCGAATATCTGTTTATTATTATGTTTGCAAAACAGGACATAATCCTTTCATAGATGGTCATCGGGACAACCGGTTGATGAATAGCAGAGTTTCAAAGCATTACGTCGCATCAAAAGACGTAAAAATTATTCTCAAGTGTGTACGGAAAAACTTAGGGGAAAACCGCAGTCAAGAAGCCGCACGCAGTATCGCAACGCTTTAACGTTCTCTTCTATCTGGAATATCTGTTAGACACTCCTACCTTCTGAAAAGTTTCTTCGACCTTAGTTAGACTTTCAAGGCAGCAGCGAAGATAGAACAGTTCTGTTCCTTGTTACCGCTAGTCGGCCGAAGTAAAAGGCAAAATACGAAGGTTAGCTTTGTTTAGACGGAACGTAAAGAATGGTTGGTACTGTTCGGGCCTGGCATTTAGGAAAATTGTAGTTTGAACGCCGGTCTGGTCATTCAGATTTCCGAAATATATGGCTTCCAAATCATTCCAGTTTAACTCAGGATAGTCCTAAATAAAATCAAGGCGGTTTTCTTTATCGTATCAGACAATAGTGATATATTAAAGTAGGAGGAACAGAAGAGAGAGAAAACAAAGAAATATTCTGAGAATACACTGGAAACCATTGAAAATGGATAAAGGACAGGACACCAGAAATGAGGATCTATGAAAGACTGAAGAAGTTAAAAGATTCTATAGGTTTATTAGCAGATGGACAACAGAAGATTTACAAAGTGATCTTTAACCAACCTTATATGAATAAGAATGAAAATTTGCACATACATTATTTTTATATAATTAACATTATTTAATTGATATTTTTGAATAAGATAAGTAATTTCTTCAACATAAAGAGTTATTTTATAGTTTTGCTTTTGTTAAACAATAAAATTTACAGTGTATAATTTGAATAGATAATGTTAGACGGTTATTTTTTATATTATTATTATTGATCCTACGTTAGTGAGATATTATTGATTTCAAACATTTATGAAATTCGTTTATTCCAAAATGTGGTATTTTAACTTTTATTGTATTCTACAGTGCAGTTTGACTAAACCTAGTTTACTAAAGAAACAATTTACTTAAAATTCAACAAAGTACGAACGAAGTGCACCGAGCGTGGTGGTGTAACGGATAGCGTTCTGGCCTCGCATTCGGGAGGACGGCGGTTCGAATCCCCGTCCGGGCATCCAGATTTGATTTTTCCATGGTTTCCCCAAATCACTCCAGGCGAATGCCGGGATGCTTCCTTCAAAAAGGCCATGGCCGAATTCCTTCCCATTCCTTGCCCCCATCCTTTCCCGTCTCTAAAGACCACGTTGTTAAAAAGGGACGTTAAACTGTTAAAAAAAAAAAAACGAACGAAGTCATTCCTTAACCCGTACGCGATGCGATGCTTTAGGACCATCCATAAACTACGTGGCTTGGTCTAGGGGAGGGGGAGGGGTTTACTTAAAGGCTACGCTGCGATACGTGGGAGGGGGTTCCGAGACAAGCCATGTAACTCTCCATTCAAATTTATACAGAACACACAGCAGGATATGAATATTTATTTCCTTCATTTAATTATCTCCGTAAGTATAGTTTACAATAGTTTGACAAGAGAAAACAGTATAAAATGCTTGAGGAATCAAAAGGGAAAATAGCTACGTACTACGTGGGGGCGGTGGTGGAGGGGGGGGGGGAGCTGGGGTTACAGTGGGGAGGGGGGTTCCAAAGGAGCCCAAAACTGAGCTACGTGGTTTATGGACACCCCCTTCTAGCTAGTGCTCGATAGCGTCAAACGTAAAGAGTAACGAAACGATACGACAGTAACAAAGTCATCCCGTATGCGACGCGACTCGTTGCAAATACTTCGTGTATCGAAAGTAACGATAAGGTAGTAACGAATACTGATTGGTTTAGTAACGAATACATACTCGTACACAATTTTTCGTTACTTTTAAAGCTCTAATGAAGAGCTATTTCAAAGCAAGAAAACTAGAATCAAGATTAACGCGTTACGTTATTTCAAGTTGTAGTTGGATGGTCATAATCGAGAGAAGAGTAGACAGTGGACGAGCTGCGAAACTAGTTTTGTTTACTACCTTGCGCTAGACTGTGGTGGGCGACCCGGTGCGATCCTTGCCAGCCCAACCGAGTCGCCGTTGCGCTGGGGCAATGCACTTCCCGCCAAGGCCGGCGCTGCACAGCACTCCCGCTAACGAACTGCAGCCTCGCTGGCCCCCTCCCGTCCTTTCAACATAACTCCCCCGCTATCTCCAACACCGGGCTAGACGCTTACTATGAGAAATAACTGTTCTGTTTATCGCGTTTCAAATATTGCATTCAGAACTGTGCTATGACTGACGATTCAGTCGTTCACGACGTATTGCTCCTACACAATAAAGACAGGTGTTCAACTGAATAAAGTCTTCAACTTTCGACGTTTCGTCAGCTGCTTCTGCTAACTTCATCAGGTGGAGTAGCGGCGCGGCGTAGAGTCCGTAGCGGACCGCATATGAAGCCTACCAGACAGAACTGCCCAATAAGCGACTCTGCGCAGCGCCGCTACTCCAACTGATGAAGACAGCAGAAGCAGCTGGCGAAACGTCGAAAGTCGAAGACGTTATTCAGTTGAATACCTGTCTTTTTTATATAGGGGCAATTGTATATGTGTGTGTGTGTGTGTGTGTGTGTGTGTGTGTGTGTGTTGGTGATCGACAATTTATTCATATGTGAGTGTGCATCGCGAGGAAATCATTGTAGATGGTATACCGTAGATTTCACAACATCGCCTTATCGAGACTGCAGATGCAGATATACAAACTTTGTGTGTTGAAGAAATTATCCGACTAAATATCCATCAAGATTATATAAGAATGGAAACACGCGATCGTGAATCAGAATCAAAAAGATCGAGCAGAACTCTTCAAAAACGTGCCGCCGTGAGAGATAAAAACACAACTCTTACAACGTTATACTAATAATTTTAAATGGAGCCTCAGTGAAAAAGCATGGACAGTTGGAAGCAGCAAACTGCGTCAAAGGCAATACAACCCTATGCGTACATTGAGACAGGGCTGGCGTTAGGGAGGGGGGGGGGGGGTAAGCGGGTCAAAAGTACCCGGGCCCGCCGGCTGATGGGGGGCCCCGATCACCTACTGTAGGGGCCCTCAGGCCATGAAGCCAAGAATCCGCCCATTGTCGCCCGGTTTGTAGAACTAAAAAAAAAAGGTCACCCATCTTACCCCGGGCCCGAAACTCCTAACGCCAGCGCTGCACTGAGAAAATTATCCAGTGACAGACAGTTCAGTGTCCAGAGCATCTATTCCTTGTATTACTTTACTACCTTGCCCGAGAAATTATCGATCTCGGAAAAGCTGCCAGTTATTTAAACTCATAATGGCAAATAAATTTCCAGAACTCTCGGGGAACTTATATTTCAGTTGTTCAGAGTGATGGTCACTATTTTTACAAGACATTCCACATTTTGCACTGCGACGCTAGCATTGCCACCTATAGCCAAGAAGTTTTGGGACAATTTATTAGGATTAGAAAGCAGATGATATGATCTGTACCAGGCTCTGACGAGAAGAAATCCCACCCTTACCGACACCCATAAGGTAAGGAAAGAGTGGACCTGGAATGAGGGAGGTAAACGTTATAAAGGTTCCCAATGATAAACTTGCAGGAAAAATCCTACGTCTTATCGGGATTTAACCCCCGCTGTCAGTAGCTCTATGGATTAACTGTGAGCCACGCCCAGTTACAACCTATGAACAAAGAGAAGTCCGGAGGAACCTTGCAGCAAGATATTAAGCGAACTACAAGGAGTATGGTCGAAAGTGTTTAGCCTCCATTTTTGCCATTTCAACAGTTTTCTGTAGGAAGTACATGTTTTTAACTGCGTTACTCTGGGCACGTGAACCTCATAATTAACTTAACGTTGTTAAGTTCCAGGGGCGGATCCAGGAGGGGGGGATGCTAGGGGGCTCAAGCCCCCCCCCCAAAAAAGTATCTAGGTCCATCTCCGATATTGTGATTTTGAAGACCTTTTTTTTTTAGCACTACAGATTTGAGGCCCGAGGAGACTATAAATACTACCTTTTGCCCGACTCAAGCCCCCCCCCCCAGCCAAAATCAACTAAAGGTAAGCCCCCTAACCAAAATCCACTCAAGTCAAGCCCCCCCCCCCCCAAACCAAAGCCCGCTCAAGCCCCTCCCAAACCAAAATCCCGGATCCGCCCCTGTTAAGTTCTGGTACCTTCTATCTGGTTAACGCTCACAAGACCACAGAAATGTTTTATACATTTCGATTCTGTATTTATTATATTATTTCTTGAGAGCTTCACTACAACATTCATACAGCGTTAGGTCATTAAACACTTCAATATCTTTTTCAATATCTTCAATATGTTTTTCAATATCTTCAATATCTTTTTTTCGATAGAAACGTTGTTATAAATTCACGTTAAGCAAGTATATATACATATATATTTTTACTAACTGAACACAGATGTTGAATATCATTAAACTATTGATGACGCACGAGCAAATTCTTCGACAGATTTCAGCAAAGAAAGGAACATCGTTGAAAATTTTATAGCCGCTAAGAGAAAGCGTTGAGATTTCTTAAAACTACAATTACACTAGATCAGGAGTACTTTAGTGCCTCTCCATAAAGCTTGTACGTTTGCTTCCCACGGTAATTACAGACATTTCTCCATTTTATTAATCATTGGGAAAAGAAATGGCCGATGAAAGGAAAGAACTAAGAAAACCAGACATCTAGTTAGCCTTAGGGGTTTTGATACCTGCAGATGTAACGCTACCGTTCTATGAACAATAATTTGACGTTTAAAGTTTTATGTGCCAATCCATCGACTACGGATCCACTGCATTATTTAACAGTTCCACATTACACCAGTTGTCAGTTTATAATTAATCAAGGAATTAACAGACGACCTGCAAATGAATTTTAATGTTTGATTACTAGTCCACCTACTATAACACTTTGTTCAGTTGGCTCATGCGGATGTATGGTCAATAAAAGCCTCGATATTGTAACGTGACGCGCTGTCGCCACGTTCCAATGTGCATTTTTATTATATATATAATAATATAAAAGTAATTTACATAAATCTTGGGCGACCACCTAAATAGATTTTTGTTGCGATTTTATAAAGTACGCAAGATTCCAAGTGAGGACTGTAATGCAATGGTGAACATTCAGTGTACCTTGTTAAAGCGAATATTAAAGAATTATTGAACTACTGTATGTAGGCTTGAAGCTAATCGTGGTCTTCCCGAGCCACGGAGGCAGGAAGTCAGGGATAAGGGGGGGGGGGGGAGGGGGAGTGTTCGTCTTGGCTTGTCCCATTTTTTCATTAACTTTTTTCGTAAAAGATCTCTATCGAAAGCATCTTCTGGTTCTATTCGCATCAAATGAAGGTCTCCTTTAATATTTACGAACCAGGGCATTAATTTTGGGTTTTAAATAAAATAAATATTTTTTTTTATTGTTAGTCTGTTGTCCTCCATTTGTTTGAGGTGGCCAAAGAATCGTGCCCGTCTTTTGTTCTCCAAAGAGTCCAAGAAAAAGGTTTCGACTGGGCTGCAAACAAAACTACTGGTTTCAAAACTGTTTCATAATTACGAATCTTAGTATTTTGTGAAAGACATTATTTGTTGTAGATCTCTCGCGAAATTTGGTAGGATAGTTTCAAAATGAACTTCTTTTTTTAAAAAAAAAATCATTTTCTCGAGCATCAAGATGCGGGGGTAAATCGATGTAGAATCAAAACTTCTAAACCTCGAGTTTCGAGTATGTAAGATTGTTTAATTTACACGATGAACAGACTGAACGCTCAGGTTCTGCAAAGAGTACCAAGACTTACTCCCACCAGAGGCACAAAAAGATAAGTGAAGCAGTCACGGATCGTATACTTGATCTCTATCTCAAGAAAGCTGAGCGCCAAACCACGGGACAGTGAAACTGAACCGAGGGGGACGCAGACAGTATGTAATTACGGGCCTCGCCGATCGATTTTCTCGGTAACATGTTTCATAAAGCTGTCGAAGTTAGAAACGAGTTCTTGTTTATTCTTTGATAGAGATATCATTAAACGAGATCTCTGCGCGACGGAAACGCCTGACCTGCAGTTACCCACTTGTGCTATATTCACCTGTCTGAACATATCATTCAGAGTGCTAAATATGTCGTCTCTTAATTTAGTATTCCATCTAATGGTCACGTAAACCAGCCACGAACCTATGTTTCGCTTTAGATTTCAGCAGAGAAACGCTCCATATTATATGTCACACTACTTCTCTCGAACAACGTAACTTAGCTATATCCTTCTAGTCCCAATTTTCCATTATTTACCCTAATTTATTAAGACGTGAAACCAATTTGTTCCTTATTTGCAAAAAATCTCAAAGAAATCAGTTTCTAGACACACGGCTTCAATTTTCAATCATAAAACACATAATCAGAAACACATCTAAATCATAAATTGCAGAGATTGTTAAGGCGTTTTTTTTCCTTCCCTAAACGGATTACGGTTGTAATATGAGAAAATTTTTTTCAAAAATAAAATAACTCTCCCTTCTGTATGGAGTTCCAATATCCTACAATATTGTCAGTGAACCTACTAGCATTCTTCCTATTAGGACTAAAATCATTTTTGGATTCCAAACACAACATCGATAACTTTAGTTATTCCAAAAAAAGTGAAGTATTTTATTTGTATATTCCATGTCAGTTATAATGAAGGGCAATGGATTATGAGAACTAGCGTGTTATGGGCCTGTAATTATTTCACATTTCAGATACTATTAATCTTCAGTACTTCGTACTCAGATAGTTTTCGTAATAAATAAAATCAAATTTTACTTTCATATACCATCGACGGTTTATTCCGTTCGATAAACAGGGAATGGTACCCAGTCATTTTAAACTCTCTATAGTATGTTGTGCTGAGCAATAAAAAGGAAGTTTAATACAAAAACCTTTTGTAAAACTGTAGTTCTTTCAAAAATCTTTTCAACAAATCATCAGAAAAATTATTTCAGTTTTCTATAATATATTTTATACACATTTCACGGAATATTCCATAATTTTTATTAATATTTCAGGAGCACGAGATGAACAAACAATTGTTAAGTTTTCTACTTCCGTTCTGGTCAACAGAAGTTAGCAGCAGCAAAGTACATTCGCTCTCACATCAAATAGTAAGTGTTGCTCTGTCCTTGTTGGCACATCATGGAATTACAGAAACCAACTGAAATCCTAACAAGAGGAAGCCGTATGCTGATGGTAATGATAGATCCAAGCGTCCATCCTCCCCGTGCAGAAGGACAAGTTTGATTTTGGCCAAGGTCGTTAAATGGCAGCGGAAGATCTACGGAGGTCTTACACAGACGGTGATAAAGCTAGTAGTCTGAAGTTGTCTGTGCACTTAAGAAATTCTTCATAGGATAAGATTATTACATTGCCCGTAGATAATACATGTTAAACAGATAGATTTTAGGAATACGCAATGACATACTAAATGATTCCGTAATCAATGCAAAACTCCGTCAAAAATAAAGAAGAGCATTTCCAAACTGAATTAACAAACCAAACACAACGGTCTTTTAAAATATAACTACATGTTATTTTATCTTACCGATAAGAAGTTCAGAGTTTATTCTGACACAGCACACAACTGCGAATACCATCTTCAACTTCTAAATCAATCTGTCCAGCGATCTTTGGAATATCATTTAAATATATTACATCTCCCAAAAATCCGACTGGTATGAATGTGGCATTCATTTCAAACAAAACTACTGATACTGTTATATGAGAACATTATAAAAAACGCTAGCATTTAACATTATTACCCCAACGAAACAAATACATAAAAATTAAATTTTAGCAAGTGCAAAATACGAAATGTTATCAAATGCCTAAGGTAACTACTGGTCATCATTTCAGGAAAATTTCCACATCAGTCGTTCAGTGAAAAAAGCGAACGTAGGTTAGATTCAACCACTTTTAACTTCACCTAAAGCAGTTTCAATCTGCCATTCTCAATTGCAGACTAGTATGAGTATTAGAAAACATTTTCTGCACTATCACAGAAGATACACAATGCGCTAAATTCACGCGCTGTGTATTCACTTTAGAAACCATTCCTGGGTCAAGAGTGGTTGTAGATAAAATTCCTCTGTTCCTACACACACATTTTCCGTGTACGTGTTCTTCCAAGGGAAGAGAAACATCCATCTCGGTACCTAAACTAATTACAATACTACCGAAGGTAATTACAACAATTTAAATGCGGTATCATTAATAACCTGAACAAATATTCTGAAAACGACAATAAAACATTTTACAGAAAGTAAACCTCACTGGGACTATTTCAACGATCCTTTTTAATTAATATCATAACTAAATCCACATAATTACAAAATTAAAACACTTTATAATAAGTAAGTACACATAGATGGTAAGATTTTTTTTTTTTCCCTTTAGGATTTATGGCTTGGCGATGTCCGGATATTAGATAGGAGGAGACGAAGGAACAGAAGGAGTCGCACGATGACATTTTGAAGGAATCATCCCGCCATTCGCTTGGAATGGTTACGGTAAATAATGGGAACCGAAATCGAAATGGCTAGATGTGGATTTGAATCCGCATCCTCCTGAATGCCAGGCCGGAGTGTAGCATCGTATGCCGTTACACCGATGTTACATTACGATTCAGTATCACTTAACCGATTCCTACCAAGCGCAAGGATTTATTTTAACAAACGAAGAGCACGCGTCAGTCGATTTGTAAGACCGTCCTAACTAGTAAGGAAATACCAAAGGCATATCGAGCAGTCAACGAACCAGTACATATTAAGACACTAATCAGTATTACAAAATGTAACCAGCCGTAAATAAAAATTTCCATGGTGACTAAATATTGACGAGTGGTGATATTTTCGTCGGAAGTATTTGTAGTTGTCACACTATGAAGAATACACTCACTCTACGATTGAGCAACAAAACTTGGTGAGGAAATGGAGGCAATAACAGATGTCGAAGTACGCTGTCGTAATACAGCACAATTTAGAGGTCAGAGCAAGTTGAACAAAGCCAGAACACATTCTCGATTTTTCACGTAAGAGAAAAACTCCTAACTAATAGCATATGGAACAGTAATCAATTTTGTTTTACCTAAATCAAAATTTTTTACCACAGAATCACCATAGGAAAATGTAAACATTTTTAGCGCATATTGACGAATCATTGCACGTGATACGAAATTTCTAATATCATCTACGAAATACAGTTGGAATTTATCTCGTTTAACATGCTTGAATGCCTCTAGTCAAAGAAAAAGGCGCGAGGTAAAGACGCTAAATCTTTTGCCAGTAAACGACTTATCTTGGAGGTCAGCGCTCCGCTAATGTTTCGGCATGAAACAAGGAACTGCTGGAAACAGTTAAAGACTGGTGATTCAGAACGACCCTGAAAGAACAGTCACTCATCAGATAACGAGCTGACTCAAACTGAGGAACACTAGGGGATAACCATTACTTATACAACCAGAATTACAAAGAGCAACTGTTCCAAAAATAACGAAAATATACGTAAAAAGAAAGATTCTGCAGGAGAATACTAACTGAGAATTGTGAGGTTTCGGGCAGCAGAATAATCACAGTAGAGAAACTCTTGACATCTGAAAACTTTAATTTTATTGCAATGGAGCACATGCTCCATAGGAAGTTCCCCGAGTCATCTAATTACCCAATTGTTAATATATTTAATTGTCTTAATACTTTGAGTAATAAATTCCTCCCCCATCTACTTTTTCGATTTACGACTTTCAATTTTAAATTCCTTCAGCGTTTTTGGAAAATTGTAATTTGTCTCAATCCCTAACACCCTTAGCCACAAATTAAAATAGTCCCACTCCCTTATGCATGAAATCGAGTGCCAGCTTATGGTCATGGTTGTCTTTTCATTTCCATTTACTACTCCTAATTCTTCGACCAATTTCATTCCAAGCCCCATCACCAATTACGTCGAGGTCATTACAGGCGGGATGGTACTGGGGACAAGGAACGGGAAGGAATTCGGCCATGTTATTTTGAAGGAAGCATCCCAGCGTTCGCCATGGAAAATTCAAATCTGGATGCCCGGACGTGGATTCAAACTGGCGTCCTCTCAAATGCGAGGCCAGAACGCCACGCTGCTAAGCTAGGATAGCGATATTAGCTTCTTTCACTTAACGCAATAGTTAATCACCACGGTAGTCCCGAAGTGCAAACCGAGAATGTTAAATGAGCGTTAGCGATGCTAGGAGTCTAATCCTGGATCAGCTATCAAGAGTTCGGCTTGCAGCTATGATTCCAGGTGTCTCGAGAAATTCCAAGGCCGATTTCATTCTCTTTCTTTATCAATAATTCTAACTAACCGGCTGCTGTGACTCTGCAGGCTATTAGGTGTTAAGCCTCATAGAAGGAGAGAGAGAGAGGGAAAAGAAGACTAATTATACCCATAAAATCGATACAGATGTCAGCGAGAAGTAATAAGAATTTAAGATCACATTCTCGCTCAGCCAGTAACACAACAAGAGGTTACGACCCTGACCACTGAACACACAACCTGCAGTAAAATTTCATCGAGTTTTCACAGCTGAATTCTTTCTTGCATCGCTGAGGTCCACTAGCTCCTGAACGACGGTAGATATGACATCTATGAGTGTATTTATGAATGAAGAATAGCTCATCAGCCGATTTGTTCTGCATGTAGTTGTTTCAACGTCATTTTCAACTTTCACCAGTTCCAATAAGACTCAGAAGAGTCACTTTACAGTCGTGTAGTCCGAAATGAGCAGGACATTCAGCACACAGAAAGGATGTATGATTATAAATTCCTGCACAAATTAGAATCTCAAGCAACTACGGCTTCTGCATTCACCACATCTAATAATAAAGAAAAAGTACACATAATCCAGATCTGTACATCCCGAAAAGTTTTTGACTTTTAGCGACACGTCGGTCAGTATGGCAAGTTCTGTTAACAGACTATCTTTGGTAGTAAAAAAAGATTAACACAAAAATTTAGCTTGAAATTCAAATCCTCTGAAATTAAAAAACTTTATGTAACAATTTATATTAATGTTGGTACAGAAAAAATAAATACAAGTAGTATCTTACAAACAAGCGACATGATAAACGGAATTGAAGGAAAAAACGGAAGGCAAAGATTTATAATGTCAACTAACAGACTTCGTTAATAGGAAAGTTGTAAACAAACATATAGCAGATGCCTGCCACTTGACAGATGCGCGAATAAACTTGTGACAAATTTATATGAGGATAAAAGGAAAATTAGAAATTATTGTTATATTTTTTCTTATTGCATTTGGCTTTTGGTGTTTACAGTTTAGTTCGGTACAATAATTTAATTAAAAAATATAGAAAAGACGGAATATGCCAAAAAAATTTGTCTCGCGATTTTAAAAAAGACTGCAGTTTTTGCACTGTAATATTTTCGATTCAGATGTCACTAACAATCTAAGGATAAAAATATTTACAATATCCAAAAAAAGTTATTAGTTCAAACAGTACAGAAAGGAAATCTAAGACTTTTGTCGTTTATAGCCGCTAGGTAGAACTGAACACCAATGCAAATGATGGTACATAACGCAACTATCCACAATAAAACACAGGAGATCATATAACAAGAGACATAACCAACAATAAATAAATGAAGAGTCTTTTAGAGATGTCATCATAATTATAATTTTTCAAATCAGCATTAAGGGAAAAAATGAAGGCTTTCGGTAAGCACTAGCAAATTTTAGACTGAGATGTCACATAAAGGAAAGGGTGTTAACACGCATCCAAACAGCCGCTAAGAAGCAATGCCGCAGACCTGTGGGAGTTCACATGCCACTGCCGCGCGGCCAACACGTGTGTAGCGCAGCTGACTGGATGCTGAGCGGAGCGTATCCGACCCGCAGCGGCGCGCAGCCCGTGGCTCACTGGCCGCACCAGCGCAGCGCCCGACCCAGCCAAACCCACAGCGACGCCGCGCGCGCCTCCGCACAACTACTGTGCGCGCTGCCACCCCGCCGCCACGGCTATCATCACCACTCTCTGCTCTACGTTTCGGATTACACGCGAAGATCCCTCTACTTGCATTAATTGACATTTTCGTTAGGGTGCGTGTAGTCCGGCGAAATCCCACGAAACCTCACCAAGGAGCAAGGAGGAGGGGAAGGGGGAGGGTCAACGTAAATCTCACGTGAGGTTTTAAAATTCTTGAAGGAAGGTAGAGCAAAAAAAAAAGTGTAAAAACTACGAGGTCAAAATCTCACGTCATTTTAGAGGGGGGTGGGTGTCCGACCAAGTTCCACCAGAGAGGGGGGCGGTGCGGAATTCCGGAAAAACATCTCACGTAATTAATGGACGCCCCAATAGACAGTCACAATAGAAGCAGACTACGCGGCAAACTGGAACTATCACTTGAGTAGCCGAATTACCCTTCATAGCTCCCTGAGCATTTCCTTTACTTTCAAAACTATCTAGGCCTATAATGGAAAGATTTTCTGGTGATAAACAGAGTTACTATCACTGCAAATCACCTTCTGCGTCTTCTCAACGAAGTGATGCAACCAGGCCTGGATATGGAGATTCAGGGACCTTAATAGTCTGGTAATTTTTGTAAAGAAAAATATATATTTTTATTTAACATAATTTGACTTCGCAAAATAGACATACAGACTTAGAAACGAATTAGACAAATACAAGCTATATATTTTTATATTATAATTTTTGCATTTCTTATTACATTATCCTGCATTTAAGCGTCATCGCATTGGATTAGGGAGATATAACGCGTACACGGTACAGATCCAAACCCAATCCTCGCATTCCATTATGGAGCATCCATAAACTACGTGGCTCGGTGTAGGGAGGGGAGAGGAGAGTTGGTTAGAAAGCTACACTGGAGTATGTGAGGGAGGGGTGGTTCGGAGCCAAGCCACGTAGCTTTTCATTCATTTTATTTGTTACAGTTAAAATCAAGTGCAGAAAACATAACAGCCTGTGAATATTTATTTCCGGCATCGAATTATTTCTGTATGGAATTTACAATATCCTGACAAGAGAAAACAGTACAACATATCTTCTCGAATTATTAGGAAAAAAATCTATGTGTCACTCGGAGGGGGGAGGGGGGAGGGAGGGAGAGAGACAAAAGCTATGTCGGGCTACATGAGAGGGAGGGAAGGTTCAGAGAGGCCAAAATGAGGCTATGTAGTTTACGAACACTCCCTTATGACTGCGATTTTGGGCAGTTTCTCATCATTACCTAGATCAGTGATTCCCAATTAGTGGTACACATACCACCAGGGGTAAGTGAATTGCTTCAAGAGGTAGGTGCAGATATCTTTTAGGTAAGGTAATCACTAAGATCAGTGCTGGATCTAAGGGGAGTGGGGGGAGAAGGGGGCAAACTGGGGTGGAAAAATCATGTTTTGAAAGGGCGGTAAAAGACTAGTTCATGTGGCGACGTCTTTTTTTTTACCTCTGCTGCCCCGAGCGGGTGCAGCAAATTAAAGACTAGCTCTGTCCAGCCCCGGGTGGCAAATTCATGTTTGAAGGGGCAGCAAACTTAAGTTTTTGCACCGGCTAGGAAAATTCGTAGATCCACCACTGACTAAGATAACTGAAAGAAAAGCAATTATGCAAACATTACTATTGCTAAGATATATTTTAAGAGAAATAGTATATGTTTAAATTGTTTTATTGTAATGCTGAGGTTGCTCAAAGCATCCAACTAGGATGAACACATTTATTTATTGTTTCAGTTATAAGGGGTACACAAGATAGAGCTTTTCCTTGAAGTGGTACTCGGGAAAAACTAATTGGAAACCACTCACCTAGGCAAATTCTACAATGGTCCACAATTTTCGCCTCATACCTGTAAACTACAGACTTCATAGACAAAACATAAACTGATCCTACAAAACAAAAATTAAATGTTTCACTGACAGATGGTAATGCTTGGGTTCTCTATTACAATATGATCACTAGGGTTCAGATCTTTAAGACCAAAAAAAAAATAGAGAAATATGCAGGCAAATATGCCCTTAAAACAGGTAAATATGACCTAAAAATTACAAAATATGACGAAACATTTAAATTCACTATACATCAAAACATGTTCAATTATATATCATTTATTTTATCTAGTAGTGTTGCTCTCATGTAGACAGCATAATTTGCTTCTGTGCTCTCATGGTACCTTTGTAAAGTTAAATTTTAAATCATTTTGTTGAAGTCACTTTAATTTCACATAATTTACAGAAAAGAACTCTTTCATCTGTACTAAAATACTCCTATCAAATTCCCTTATGTAACTCTGTAGCTTCGCAGTTTCGGAAAATTTTGTTTTCGGCATGTTGGTACTTACTGATACACTGCAAATTTAATACTGTCTGTGGATTATTTTCAAAAGTAATTCATTGCGACATTGATTGAAGCAGATTGACACAGGCATGCTGCTGCTTCATTGTCAACTTTAAAGGACAGGTGAAACATTTACTTTTATAAAGTGACACTAATGCAGAACTTTAATTCTTGACTGGTGAATTTTGATGAATTCAGTGACAATTAGTTTGGGTTTTCCTCCAATGAATAACAGGAGTACAGTTAATGAATAATTATCTTAATTTCTTCTCATCTACACCTAGTGAATTCCCAGTACTATTAAAAAATTACCGTATTTTTCCTCAAATATTATCATAATATGACAAACTAGTAAAATGGCCTGAATATTAAAATAAAATGAGAAACTTTCAATTAGTGTTTTACTCAGCATTGCAGCTCAAAATGAAGGCAGGAAAAATATATGACTTGTCCTAATGATTTGAACCCTAATGATCACCAAACTGTCATTGAAGCATGCATGGTGATCATAAAAGTGTCACATCTTTAAGAGTTCATGAGATCTTAATAACTCTGAAGAGACCACATCATTTATGATTGTAATTGGTTAAGGGGAAGGGGGTGGGGAACATTACACTTGAACAGTTTTCTCTGGAAAGATACAGATGATCCCACGATATTTCAAGGGCGGCATTTTTTTTTATAAATCTATGTACAGCAAAGAGAGTGGATTAAGCCTGTTCTGTGGCTGATGTCAAATAAATCTTGTGGTATGATTTGGAACCCACATTACAGGTGTCTTTTTTTCCTAATGGCTTTCATTGATGTTGAGGTCATTTAGAGGTGGTAAAGTACATGGGAAAAGGAATGGGAAGGAATTTGCCTATAGCCTTTTTGAAGGAAGCATCCCGGCATTTGTTTGGAGTGATTTAGGGAAAGCATGGAAAACCCAAATCTTGATGCCCGGATGGGGATTGTGGCATTTATGTCTAACCTCCTTGTACAGTATTTCTGTGCTTAGTAATTAATCAATTTTGTACTTACGATATGTGTTTAATAATGTTATGATTACAATTAATTGTAACGAAATGTAAATAGGGTTCCACAGATTGCAGTATGTGCAGTGGATGGAGTAGTAATAATATCTTAGTTTGTAAATTTTGTAATAATGTACCTTTAGCCGAGGAAGTGTGTGTGTGGTAGCGTGCTTGCATGGGAAGGCTTGCACATGAGCTCTGCGAGTTTATTTGGTAGGAGAATAATCAGAAAAAGTGTTATTTTGAGGAATTTCTATATGTGTAAAGTGAGATTGCGATTGAAGAGTATTAAACTGAATGTCAGTGTTAATAGAACTGTATTTGATTTCTTGACACTAGTTTAAGAAACCTTGAAATATCGTGAGCATATTAGTTATCATGATATTAATTGAAATTTGGTGTTTAAAAACAAGAGCTGTTTGGCTTGCAGTGCTAGAGATGGACGGGAGGGCCAACCACCCACAAAACACCAAGGGTAATTTGCAGCTTATTCAACTTGTCAGAATAAGCTGTGAGTAAAGGCAGTTAGCAGGATTCAAACCCATGTCCTCATGAATACGAAGCCAGGGTGTTACTGCTCACCCATTATGCTCAGTAAGAGTGTCAAATACTGGAGTTGGAAGGGGAAGTAATAGTGGACAGCTAGATTAATCCATGGAAATTGCCAGAGAATGCATTCAATAACTGAAATAATACACGATTTGAGTTGGGAGTCAATGCAGGAAAGATGAGAATTGTGGGCACATATGAAGCATATACTGGTGATAAGGCCAGAATAGTTATTGGTGATAGATTTAGAAACAGCATATGGAAAGGAAAAGAGGACCATTATAATAAATTAGTAGTTGATTTCAGGCATAAAGCAGTTGGAAAGTTTTCATTTGAAGATAATGGAATGATTAGACTGGAAGAAATTACCTAAGGAGATAATGAACCTGAGACTGTGATGGATTTTAGGATAAAAATACATACGAATCCCAAAAAGGAAATTTCAAATAGGACATGACCTCCACCCAGAGTTAATTATTAGATAATAATAATAATAATAATAAAATGAATGCCAAGAGCAGTCTGGTAGTTCAATGGTTAAGGCGCTTGCTTTCAAAACGGTTGCTGCTCTGGTCCTGGTTTCGAATCCCAGAAGGCGCAGGAATTTTGAGAGTTGTGTTTGATCATATCAGCTATGCGAGGATGTTCCATGGTTCAGATTCCACATTAAACTGTAGGTTCCCTCGAGGGCTAACAAACCTAGTTATAACATGATGTGTATACATCTACAGCGAAATCCAAGCTAAACAATGACTTAACATGGTCTTACTTGGCCCAAACGAGCATACATACAAAATGAATAATTTTAAGGCTTGTTGACATCAAGATTATTAGAGCTGGAAGAAACTTTTGGGTGCAAATAATTGGGTGCAAGCAATTCAACCGAGGATCTACTAAAGGAACTATGCTAACATACACCTGGATTTATTTTGGGAAACCATGGAAATAAATGTCATTATGGCCAAAGTGGCAACTGAATTCCCACCCTCATCAATGATAGGCATGAGAATTAACCCACTGTTCGCAAATCTCCACAAAGGGGTTATTACGGACAATATAACATACTTTACCATAGAGAGTATTGCCATGTCTCTAAAGTGTGGTAAGCTATGGGTAAAAGAAATGTATTTTATATCATTCTGTTAGAGTAATTTGTAGGAGGCAACTAAGAACAATCACAGAATTTACAATGATATTCAATATGAATAAACTGATACAGTTGGCAAATTGTAAGGGAGTGGGAAAGTTTTCATTTGTAGGCAAAGAAGCCAAGAATAGAAATAAATTGTTGAGGGAGATGGTGAAAAATTTACCACAAAACATAAGCAGCCTCACAATTAATGGAAATAGAAATGAAGTTTGCTATTTCACATGGCAGCAAACAAAGTTGATAAAGCAATATACATAATTTTATTCTTATTACTGTACTGATGTTGTTGGTTTAAGGATGGTGCCACAATGATACAGCTGATTAGACAATTTAAATTTTGATCAATCATTTTTTCTTTTGATTTTGGTAAATTCTCAGTGATTTTTTGTTTCACTTATGAAATTCGCTACCATGTGGAAAAAAGGTAGGGTTTTTTTTTTAATTGTTTTGATGACATTGTAACAACAGACTGCATTCATTTGCTTTAGAAATTGTTGGAAATTGGCTGGAAATTGTAAACAGAATAGTTAATATGGTGAAACCGAGGTCTGACGTAAAGCCCACTATGTCCAATATATCAGATGTTAAACACAAGCGACCAGTCATATACGTCAATACAATGTTTCCAGGAAAAATCTGTGTATGAAAGAAATCTATTAAAATTGATCCTAAATAGTTCCCAGATTTCTAAATATTAATGGAACGTTCAATGTTAAATTAAATTTTTAGGTTCTTCATAGTACACATGCACACAATGGTTAGTGGTTAATTGTTGTTGGCTCTATAGAAGTTACAGTTCCATTCATCAATCCTTATATGTTATATGTTATGATTATTATTCTGGCATTAAGTAATTATGCACTCCATTGCAATTAGAGAAAAATTCCAATTTCAGACAGCAAAATAATCAACAGAGTAGCATTATGGTTTTAACAATGCTATATCCAACAGCATGGGTGAAGGTTTTTTTTTTTAGCTCTACAAAATGGCCAGGCGACAATGGATGTATTCATGGCTTCATGGCCTGAGGGCCCCTAAGTCGGTGATCGAGCCCCCCATCAGCCGGCGGGGCTCGGGTACTTTTGACACACTTACCCCCCCCCCCCCTGCTACTTAATAATTTATCCTTTCAAAATCAGATATTCATTTTTTTTCTAATATGTCATTATCTAACAAACACAGTTAATTATATAAATTAAATATTCTGTTTGTCAGAACCGGAGGTTTGACCTCGATAAAAGCATTGTCTCTGTGCATATTGCAATATAAAATTTATTTTTCATTTGATATTAATGTATTTGTTGTGGTATTGAAGCAATCTGAACAACAATCTCACTCTGGAGAAGACATGTCAGATAATTTATCCATATATTACTATCATCAAATCTCATAAATACACTTACATTGTATACAGTATATAATTTTAACACTCAGGCCTTGCATTCAGGAGAACGATTCTTCAGATTCCTGACCAGCCATTCTGTTTTTGGTTTTCTTTTATTTACCGGAATCACTCCAGGTGAATGCCAGGAAGATTTCTTCATGACAGAATCCCTTCCCATTTGTTGCCCCAGACCTTCTGCCTCTAATGACCTCAACATTAATGAGGCATAAAGCCATACAATTTTTTAACTTCAATGATTCCAACGAACACCAAAGGTTTAGCTACACTTTGGTACAGAAATGAAACAGCATAAATTAATATCCACTCATTTCTATTTACATACATTATATTTAGATAATAACCATAGTACTGGCTATTTTGTTTATTGTTCTCTTTATATTCCATAGAAAATTTTTATTATGGCTTCCACACATTCTGTGACTAAGTGGGCATCAACGACTTTAAATTTTATAGCTCTCTCTCCATGAGGAAGTAACATTAAGGGAAAGAGGGTATTCAACTCCAAATTTAGCAGTAGCTCAGCCTTATCATAAAAACCACCTTTTTGATTTATCAGAAACCATGAATAAGAAGCCTATATTGTCAAAGCATCACCCCCAATAATTTTAGTCACAGACAACCACCGGTCAGCACCAGGATAGCCCAGACACATTGTCTTTTCACTAATGGGAACCAAGATGTAGATACATAGACAATGTTGTGAAATTAAATTACCCAAAATATTATGTAAAGGTAAAATTGTAACAACACTTGCGTTATTACCAAGAGAAATTAGTCTCAATAACAAACAAGCAATTATTAACAAATAACAGTAGCTCCATGGGTCTATCATAGAATTTTGATATTGTTAACTCTTCTAATAGTAATAGATCGCTACTTCTTCTCAACAAAGGTATTACACTTAAGCCAGGTTTGAAGTAACTGATGCATATTTGGACCCATCAGTGTGGATCAGAGTATTAAGGCACCACACGTTGGATTGGGGAGATACAGCACCATCAGAGTACTCTTGGACAAAATCAGCATTTCGGAACTCAGAAGTTGGGATCTGGCTTATCAGTATCAACTGGGGACTAAACAACCACCAGGATTAAATTTAACACAGTGACAATTTCCCTGACGCCCATCCCCCTCACCTCCTACCTTTTCCCACAGAACCATCGCTCATCTTTTAGTAGTTTGTAACTTCGAAATTTGTTTCCTAAATTTGTTTTTTTAAAGTTCCAAATATTTTTGTTTCACAAATTTCTCAATTTTTGTGTACATAAATAGTGTAAAAGAAAAGTTAGGAACATCAGCTGACATCTACAGCGTTTCCACGACATGTTACTTGCTATGTGTAGGTTTATTATGTATTTTCTGGTTTGTGCCTTTATACCCCCACCCTCACTTCCCGCCATATCGTATTTCTCCCCACCATGATCTACTGGCCTTGTAGGCTAACTCAGTTGGCTGCCAGCCTCCAGCATGTAGCCAGCTCACTCTACTACTGAAGAAAGGCTATAGGCTCAAAAATTTTGCACTAGGTGTGTACGTGTTTTTTTTCGTGTCTTGATGCCAAGGAATCCTCTTCTGCGCTAAGCAGTGAATTTTCTCTTATCCAAATGTTTAATATATATATTACAATTATGGAGCAGGTATTATTAATATGGAAGAGGAAGTAAGCCCATCACTTACGAAATATTAAGGCAGGAAGGCAGCAGTGACAAAAAATGTGAAAGAAAAACAGAGGGTATAATTTTTTTGTTTACTGCTTAAACACAATTTGTATGCCTGGATTTACACATGCACATGTGGTGACCCAGTCATTTGTATCAGCTTCTGTTTCAATGATTAAAGGTATAGCCTGAAATACTGCATTATGTGTGTGGGTGTTTGGTAGTGTATCTTTGGTCACTTAAGCCATAGTCCTCCTGCTATCAATTTTATAAACTGATGGGTTTATTTACCTTTATCTCTATATATATTTTGCAAAACAAAAGAGAGACTGCAGAATATTACAGATTCTCCATCAAGACACTGAATAAACACAAAAAAATAAAGAAACTGTCATCAAACACGCTATCAACAGAAGACCATGATGTGTAGTGGCCATTAATTGAGAGTCTTTCTTACAAAATATTACATGTGTAACATTCTTTTATATCTTTGCAGTTCTTGCCAATTAACAATGTGTTATTAAGCAAGTAATCACTGCTACCTATGAAAAGAAATAAATTTTAAAAAAATGCTCCACAATTTACACATTTCAATCTTCTTATATGCCATATATTATAATAATCTTTTACAATACAGTTCAAGATGAACAGAGAACCAAATGGTTCTTCTGATAATAAGCAATAAAGATACATTTTTTTATTTATTTCTTTTATATATATATATATATGCTTGCTGTAGACAACATAACTGCTATTTATGATTTAATTTCACAGAATTGTGCATGAGTGAAGACCTAAACACACAACTAATGCAAGTGAGTGGGTAAATAGTAATACACCTATTAAAAAACACTATAAACTGATCACAGCAACATGCTGGTACCACATCAAATGCAAATTTGCTACATTAACAGTTTAAATGGCAAAATGCATAAAACTAGGACAAAAATGAGAAATATAAAAATTAATTTATTCATGCAACTTTCAAGTATATAGAAAAAGTTATGAACAAAATGAACAAGAGAAATATATGGCACATACCTGGGCAACATTCTCAAAATGTTCGTGGCTCTTCTGGTAGACGCGTGCTTTCTGCAAGTTCCTTCCAATGCCAACATTCTTCCGTAAGAAAACTTCACCATGGTTAGCCAACCAGTCAAGGACCTGACAAAACAGGATGAAATTTCTTTTAGTAACACTGTTTTAGATATACTCCATTACAAATTGCAAAATATACCAAAGAATAATGATATTAGGAAAAAGGAAATGGCTTTTAGGCAATATAAATAACGATGGATGACTCATGTGGTAACCTCCAGAACCACATCACTCGATCCCTATCACATGAATAAGGTGTAAAACTGAAATATTGTAATGTTTTTGTTCATCTCATATGTTTTTCACTTGTCACAGCCTTTAACTTTGGTGAGTGATAAGTCATTTTCTCTATCTCTCATTATTTATAAAATATACTCAACAAACATTTAAAATGAAAACCTTTACTAACAGTAAAGGTATGGAGAAAATTTGTTTATATGTGTTATCAGATATACTTGTATTATGGGTACAACCTGAGTGCCACTGAAATAGAGGATAAGGGGATTTCCCTTCAATCATTCTAGTCATTAATGGCATATCCCCATCAAGGATAATTATTTCAAAACCAATTAACAGAAATAATTGTATCATTTAAAATTCCCATTAGCCATGCAAAAGCTTACACTTAATGACACTAAGCAATTTTTTCAAAGATTGTTACTACCAAAACAATCATTCAAAATGTCTTGCCACATAAAACAATCAATCACCATCATCACAACTATTTAAATAGAATTATATTTTTACTTATAAATACCCACTGTGAATGAAATGAAAAATTAATGCAATGCAATGGAGATTGTAGTTGAAGGTAGCTCCAATTTATAATTGATACAATCAACAATAAATGCTGCCTTAGCTCCAAGCACCTTTCTGCTCTTGACGAACCAACTAACAAAGCATCAGTACCATTGGAACTGCTACATGGAAGTCAATATATTAACTTTCTATTCATTTTAAAATGTTATTAGAATGACGTGCTCATTTATCTTGAATAACTGGACAGCAACAAAAAAATTAAATAATTTCTGTCACTACGTACACATAATCTAGGTCATCTAGTAAAAAAAATATAGTTAATGCACGAGTTAATTAATTACTGTAAATTAATGTTTGTAAATAGTATTCTGGGGCCAAATGGGAAACATGTATAAAATGAATCAGAACATTAACACTCCTCATCATCCTTCTGCTAACCCCCCCCCCTTTTTCCAGTAAAAGAAGGAAGAGAGAGAGAGAGAGAAAACCACGAATTGCACCATAGGTGCAATATTTGCTAAAAATTTACTGATATATAAGTGAATGATCTCTAATTACCATTTGGAGTTATTTGAATGCATTTTAATAATAATAATAATAATATTTAATTAAAATGCAATGGAGCACACACTCCTGTGGCATTTTTCCTAAATTCCCATCTTCCCCCTTTTTTGCACCCACCTACATTTGCTCTCTACAAATTTCAACTTTAAATTCTTTAAACATTTTTGGCAAATTATTCATCATTTCTCTTGGTAACTTATTTCAGTCCCTGATACCCTTTCCTAAAAAAGAGAATCTTCCTACACTGCTGTGCCTCTAATCAAGTGCCAGCTTGTGGTCATGATCATCTTTTCCCTTCCATGCATTACTTTCAATTCTTACACCAATATCTTTTCAAGCTTCGTCACCAATATACGCCTTGTACACTTCCATGAACTCTTCACCCTCCTACTGTCTTCCAATGATTTCCATTCCAGCTCTTTTATCGTATCTGTTACTGATTGCGTTCTGCGATAATTTCCAGAAACAAATCTAGCAGTCCTTCTTTGCACCCTCTCCAACTCCTGTATTTGATACTTAAAATATGGGTTTCATACTACACTAACATATTCAATCAATGGTTTGACCAAAGTTTTGTAACCCAATTCCTTTACTTCTCTCATACATACCCCCCATCACCCTCATTTTTAACTACTCATAGCAGCTGCCTTAGCAATGATTGACATTCAATGGCTATAAATATAGGTTCTGATTGTGGCTTTTAGGCAGTTTTCTACAATCATCAAAGTGAATGCCATAACTGTCCACAATCTCTGCCTCTTAAATTAAACAAACAAAAAATACACTTAGTGCACACAGAACACATTCAACAGACAGATGGCAACACATCTTCTTCCCCCATCAAACTATGACTGGCCTAGCAAGCCAATAGTATGATAAAGATACATGCTACAAAAATATAACAGCAGACCTGACCTGTAGTTGGAAACCACTCTGGAAGAGATAGATACACTAGAATAGTGGGCTCATGCCAGAGAAAGTGAGCCGATTGCTGAAAAAGACATGTATATTTTGACTTATTATTTGAAAAATGGTAAGTATAAAACTGGTAATAGGTATTGCAACAGACAATAGCTGAACTAATGAAGATGGTTAGAGGAAATAAATATTTCTGTCAATAAAACAATTTAGTTAACACTCCTACTATTGAAACATAAAAAATTATTGGAAATTCACCACGAAATTTTTCTATATTTCAATTTCTCCAAACAATAGCAGTTTGGTTCAAAAATATTAAAAGTGCCTTTCGGGAATGAACTAGATAAAATGATAGAATAACTGAATAAACAAATTTTTATTTTGAAGAGCTTCTTATTATTTTATTATTATTATTACAATCTCGTTAATCAATTTTTAATGAAAATTCTTTAATTCCCTTCAAAATGCTCTCCATTTCTTCCACTTTTAAAAAAAAAAAAAATCTCTGTTATGATGCCAGGAAACACTTCCCCAGTATTGATTTCACACAATATATGTGGCCAAAACGTTTTCCTGACAGGGCCCTCTTCATCTGCAGGAATAAATAACAGGTCACATGGAGATAAATCAATTAAATCAAACTATTTCTTGTTCAAAATTGGAGCACTGTAAGTTCAATGAGAGACAGAATCTCCATACCTTCAAATCTTTTGTTAAAATTCAATGTAACACACTCCAATTTATCCCAGACAGCTCCTCTATTTCTTTTATCATATGTCGTCGTTCTTCAAACACAAAATTTTAACTGCTTTGAGAGTTTATGGCCATCCATACTATGGGTGGTCATCAAGCAACATATCTCCTTCTTATTCATAGCAACACCATATAAGCTACTTTACTGCATTTCAACAGTTTCTACAGTTTCTTTTTTTTTTTCCCCCTCACCAAGCAGGAAGCAAAACACCTTGCTGTACACTGTTTATATGACTGTCATGACCAAAATGAGGAGTGTAGAATGATCATTATTGGAGGGAATTCAAATTCACCAAGTGTCAACTAGAGTAGGAAATAAGATTAATAACGAAAAGGGAACAGAGATACAGCAAATACCTTAGAAAGGGAAGAAGGTATTTACAAGTGGTAGAACAGAACAAGAAGGGACCAAACATGTTGGATATCTTCCTAATAAAGCATAATGAAAATCTTGTGGAGTGTCAGTTAACCAAAGGAATAGGTGATCACAATGTAATACTGATGGATATTAGGGGATTCAGCAAACCAGTGGCAAAAATACAAGGGGGAAAGAGGATATAGTTATAAAAAGGACAGAATTTAGTATTGAGAGATATTTTAGGGAAACCTGCAAATATGCAAATGCAAGGTTGGCACAATTACTGGGCAGACAAAATGGGAAGAGTTTAAGAAAATAATAAAACAGGGTGAGGAAATGTTTATTCCAAAAAAGAAAATAAAGAGAAGTACAGAACCTACATACTACAGTAGGGAAGTGAGAAGGTTAAAACTTTAGTGATATGGGAACACAAGAGAGATAATAAACAGGAAGATAATAAGAAATAGTTTAAAACGAGTAAACAAGCAATTAATAAGAGCAAAGAGAGAAGCTATGGATGGGTTTATGAAGAATTATTGGTGCAGGGGGCCACTAAACGATGCATCTAGAAATTTCTATGGTTATGTTAGGAAACTGAGGGGAAGATAAGGCATTCAGGCAATTGTAGATAAGAATGGAGTTGAAGTTACTGATTATTTTAAAATGGCAGAGATATTGAGTGACTGGTTCAATGAGATCACTAGGTACTATCTTCCTGTGATGGGAGGGAATAAATTTCCCTAATTTATAGGGAATAAATCTCCCTACAAGTATGAGGAAACTACAAAATTTGAAATAGGTTCTCAGAAAATTATGAAGGAACTCAGAAGCTAAGAAATGCAAGGGGCTGATGTAGATAATATTACTACAGATGTATTAAACATTGTGGGATACAATATTTTACTTTACCTTGAAATTTTATTTAAAATGAGTCTGCAGTCTTGCTGCTTACCAGAAGAGTGGAAAAGGGCATAATAGTACTGATTCATAAAAAAATGTGGGTGGGGGTGACAAATAGAGTTGAAAATTATAGGCCAATTAGTTTGACATCAGCAATAGGCAAAATAATGGAAAGATTGATATGCAGGGCCGGCGCGAGGAATTTCGGGCCCGGGGTAAAAATGGGCGATCTTTTTTTTTTTTTTTTTTTTTTTTTTTAGCTCTAACAAAATGGCCAGGCGACAATGGGCTTAATATTCGCTTCATGGCCTGAGGGCCCCTATAGTCGGTGATTGGGCCCCCCATCAGCCCGCGGGGCCCCGGTACTTTTGACCCGCTTACCCCCCCCCCCCATAACACCGGCCCTGTTGATATGCAACTATATCAGAAATATCTGGGAGGAAAGGAACTGATTTGCAGGTTGACAACATGACTTTAGGCAAGGATATTTATGTGAATCTAAGATGGCAGGGCTATATGAAGGATATTTTACATGAAATTGGACAAGGGAGGCCAAGTTGATAGAGTAGTGTTAGATCTTTCTAATGCATTTGAAAGAGTGAGCCATAAAATGGTTTTAAATAAACTCAAAACTATTGGATTTGATGAAGAAGTTACTTGCTGGGTAGAGGAATTCTAAAAAGCCAGAAATCAAAAGTGTTATAGTAGGAAATACATTATCGAAAAGAAATGGAAGTAAATATGGGAGTGCCACAGGGTGGTCTATTGGAGCCATTGCTGTTCATTATTCTAATTAATGATTGCATTGATGGTTTACAGTTAGAATTTAAGTTGTTTGCAGATGACATAATGGTATATAATAGGATCAAAATACAAGAAGACTGAAAAACTGCAGGGTGACCTGGATAGAATATCTAAATAGGTAGGTCAGCATTGAATGAAGATAAATGCCAAGAAGAATTAGCTTATTAGGTACACAGATAAAAAAAACTAAAGATTGTTTATGATTGTAGGGAGGGGTCAGCATCTAGGCATGATATTAGATAAACTCAACTGGGCAGAGCAGGGGCGGATCCAGGGGGGGGGGGGGCTAGGGGGCTCAAGCCCCCTCCCAAAAGTATCTTGGTCCACCCCCGACATTTTAGTTTTGAGACCTCTTTTTTTTTTTTTTTTTTAGCTCTACGGATTTGAGGCTTGAGGAGGCTATAAATACTACCTTTTTCCCGACTCAAGGCCCCCCCCCCCCCAAAGCCAAAATCCACTGAAGGCAAGCCCTCTGAACCAAAATTCACTCAAGCCAAGCCCCCCCCAAACCAAAGTCCACTCAAGCCCCCCCCCCAAAAAAAAAACAAAATCCTGGATCCGCCCCTGGGGCAGAGCACATAGTGCAGGAGGTAGGAAAAGATTTCAAAACCCTAAATTTATTGGAGAGGGTAATGAGAAGATGCACCAGAGAAGTTAGGGAATTGAATAATAAAATTTTGGCCAGACCATTGGTTGAATATGGTGGTGTAGTTCAGGACCCACATTTTTTATATCAATTACAGGAGTTGGAGGGTGTGCAAAGAAGAGCAGCTAGATTTGTTTGAGGAAATTATCGTAGGATTCAGTCAGACTCTGATGTGATATAGGAGCTGGATTGGGAGTCATTGGAGGACAGAAGGAGGAAGAAGAGAATCCTGGGAATGTACATGGCATATGTTGGTGATGGGACTTGCAGGGATATGGTTCGAAGAATCAGGAGTAGTGCATGGAAGGGGTAAGATATCCATGACCACAAACTGGTATTCGGTTTCATGCATAAGGGATGGGAAAATTTTATTTTGTAGGTAATTGTGTCAGGGTTGGAACAAGTGAAGTGATGAATAATTTACCAAAAATGCTGAAGGAATTTAAAATTAAAATTTGTCAAATGCAAAAGTAGATAAGGGAGGAATTATATAAGATAATTAAAAAGTAAAATAACAGGACATGTAAAATACATCCAGCACTCACCAAAGTTGAAGCAAGGAGGGCAGCTGCAACACAAAACAATACACAAACAAACAAAATACAATATTTTTTGTGAAAACCACTTTCTCAAGTTAACAGAGGTAGGTGGCTGGGCTTGCGCAAGACTTGCATTCGACGCAGCCACTAATAGAACGCAATAGACCATTGCAGGTGGTGGGAGGAGCAATGATAATATAACTGCGAGTATAAGAAAGATTAAAATGGTTGAAAAATATGGTAATCTTATATATATAAAAATAGACGTGTTTTTTCCTATATTTCACTTTTCAGCCACCACTACCTAGCACAGATCACTGATGTTTGTGGGTGGAAAGTAGCCATGGAGTTTCCTGTCGTGCACAACGTTGGCCGAATGCCGATAGCTGTGGGGATGTGGAGATATAATGATTAAAGTTGGTCAGTGCAGGGCGTTTTCATATTTCGACCAAAAATTCGTATCTCCGTATACTTCTCTTTCCTGCCACAACTACATAACATAGAGCATTGGTGTTTGTGTGTGGTAGTAGAATCGTCTTTCCTGTCGTGCACTATGGTTGTTAGATGTCGGTAGCTATGGGGGTGTGGGAGATATGGGGGTTGAAAGTGGTCGACCTGTGGCAATTTCATACTTCTGCCAAAGACAAAAGTGTCATGGTGTATCACTTTTCAGCGAAAACTATAGATCACAGATAACTGGCGTTTGTGTGTAGTAGTAGCACAGAGTCACCTTTCGATCACAACAGCGGCCGAATTTTCAGAAAACTGTGGTACTGTGGTAGATATGGTGGTTGTAAGTGGCCAGACCAAGGATATTTTCGTATTTCGACTGTCTTCCGCATATGTCACTTTTCTGCCACAACTACATAGCATAGAGCATTGGTGTTTGTGTTTGGTAGTAGAATCGTATCTCATGTAGTGCACTATGGTTTTAGATGTCGGTAGCTATGGGGGTGTGGGAGAAATGGGGGTTGAAAGTGGATCGACCTGTGGCAATTTCATACTTCTGCCAAAGACAAAAGTGTCATGGTGTATCACTTTTCAGCGAAAACTATAGATCACAGATAACTGGCGTTTGTGTGTAGTAGTAGCACAGAAGTCACCTTTCGATCACAACAGCGGCCGAATTTCAGAAACTGTGGTACTGTGGTAGATATGGTGGTTTGTAAGTGGCCGACCCAAGGATATTTTCGTATTTCGACTGTTCTCCGCATATGTCACTTTTCTGCCACAACTACATAGCATAGAGCATTGGTGTTTGTGTTTGGTAGTAGAATCGTATCTCATGTAGTGCACTATGGTTGTTAGATGTCGGTAGCTATGGGGGTGTGGGAGATAATGGGGCTTGAAAGTGGTCGACCTGTGGCAATTTCATTACTTCTGCCAAAGACAAAAGTGTCATGGTGTATCCACTTTTCAGCGAAAACTATAGATCACAGATAACTGGCGTTTGTGTGTAGTAGTAGACAGAAGTCACCTTTCGATCACAACAGCGGCCGATTTTCAGAAACCTGTGGTACTGTGGTAGATATGGTGGTTGTCAAGTGGCCGACCAAGGATATTTTCGTATTTTCGACTGTTTCCGCATATGTCACTTTTCTGCACAACTACATAGCATAGAGCATGGTGTTTTGTGTTTGGTAGTAGAATCGTGTCTGTTGTCGTGCACTATGGTTGTTAGATGTCTGTAGCTATGGGGGTGTGGAAGATATGGGGGATGAAAATGGTCGACCTGCGGCAATTTCATATTTCTATAATGGTAATAAAAAAATAAAAGTATAATTGAAAAATATATGAATCTATTGTGCTGGCCAGTGATGGGTGTATAGGGTGAGGATGGAAGATATTAACAGAAATTAAGGCCTGGGGGATGTCTGCAGGATGTGTTGATATGCCAGTCCCCACCTGCGGAGTTCAGATTGGGAGGTAGTGTCTCGAAGTACTCTAATGGCACTGACTGTGAAGCAGTTATTAAGGTCGCGGGTGTTGTGAGTACTGGCATGGTGAGCAACAGGGAGGTCCAGGTTTTGGGAGTAAACTATTTGTCTGTGACCATTCATTCTGATGGATAATGAGTTTGAGGTCAAGCCAATGTAGGAACTTGGACAGTGGAGGCAGGTGAGCTGATAAATGAGATGGGTGGTTGTACAAGTGGCATGATCTATTATGGGGTAGGTTTACAGTAGCAGGTAGTATAGGTAGTGGTAGGTGGATGCATACTGCAAGTTTTGTACCTTTTAGGAATTCTTCTACCAGGAAATCACCTTTTTATCAACTCCAATAGTTTTTACTTTATTTAGCATCATTTTAAGGCCCACTCTGTCAAAGGCCTTAGAAATAACTAGTGCTACACTATCAACTTGACCTCCTCTCTCCATTTCATCAGAAATATCTTGCATACATTCTACTAACTGAGATTCGCATGAATATCCTTGTCTAAAGCCATGTTGCCGACTTGAAAAACAATTACTAATTTATGTGGGTGTCGTTGTTGGCTGATCAGACCAATGCTGGCATAACAGAATAATCCACATATGTTATACCTAATTCTAGGTGGCAGATATAGTTGGGTTTGTTGAGGTTTTTTTATCTATGACAAGCTTCTACTGCCTGTCTTTCTCATTCCTTTTCAAAAATGTGACTGCCATGATGGTCACAGAAGAATGTGGCTTCTGCAAGGTTGTCCCAGATGTTCAGGCCTATATTTGTGCTCTTCATTGTCTTTTTGAAGTGGTCTTGTGGTGTTTCTTGGAGACACCATTAGGTCTTTTATCGGTTCTGAGCTCAGTCAACCACTGAGCCTTAAACAGTAGCAGGAAGAAAAAGTGCTAGAGGCATGACTTTGTTTCAGATGGATATCAGTTACGAGGAACACGTTAACACACTGAGTTTTCAGGCTTATCCACCATGGACATATAATATGAGATATGTGGCATTAAGTACTACCTACAACTGCAACAGACTACTGCAGCAAGCACGAAAATTTGTGTTGCACTTTTTCAGCCAGTCCATCTGGATAAAACTCTCTTCTGCCAGTACAGCCGTGTGGAACCAAGATTTTAGCAGTCGTAACTCCTCTGCCTGACTGCTATTGGATGCTTATAAAACAAGTGTGCCTCATCTGCCTAACTCTCCAAACCAAAGTATATCTTCTGCACAGAGTCACCACTGAGGTCTTCACCATACACTATTAATGGGCCCATCACAAGGCACTACCAGCCATGATTTTTGGAGAGGTGTATCAGTAAAGTATGCCACTCTCCAAAGATTATAAATACAAGAAAGTATGTGGACTCAACAAATCCAAACAAATAAATACAGATGAGGCTTCAATAATTGTAAATTTGGCAGTAGAGTGAAGTTGGTATGACTGTGCCGACATGATAAACACTAATTGTTTGCTTCTACAGTTCTTTGTCTATTTACTACCACAAAGAAGCAATTGAAGCTTATATGGCCCTTGTGCAACATATTATACAGTTTCTAGTATAAAAAGGTGTTAAGCTAGCAGAAATTATGTGCAGACTGCATACACAGTTCAGTAATATTATGCTTCCAAAGGTCAGACAGCAGTTTTCTAACATCACTCATGCACACTGTCCCAGAATGAGCACCATGTCACAGACAACATTGTAAACTTTATGAACTAATTAAAAAAAGACACATGAAGCAGTGTTCAAGAACTTAAACTGGAGTAAGTTTTGGAAGTGTGTCGATGAGCATTAAAAAAGGCATTACATTTAAACAAAAGTACTTCAAAGTAAGTAGCAAAAAATTACAAATTACAATGCTGTAAGAGCTTTTGAAACACTTTATATTAGAAGACACATTTCTGATGTGCATCCTCGCATGTAATAAATCATGAGTACACCATTATAATACATAAAAGGAGATATAAAGTATGAAATGGCATCCAGCAGTACACTTGTGAAGATTACATTGCAATCATGCACTGGGAATGTCACCATTTTTACACAACTGTATTTATCTATCAGTGACCTTCTTGTGACCTTACTTATGCAATGTTAAAGTAGTTGTATACATTGATTTCAGCTTGAATGATGTTAATATTGCATAACATTGTGAACTCTTGCAAATGAGCCAGTAAAGTGTCACACATGCAAGATTCTCCTTCTGTATGATAACACTTGTCCCTATTGTTGCTACTACCCAAGTGATATTAGAAGATTATACTGGGCATCTTCGGATTATGGTCCAGATTTGTTACCAAATGGCTATTATTTTTTGTTTGGGCAATCGAAAACAGATTTAGGTGGAGATAAACTTTCTAATGATGAAAAGATACAAGCCTTCGTGAGCCATGGGCTATGTATGTATTCAACAAATTTTTAAGACGACATTAAAATACTTCCAACATTATAAAGAAAATGTTTTGTACTTGCTTTGATGAACATTAATCCAATCAAGTTTCAAAAAAGTCTTGCTGATATTTGATAGATCTTTATACAACATAAAGTAAAAAAATAATATCACAAGAAAAGTCTGCTACTAAAATCTCAGTAAATGTTGTAGCTTTCAAAAAAAAAAAAAAAAAAAAAAAATTCTTTATCTCAGACAGCAAGAAAAGTAACAACAACAATTTTTCAATTTGATTAACAGCAACCAAAATTTCAGTAGAGGAGGTTGGAAGATGAAAACAGGGAGGGAGAAGTAGAAAAGGTGGTGTGCAGGGTGGGGGTAATGATATTCCTTTTTTTTTAAATAATAAAAAAACACGAGTTCTACATTGCCAAATTAAATATAAGTTATTTCATACTTGTTTAACATCTTCCTGGAAAAGTCTTAAGGCAAGTCGTTGATGTAGTTTTATCTTCTTTGCATGCCATTTCTGCTCAAGTGTTCTATGATGGTTTAATATTTGATGAATGACTGCCAGCACATGGCTCGCCCCTTCTGAATAATCAGCAGCAGGGTTTCCAGTGTGACGTCCCGCAGGCTCGAAAACTACCTGCCCATCTACAGTCACCTGTAAACAGGGCTTATTGGCTTACATACAAGAAGAAATATATGTTCTTCACAACTAACACAAAATCCACAAACTAACATGCAATAATGTTCTATAAATGAAAATAATGTAATTTAATTCCAAAAAAATATGTTTGGTTATAGAAACTTAAGTTATTTTCTTTATTATCAAATTTAAATTACTGAACAGTTGTAATAAATGCTATCTGTTTCTGTGAGTCTATCTACTGCTGTAGTTACTATGTGTTTGCAAAAACAGTTATAGTATACAAAAAGTTCTAATTGTTCTGTAAATCATTCTGCAAGTTTGAAAATGAAACAAAATTAAACACTTTTACATTACACATGAAAACTATATTACTGATGATACATTAAAATATTCATAATTATAAATTTCAAATAGAAAGCACAATCATCAAAAAGCCCCAACCTGGAAAGTGCAAAACTACTCATGTTCATCAATATGTACACCAGTTCAGAAATGGACACTTTTTTCCTTTAATCAAAATTTTCTCACCTTAGTATAAAGTAAACAACTGCATGCAATATACATAGGCAGATCTACAACATTTAACATGTACCTACTGATAAAGCTGTAGAGTGATCTGAAAGACCAAAATAAAAAAAAAACTATATTTTCAGAGTTAAACCATTAAGCATATACATGCAAGAAACTTGAATTATATCTAATCAACTTTCATACTACTTTAATAATTGTATAAGACACAAATTTGTATTTGTATTTACGTACTCACACAACAGTAAATCAAACAAAAATGTACCACATTAGTGTAAAACCAAAATCATCTTCTAATGAACAACTGAAAGTGCAATTATTAATTAACAAAAAGAAATTTAACATGAGAAAGACTACAATAAACTTACTGTCATTTCTTTACAGTGGAGAAAACTAAAAAATCTTTGTGTTTATTTACTATATCTGTCTATATAAGGATGATTTAATTGGATAACGGTGACAATGAAACTGCCATTACACATTGAAATTCTATCTTGTGTCAGTGATCATAGGATATTGCTATTAAAAATTTTCCTTACATACATTCCATACAACAGAAACTAACTTAACTGTGTTGTCGGCATTGTTTGTATACATTTTTACAACAGTGAACTACACAAACAAAAACCTCCAGAAAAAGATTTTAATCTCAGTTATCCAATGCAAACTTTGAAAGAAATCTCTCATTTGAACATCAATCCATACGTTAAGCAGAATACAGATCGCTGATTAATAAAGTAGTAATATTTCATCTGAATACCGGTATGTTCAACTTTGAATTCATATCTTTGTAATAAGATAAACGGTTCATATAGCATGAAACTTGATAAGTTAGGAAACACTTTTCATTTTAGAAAATCTATTTGCAATACTGAGAAACAACTACTGAAGACCTGTTCCTACCACAGAAAAAAAATTTCGTAGCTATAACTTGGCATTTCCAGTTTTTTTAAAATAATTTTGAAGATTTTAACACAACTTGTAAAATTGTAGTCTTGAGAGCATAAGAAGATGTAAACCACACATAAAACTGTTTCCTATGGGATTACCTAGTTGTGCACACACCTACAAACACACAAAGGTGAAGAGGATTGTTTTCTACAATTCAAAAACTTATTTTGAACTTACTGGATGCCCCTTCTGCTTTCTTCTCGAGTTCTTGAATAAAAAATAGTAACATTACTAAACATATTATTTAAAGCATATAGCATCAACGTAAAAGAAAATCTTAATCAGCATAAATAAAAATCTTTATTTTGTGCCATATTAAAAATAAAAATATCTGAAAGTGATCTTGTTTTATATATAGAAAAACTACAGATATTGAATCTATTATGACATCATGCTTTGCACTTTACTGTACAGCTACACAAATATACCAAAAAGGAACTGTTAGTAGAAAATAAAGTACATTCAATTTATTGCAACTTATGCAAATAAACAACATATTGAAAACAATGAAATGCATTCATATTCAGTTTGAATAAAATAAATAACTTATATTTGACAAATTCAAGAGTAAGCTTTTGTGGAAAATTACAGCCATAGTATAATCTGAACATACTACATTTGCTGTAGCACAAACTAAGAATGAAGAAAAGAGAAAGAAAAAGATGCCTACATGTTTCCGAGCTGATTCCATTCCTGGTTGGTTACAGATCTGAACCAGATGGTCGAGCTGATAGAGCAGTTTTTTGCTAGTGCTATGAACCTGTGAAGGACCCAACAACCAGCACCTTATTAGTATAACTTGCATATTCATTCTGATACACACCCCTTTCCCACCAAAACAGGCAATAAAAATTCTTATTTTCCAGCAGACACTGAGCCACAAGGCATTAAAACATCAGTAAATTTTTATACAGCTGATATGAAAGCCTAACAAAACAAAATTTCAAGAAAGTGACATTGTTATTTAAAATGAAATAATATGTAGCCAGTGCTAAAGCCAGAAAGTAAGAATATACAATTCTAGCCCCTAAGTCTCCATCCCGAACAATCACCAAATGAAAACTGGAAGAGAACAGAAAAAGAATTAAAGCTAATGTGAATGAATGTATGGCATACACTTTTGTTGGAAATACATTCTCTGGCAGTGAGTGTTGAAGGGAAACAGTGGCAGACTTGAACCAAGATGTCAAGCCCATTCAGAAGTGCCTGGTATGAATTATACACCTGGAAAATGAGAATATTTCCATGAAAAATAAAATGCAAAATGCAGGAGTAATCTAAATGAAGGATGAGGTGCTTGTGTATGCAGTGTATAGCAATTTGAGTAGCTATGTAGTAAAATCAACTTGAATAAAATTCAGTCTATAAATTACATTATATTTCTTAAATTTTCAATCTGTTACACAGAAATAGGTGACTTTAATGTAATCAAACAGAATACTTAAAGAAAGATGTGAATTCTCATTTTAATCTATTTGTGTTATCAAAAGATTGTTTCATTCAATTCCTTACATATTTTTTATAGAATTTCATTTATTTCATAAAATAAACTTGTACTTTTGATATTTTATTTGAAATATTTTCATAAGAAATTTAGTATCATATACTAAAAACACTGAAGTACCAACACACACAATAACTTATCAATTATTTTATCAAACAAAGTGCACATAACAAATACTTTAGAATAAAATATTTCAGCCAAAAAGCACATTAAAATTGCCAAATTTTTTTAACAGCTGAGCCCCTCTCTCATCTTTTTTTTAGCCAAACAATATCTATGTTTTTTGATAAACTTATTCATAAAGCTCTCATTTTTATCACTACTCAGCTTCATTAATAACACAAAATTGTGTTTCTATGATAAATGCATTAATACACTCACTACACAAGACAAAGGCTAATGCACAGGAATATCATAGGAATAAGGAAAGGTATCTACAGAATGGTCATTCGGTGCAGTTGCAAGCAGAAGCACCATTCTTTATGGAGAGGAAGAAGAGCAAAATTAAGTGCACTGATATGACATATAATTGTGCTAATAATGAAACTTCATCCTACATTATGCAAATAAGGAAGACACTTTGACAGTTGGCCTAGAGCTGCTAGATAAAAATAAAAAATAACACTTATAAAGGAAGAATTATCTGCTTGCCTGCGATAATTTTCCATCTGGAACCAAGCAGTCCTACAAGTACATACAAATACCAACTAATTACAGACAGAAATGATGAAATTACAATATAAAATTCACATTAATAATAAGAAAATAAGTTAATTTAACATCAATTTAATCAAAAAACATTACTATTGACTTCAAAGTCATTACAATCAATGTTATTCATTTTAAATACTTCTGAGTCATGAAACAAGTACTGTAATGCATGTTGAAAAAAAATTATTATACTGAATAAATTTGCAGAATGAGTAGTAACTTTACCTCTGTGTAGGCCTGACACATGGATTCATACAGATTTTGGTGTTGATGTATAGCTGTTTCTAACACAATTATTTCACTTGGTATGCTCATATTTTCACATGCTTGGTTCCAATTAGATACATTTTCCACATACTGAAAAATAACAATTTTATTAGGCATAATGAAGTTAAAATTTTCAAAATGATTGTTATCAGCACAAACAGCAGTTGGATTTACACCTTTTGAAGTTACAGCCAGAAACAATAAGGAATTCAGGAGAGTTATTTACAGCCAATGTTGACATATGAATCCATTACAGTAGCAGGGAATGTCACAGTATTACTGATTTTTTGTTTTAAAGTAAACCAATGACCATAATCACTTAGAGTATGTCATTCTGCATGCGGTGTTACAATTAAAGTAAGTTTGTTTTATTAGTATGATCTGCTAAAATTGCTACAGTATCTTTGTAAAGACAGACAAACAGTACTCCCAATATCTAGACCACCCTGTTACTGCCCATGCCAAATCATTTTTTTTTTTTTTTACTTATGGCTTTACACCTCGTCAAGGTCAGTAGAGGCAGGATGGGACCGGAGTACAAGGAATTGGAAGGAATTTGGTCATCGCCTTTATGAAGGAAGCATCCCGGCATTCTCTTGGAATGATTTCGGGAAACTATGGAAAACCCAAATCTGGATGCCCAGACGGGGATTCGAACCAGCATCCTTCTGAATGCGAGGCCAGAACGTTAACTGTTCACCCACCACACTCGGTCATGCCAACTCTGACAACTCTAGTGATCTCTGTAACTGTTTCATAATCAAAGCCATCAAGAGTACTCCCTGAAACCAGATCCTCATCTAAACTCCAGAGATGGGGATGTGCCTACCAACAATTCAAGACACCAGACACCCTCCAGGCCGCAATCTCGGATACTACTCGTCATCTTCACTTGGGTACAATCATCAATTGCAAGTATAATTAAGTTTTATATGTGTGTGTGTAATTTCAAAAATTTATTTTATTTGGATTTTCTTATTTATCTTTCACCATTTTTCATGTTGCCAGTTTTATTTATTTCAATCCATGGGCCTCTCCCCTCCCTGGGATTAATATTTCCCCTGTAATTATATTTGCAACCCAACCACCTCCACTTTAATTGTAACACTCAAAACCATGATAAATGTAGCAGTGTTTACCACTTGTGCTTGTATGCAATCTGGCAAATCTTCCTATTTTTCATGAATAAGTGAATAGCCCGAATTATTGTGATCTTCGTTGCTGCTATCTTTTTCCCTTCTTTTTTTGTGAGTAATAGATGTACTTCATCTTTCCTTTTCATATTACTATCAGCTCATGGAATTTCTTCATACTCCATAGTTGTTAAAGTATCTTTGTAATACTTAAAAACTTTGCATATCTCCATATACCTATTTTTAGTTAAATAAATGCTGATATTCAATAGAGGAAAAAAAAATAATAGCTCTTTGGCTAATCCAGAACAATTTTTCAAAAAGTTTAAACTTTTTTGGAATAATTTAACAAATTAATTGTTACACAAAAAATACAGACTGCAAGTAAGTTCATATAAATGCAAACTCAAAAATAATAGCAATGTTCTTGGTATTTATGTCATACCAATCTCAAATGTGAAAGTGCTTTTCACCATAATATCTTTGATCTGGATTATATTATGTGAGGTCTGTTAGAATTATTATTATTACTGCAGAAACCTGATGGTTTTGAATGAAACGTGCTTGCATGAGCCGACCTAGAACCTTCATGCGCATTTGTGTATTTTTTCCCATCTGTCAATAGTGCCAGTTGCTGATAAGCAGCATTCCAGTGAGGTTGTGTGTAGTGCTCTCTTCGGTTTTGAATTGCAAGGAAAATGACGGAGCGACTGGAGTAGTGTTACTGCATCAAATTTTGCCAGAAACTGGGTTATAGCCAGGTGGAAACCATTCTGAAGATTCAGGTGGCTTTTGTTCACAATGTTATGTGCATCACACAGATTACGGAGTGGTAAAACTGGTTAACAGTGGCCGCATACAGGTGTATAGCAAGCCACACTCCGGTCGACCATCAACATGCCGAAATGACCAGGTCATTGCCAAAGTGGAAGCTGTGGTGGCATGGGACTTTCATGTGACTATCAGAGAAATTGAGGAATAGGTGGACATCAGCAGTTTTCTGGCGCATTCCATTGTGTCCAAAGAATTGGCCATGAAGAGATTGTCGGCTAAATTCATGCCGAAACTGCTGAAGGCAGCACAAAAGTAACTTCGTCTCGCAGGACATGTTGAAACAGCGAGCCCAGCTTCATGAATACCATAATCACTGGTGACAAGTCCCGGGTGTAGGGGTATGACCCAGAAACCAGATCCCAGTCATGACAGTGGAAGCATTCCATGTCACCAAGACCAAAGAAGGCCCACCAAGTGCGCCGCAATGTAAAAGTGGTGCTGACCACTTTCTTCGACTCTGCAGTGTGGTATACCATGAGCATGCACCACAGGGTTAAACAACCACCAAAGAGTACTACAGGGAAGTCCTCCATTGCCTAGGTGATGCTATGCAGTGCAAGATACTGGAGCTGTGGTCAACAGGAAATTGGCGCCTCCATCATGACAATGCTCCAGCAGTTTCCTCACACTTGTTTCAGACTTTTTTGGTAAAAAAAAATTCCAGTGGTTCAACAGGCTACTTACTCTCCTGATATGGCCTCCTGCAACTTCTGACTGTTCTCCAAACTTAAGGAGCAATTGAAAGGAAAGCAATAACCGACAAGAGACAACATTATGGTTGCAATGACAGCACAGCTAAACTAAATTCTGAAAGAGGCTTTCTCAGAATGCTTCCAACAATGGCAGCACTGCTGGGACAAGTGTGTGGAGTCCCAAGGAGACTACTTTGAGGGTGGTTAGATTTCCAACGGCCAAAGGTTGGATACTTCTCTAACAGACCTTGTATGCTATGGATTTTTATTATGATTGAGGCATACTAAATAATGTGTCCAATCTTACTAGCATTCTGTGCTTACTGTGGAAGTTAATGATTTTAAAAGTTTTTAAGTGTTTATAACACTCAATTGTTGATATAATAAAAATTATGGGTTTGGTTTTACCCAGATATCATCATGAAAGTCAAATATTGACGATTTTTCCTGTATTTACCCATTTCAACCTCACATGAGGAGTGCTTTGGCACATATTTGTACATTAATATCTTCAATCTGAGAAATGCTTCAGACCTCAAAATTCTGCTGTACACAGAGAGAAACAAACATACCAAAAGATTTAAAATTTTGTTTTGAGCCTGTTTATTTAACCAATTCTGAGATTAGCTGAAGATCATCAAAATTCTATAGTATTTCCTGTAGTCTCAGAAATATGTAATCTGGTATGAAGATATGGTTTTACTATCAAATCACAATCAAAACCAAAGTTTGTGTGTTTAGTGCAGTGTCCATGTTGTTGCTACTGCCAACATTTCGGCAACCAACCTGGGGCATTATTGATGGCTATTTTGGGCCGATTTATCAGCCGCTTTCAGCACCTTGCATACAGGGCAGATTGTTTTCGTTTGCCACCTGAAAGAGTATTGTATTTCTGGCAGCAAGTATCTACTATTCCAAAAATGTTGTTATCATTTGGACAGAGTTTATCTGTGTGTGCATAATTCCATATTTGACTTAAACCATAGCCTCTGTCTTTATTCAAGTTCTTGTGGTGTCTGAAAATTTGTATCAACTCCCTGAGTTTTCATCCTAAAATTAAATTTAGTTGTGTTATGATTTTTGTCTTCTGCCATTGAATTTTATGCTCTTCTTCTGCCTACAATTACAATGAGAACAAGGTGGAGAAGTTATCGGCAGCCCCTCTCACAGGTTCATTCAAATTTGCTCATAGAAAAATCTGAAAATGGAGCCATTTTTGCTGCTAAAAACAAATTGGCAATCTAATTAAATATGTGACTTTTGTGATGTAGGCACATAGAGAGGTGCAGCTAAAAGTTTTTCAGGACCATATTAATAGAATACATAAAAAATAAGGTTCGCCATGGAAGTGAAAACAATGAGCAATTGGTTTTGTTGGGAGTGTTGGTCAAAAGAAAAGGAAATCAAACACACAGACTATGGAAAGTCACACATACAGAAAGACTATTTGGTAGAGCAGAGATAGTAGAGAATTTACATTTAAAGTAACAAAAAAAACCTCCACCATGGAACCCTACTGAAGAATGGATGTAATAACCCACACTTTCAGCAGTAAGAAGAGGAACAAATCTGATGTTGAAGGAAAGGAAATAGAACAAAAGAAGATGGCCTTACTTACTTTATATATAGATATAAGGAGTCACTGAGAGGATAAGAAACATGCTGACTAAAGTCAATATTCAACCTGTCTTCAGTAGTAAGAATAAGGTGAAATGTATTTCAAGATTAGTGAAGGACCGCAGAACACCATTACAATCAAGTGGAGTGTACAAGATGCTCAGGGATTGTGGACAGGTATATACTGGTGAAACATTCTGACTGGTCACAGTAAGATTGAGAAAGTATAGTCATCATGCAAGACTTGAGCGTACAAAAATCAGCAGTGGCAGAGCACCATGCAGAAAAAGGGCATAAATTCTATAGGAGAAGACAAAAATCATATCACAACTGAAAGCCTTTATAGAACAAAAAAATTAGGTAATTGACAGAAATTTTCAAAAACACCAAGAACACCAATAAAGATTGCAGCTATGTTTTAAGTCAAATGTGGAAATGTACTCTCATGGAAAAATACAGTCCAACATCTACAATGACAACCACATCTCTAGAACAGCAGACGTTTTCTACTGGTAGACAACCAAAACGATCCACCCTGTGTGCCAGCAAATGACGAGGTGGTGTAAACAGCTGTTAGCAATGGATATATAAGCCCAAAATAACCACGAGGAAAGCATACACATTTCTTTCAAAAGAGGTTTCATGAGAATGCAGAACTACTATAATTTATTTTCCTTCAATGGTTGAAAATTCCATTTCATAAGTAGCAACTGCTTTTCAGCTTTCAAAAACTGCTCCTCATGCATATGATTCTTTACCTCTGGGAATGGGAGATTATAGAATGGAGCCAGAATGGGACTGTAAAGGGGCCAGGTCAACAATATGACCAGAGGACTCCAAGAACTGGTAACATTGGCTGTGTGATATACGAAGTTACCACATTGGAGGCAGATCCACATATCTCTGCATTTGGGTCTTAACTGCTGTAACACAGTTAGTTGTTCCTTCTTCTCCATATTCCTGCACAATTCATATCACATTCATATGCTGACAAAGAGTTTACACCCAACTATTTCATCATTCTGTTATTCACCGTTTTTATCTTCTAAGTCCTGTAATCTTACTTGATAGTTATGACTAAATATAATATTTTTATTTGGTAGGTCTGGATGCCTCCAGTCACATACCTCAACTCATACATGACTACGATTATTAACCGAAATATTGTGAATATTGTTTTGTTTTGTGTATGTTCGTCTGCCCCTTCTTCCTCCATCTGTGGCAAGTGGTGGGCTATTTTCCAATATCTTATCACATTTTCAGTCACTAATAGCAGTTTGTCTCCATCATGCACATGTTTTAACACATTAAGAAATGTTTTCGTGATAAAACGTTTAACATTTGGTACATATTTTCATTCAAGGATCATAAATTTACCCACCAGTGTGGCTGTGCATATTAAGGCACCAATTCACTAGATCAGATAGGGACAATGGGCCTAATTTCTAATCCCGGGACACATATACTGTCTTGGTTGTGCTTTCTAGGCAGTTTTCTGCAATAATGTAGGCCAGCGTTTCCCGAATGGTGGGTTACAATCTAGAACCAGGTAAGGAAAAAAAATTATTGTTGGGTGGCATAGCCTTCACCTCAGAATATATCAAGGAACATTTGCTAGATCCAGAGACTAATCCGAATGAATATTTTCTCCCAATCAACAGTGACAAATAATTGACCAGGAATCTAATTACATTTAACTCAGAACCTGTAAGGACCAAGGCTGACACCGGGGCTGTAGTATCGCCTTAGTGCCTCAACTAACAGTTTATGTGGTTGGAAAGTTCTGTGCAATCTCCACAAAATAATTTAAATTTGACCATATAGCCTAATAGAAACTCAACTTAAATGCTTGAAGGTCGCCACTAGATCTGTTTGTAAACCACAAATCTAGAAATGGTTCGAAAATAACTACAAAATCTCAAAAGTTCACTTCCAGAAAATTCAAAGTTTTATTTTCAAAGTCACAAAATTCAAATATGCATTTAACAGTTGAGCAGGCAAATAGAACACACTTTTCCAAAATATTGCAGATTGTGGAGAGAAATTTCACCGACCGCACCCCTTTTGTAAATTTAAAAGTTCATGTTAACCGTTATCCTCGCAGGATATCACACCAAAGTCCCAACATGGCTGACTCGGTAGCTTCACCTTCAACAGATTACCTACCTGCTCCTATACCAGACTTGCGCAGATTCACTCACATAATGCTCCCAGGATACAGAAAGACCGAAATCAAACGAGAGAGACCCGGACACATGTAAGCACGAGTTTATATAGGTTCAATGACGTCACAGCTGAAACACAACTTTCTACTGCTGCCTAGCCAAAATATGACCCAGCAAATTAAATGAACAAGAGGATAAAAAGCAATTAAAGACTGACAGTGTTTAGACCTATTTAATAAAAGATCAACGGATATTTAGTGAGTATTTTTAAGTGATTAGTTTTAAATGTCTTGTTCAACCTTCGCGTAATGACACATTCTAATGTGATCGGGGAAAATCCCAAAGTGTTCTGGATTTTTACGCGCGACAACAATCCATGACAATTTATTTTCAAAAACTTAATTACTAGACAAATGTTTAAACTTTTTACCAAAACCATTATATATTCACAATTATCTTAATTAGGGCTGTCTACTGATATAAATTTCAAAGTAATATTCCTTTTAATTAAAAAGTTCATATTTTCTCTTAATTAAAACTGCAAATTAAATTTTGCCAAATTATTTAATTTTACTGTCAAAATATCGGAAACTATGCTGACTATAGCTGGTGATAAAAGTTCAGCTGTCACTTTACTCGATTTAAAGATATTACAAATCTTAGAATTTCTACTTTTATCATCGCGTGTTTCAAAACCTGAGCAAACCAAAATATCTCTTAAAATAAACGTTTCTCGATATGATAAATACACTTTAAAATGATTTTTATGATGAATTGTCACTGTGAACAAGATTACAGGAAAATTCCTTAAAGTTGAAAACTACTCTTCTTGAAATTTTTAAGTCCAGCATAAGCAACTAGGGAAATTAGAATTTGCCAAAATTCTAAGGTTCTTACAAATCCAAAACAGAATTTCTGGATTCAGATGTTGAGTTTATAATTGAACTGTCATGTGACACGTCACTCAAATACCAATAAAAGAATATGCCATTTGATGTATTATTTGGTTTTAGAGTCATACGGAGTATCCAGTTTGAAGATTTTTGTCACAACCTACAAAATCAGTATTTTTAATACTGATTTCTGCAAAAAAAAAAAAAAAAAAAAAAAAAGTATAGAAACATATTAGAAGTCAAAATAGACTTGGAAATTAAGGTATCATATTTCTTACCACCATGAAGTTTTCAGTTAGCAAGAAAAAGCTTCACACTTCTCACTAATAATTAGATTTTATTATAATTTATTTTTGCAATTATTTTTGAATCAAGACTTACAAGTAATTATTAATGTACATCGAAATTATACTGACATCCAAGTACTGTTTTATTTCATTTACACATCTCAAAATAGTCATGGATGTTAAAAAAGAATCCTAAAAATAATCAAGTCATGGGGAAAAAAAAGTCTGAGAAATGCTTTCCTGGGCAAATGTTTTGATGGTCCCCAATTTCCACCTCATAAATTACTCAAACAAAAATAAACTTATCACACAAAACACAAGTTATATATTTCACAGAAATTGCAACATTTCTGCTCCCCCATGATATAATAACAGGCCTTGAAAGCTGGTAGTAGGAGAACATTGCTTTCAAAATAAATATAGCCTCTGGAAGAGGATGTGCTGAATGACCCATGAAAGTGGAAATAGAATATGATGATCATCATACATTTTTTTAATACATGTTATAATAATTTCAAGGAAATATTTTTCAAAATACTTTGTAATGATATGTTTTAAAAAAATTAAATTCACGAAGTGACTCATTGGGTGAAGTCAATATGAAAGACATTGTAAGCACCTTAGAATTTTGTCAAATTCTAGCTCCTCACCTTTAGACATAGGGGGGGAAGCCAACTCTTTAGTAACAGATAATTTCGTTGCTTATATAGGTTAAGAGAGTGAGGCTTTATATAGTATGCAGATACCGTGACCAAACAGACTAAATAAACCCTTTTAGAAGCAATAAAGGTATTTAAAAGTTAATAAAAGACCTAAGTAAACTTTCTAGGACAGTAAGAAAACATTATCTTGGTAGGAAATAAGTTAATTCACATAAATTCAATTTCTAAACAATAAACTTTGCTATAGGTCAATTTCACCATTTCTAAACCAATTTACATGCAGTAAAGACTGTCAGTATTTAATAAAAGCCCTATATAAACTTTGTATCACAGTAAACAAACTCTAAGTCAACTGAAAATAAAATAATTAATAATAATTCAATTTTGAAACAATGAGCTTCTACTATAGGAGCATTTCGTCATTTCTAAACCGATTTAAGAGCAATAAAGTGGTTAAGTGGCTCAACATTTAATAAAACAACTAAATTAACTTTCTATAATGATATAAAAACCTCCTACTAACCTGAAAGGTGATAATCCATAATAATTCAGTTCACCAAACAATAGATTTTTGATATTTGGTATTTCACTATTTCGGCACACTTTTAAATGAAATAAAGTAGTTTTAAAGGAATAATAATTTAATTAAAGTATAAATTCACTGAAATTCCGTAGTTTCTGGACGTGTAAATAACTTAAATCAATTTTTAAACACTTCGTTAGATGCACTTCACTTTTAACATTTTTTATCACAGAATCCTAGTAAGCTTGCGGAATAAAAAGTAGATTTCTTGAAAGAACCAAAAATCTAATATCACATATTTTAATTTCAGGCCATTCCATGCAGTAGAACCGATTTTATAAAGATTTTAGAAATTATTTCGTCATGAAACCATGTGCCAAGTTTAGGAATTTACTACAGCCAATTGGAGTTAGATACAGAGATGAGACAACTTTCATAATACGTAATTTAATTCAGAGAATATTCTGGTAATTTTACATTTTCGATAAAAGCAGTAGAAGTAAAGTTATTAAATTAAAACACATATATCATTTTTGTAAATCTTGTCAAAGCTGTAATTTCACTATCCTGGCATCAATCTCGATAAAACTTACACCATTAAACTCAGGAATTTTTGGAGAACACGTTGACATAAATATTATTTAAATAAATTGCGATTTGGAAGAAATGACGAAATTATGCAATTTTAAAAGAGTAGGTATTTCCCCAAACTGAAAGCAGGTCGCCTCATACGCGTAGGTTAAAATAGACCTTTAAAACCAAGCACTTTAAGTTACTCACTGCATATCCACTGATTCTCTATTAAAAAAGTCTAAACACTGTCAGCCTTTAATTAGCGTATATCTGTTTGGTTACCGAGTTAACTAAGGCACATTTTTGCTATGAGGCAGCAGAAAGCTGCGCTTAGGCTGTGACGTCATAGAACCTATATAATCTGGTGCGGGCATGATACTCCATCATTATTCTTTTGCAAGCTGAGCAGTATGTGCTTATAGTCTGTGCAAGTGTTGAGTCGGGTGGGAGAAAGACGGTTGAGGAGAAGCTACCGAGTCGGCCATCTTGGGACCTTGGTGTATGGCGCACAAGGTTAACTAGTAACATGAACTTGTAAGTTTTCATCAGGGGTTCGGTCAGTTCTAATATCTCTCCACAACTTGCAAACTTTTGGAAAAGTGTGTTCGATTTGCCAACTCAACTATTAAGTGCATATTTAAAATTTTGAACTTGTGATTTCTTAAAATAAAACTTGGAATTTTCGGAAAGTGAACTTTTGTCATTTCATAGTAATCTTGCAACCTTTTCTCTATTTGTAGGTTAACAAATATTGTGGCGACCTCAAGCATTTAAATTGAGTTATCCGGCTGCATGGTCAAGTCTAAATTATCTCGTAAATCTTCCATAGAACTTTGAGTCAACATCAAGAGTAAGTTGAGGCACTAAGGCTATACTTCAGCCCCAGTATCAGCCTTGGGTCTTACAACATGTAAATAAATCTTTACTGGTAGAAACTTCTGCCAGGAATGTTAACAAAGCCTGAAGACACTTTACGTGAATAATAACCAATGCAGGTCTGAATTCAAATTTAGAAATTTGGAATTTAGAATTTTTGTAAAGAAGAGAATTAACAGTATTATACTGACATAGAAGAAATTTAAACTAATATCATTCTGTTCTGATGATTAAGGAATGTAACTGTTCCTGTAATCCCAATTATACAAAACTATTAGATAGTATACAGGCAAATGAAAGTTGACTGACTTTTTACTGAAAATAATATTCTCTTTTCAGTAGCATTAATAGAGGATTCATTCAGCAGTATTTTTCATTCTAATAAATATTACTCTTTTATCAAGAGAGTATGAAAAAATTCCAGAATTCTACTTGAGAGGGAGAGAAGAAATGGTGTGACAAAGAGGAGCTATTTAAAAGCATTTTTTAAGCTGTTGCAATACATTAGCCTTCCATTAATGGAGCAAAACACACACAAAAGATAATTATTTTGTATAATAGTTCTAGTAATGGGATTTTATATTATATATTTCATTGTACTAAAAAATCTTCTGGTAAGTAAATAACACTACAATCTCATTCTCCCTGAATAATAACAAAATCAATGATTCGACTTCAATACAGGAGGTTTAACTTACACCAGGTAGCACAGCCTTTACCTGCTCAGCTTTGTGATGAAATAGCACAGATAAAGCCAAGACTGAAGTTCTTTCATCCAGACCAGCAGCAAATTCCTTCCACGTTCTGTCAAGCCTGCTTGCCACAGTTCGTATATGCTGAGCTGCATAGTGATTGCTTTCTATTAGTCGAGAAGCTACAGTCAATATCCTATTGATGTTTACGTAGACATTCTGGAAAATTGAAAAAATTATTGCTCAAACGGGTAACAGACATGTGCCAAATATTCAGGAGGAAAAAGTGAATTAGTGAGAAGCAAGAACATCCCTGCTTGATAAGGATCAGTAACATGTGGTGAGAGATTTTAACTTCAAAAATAAAATTACATCTCACTTTGTATACCACCTGTTAACTGATGTGCACAAATATTTTTTCTGATTAAATAAATGCAAAGGAAAGACTGAAGAAATACAAGAAAGTAAGTAATTTAAACAATAATGATAATCCAAAAGTTTGTTTGTACTGTCAGTGACAGCGGAGGATTGGTTACCATCTGGAATTATATGTTGATTTCTGTCACACTTCATTGTAATTTATGATCAAAAAGTTTGGATCCAAGGTCAATTTTTACGACCTGGGGGGGGGGGGGGTGTTAGTTCCAGAATATATGGTGGTTCTTCCGCCCTTTCTGCCAGTTGGACCAATGTTGTTCCTCTTTTACCATTGAGGCCCACAGCAGGTGTATGAAAGAAATATGGGTTCAGAGAAAACAAACAAACACTTCTAAGTACTTTGTTTACTACTAATGGGTTTATCGACAAATTATAATAATAATCGTTCTGAAGAAAGTACTAAAGAAAAATACAAGAACCTAGAAGAAATAAAGCACATGGACTTCTATAAAATGATTGATGACTCTCCAAGCTAAGTAAAATGTGATCATTAGAGTGACAATTAATAGAAACTTTTGAACAAACAGAAGAAGCTATGTGGAAAAAATGAGAAAGGTTTTAAAAAGAACTGAACAGTCATTCAATATTTTCCACTGTGCAATCCAAAATCCAATCACTGTATTAAATACATTATACCTAACTCGGTATCATTATCTACCATTAGCAAAATATAGGAGGTTCAAACTTATTATAATAACAAAACTATTTATTAAATAAGCTTTGAGAAGGAAAGAAGAGACAACAGAAATAAGAGCATGTCATAAAAATCAAGAATGTAGAACTTGAATAAATGAACCTATAATTCTGAACACATGTCAACACAGGAACAACTATTCAATGGAATTTCACTAGCAAGAAACAGATTTGTTACTTATAAAAACTGTTTAAAAATATTTTTTACCATAGAACTCATTGTAAAGTGGTTGTGCTCCTCTTGAAGCTCTTTTGCCACTTTGTAGGAATGACCAATTTCAACATAATTCATTAGGAACACATCTCTGTTGTGGCAAATCCAGTCAAACATCTGAAAAACACACAGCAATTAACTTTTCATAAATTTCCTTATTAAAAATCCAGTATAGGTAGTAAACAAAAAGAATGAATAGTAACATGTTTGGCTTCACATCTCCTAAGTAAGTTTGTCATTTGACATAATTGTTGTTTTGTCATGACTAATTTGGTAAAGTTATTACCTTCAGTCTCATCAACAACCATCTATTTCAAGAATCTTTCCATCAAATAAATTTCAGTCGAGACAGAAATCTATTGAGCTTCCATTTCAAGTAAAAACAATTGTCATTTTCTAGTGTTCCATACATGAAGGAAAACTGGAGCCAAATTTTTGTCACAATCCTGCTTGTTACAGAATGCTAGCTTGTAAACAGAATAAATTCCAGGCTTCAAATTTTCAAATGTTATCAGTTGTGATGACTCAAAATGGAGTACCATATTATAATTTTTCTAAAATGCCATACATGTAAATGGGGATGAAAAAAAGTTGGATTTTGTTGAGCAGACGATCGCTATATAACTTAATAGATTTATTGTTTTGATTTTTTGTTTATTTATTTTTGATTATTTATATTTACATTGTTAAGACTTTTTATATCATTTGGCTCTTTTCCTCGCCAGAAATTAGATTTGTTATTTTGCAATACTCAGGTATTAGCTTTAAATAATTATCCCTTCTCAGCCCTCTGTTTGAATTTACTTCCACCATGTTCATAACTAACAGTCACTTTGTGAAGCAATCTCCTACAACACCCACCTCCACAATGTTGTCTAGTTGACAAAACGCTAAAACCCGAAAATTCAAAATCATTTGTGTTTTTGTTTGTTTTATGTTTTCAAACCCCATTACCATCATCTAAGATATGTGGCAGTTCATTTCTCTATCCTAATTTATACCTTGTATTTAACTCATTACCTCACTCACTGTCCTCCCTTTCTATTTTTAAAAAACACTTGCAGCTTCTACTCAAGAAGGCCCATAACAGCCACCTTCTATCTACCACGACATACATACAGCTCAAGAAATGTTAACTACTTGGTAATGTTTTGTGTGTGTTCATGTTCTTTTCATGTGTCAATATCATCATCTGTGGTAAGCGGTTATTTCTTCTCTCATCCAAATTTTTTTTCCCCCTTGCTATATAGTTTCTTTTGTTTTTATATTCTCTTTCTTGCATAGTTATATATACATATATACGAGTAATCAATGAAATCAAATGCGCTAAGTTATGAAAAGGAATTAAATTAGGATATAGAAATGAGTCACCCCCTACCTTTAGATGATCCTAATTTAATATATATATACTACAAGGAAAGGGAAAATGACTCATCACTCACCAAAGTTGAAGGCAGCAACGGGAGAAAAACATATATCACAAACACAAAAATACACAATATTTTGGTCTTCAACCTTCTTCATGTTAAAGAGAATGAGTCATGTGGTTTGGGAGGTAAGCACATGCCAAGGTTTCAAGAGATAGGCAAAATGATCAGAGTTGCGCTAAAGCCTCAGCCAATAGAAGCAGAATAGAGTTAAGAGATAGCAATGCAGCAGAGAATAATTGAAACAACTAAACAAGGAATTAATAATAGCAAATAGGGTGGATAATGATAGATTTATGAAGAATATTTTTGGTACAGGGAGACCACTGATAGATGCATCTAGAAATTTCTATGTCTATCTTATAAAAATGAGAGGAAGAAAGGGTGTTGAGACAATTATAGATAAGGATGGAGAAGAAGTTACTGAGGATTAGAAAGAGGCAGAGATAGTACATAACTGGTTTAATCAGACCATTATGAACTATGATTCAGGAATAGGCAGATGTATATCAAAGAACAAGCCTATTTGAACAGTTGGAAATGGGTAGATTAAAAATGTTGAAATTCATTTTTAGTATAACATGAAGGAACTAAGAAAAGCATAAAGGGGCTGGTGTAGGTTACATTACTATGGATGCCTTAAAGATAGCAAGATGTGGCATTGTACCTTATATTGAAATGTTATTTAAATTAAGTCTGGATACTTGCTGCTTACCAGAGGACTGAAAAAGTGTAATAATAATACCGGTCCATAAAGGAGGAGTGACAAACAAGGCTGAAAATTACATTCCAATCAGTTTGACATCAGTGGTAGGTAAGTTAATGGAGAGATTGTTATGCAACCTTATCAGAAATGTCTGTGAGGAACATAAGTGGTTTTTATGACAGCAAAAATGTTCATGCAAATAACATTTAGGCTATATTAGGGAAATGGCTTTTAGGCAATATAAATAACAAAGGGTTGTGAAAATAACCCATTACTCATCAAAGTTGAAGACTGTGACGAGTGTAAAACGTATGAGACAAACAAAAACATCCACAACATTTTGGATTAAAACCTTATTCACATGGTAGGGAAAACCTCCTGAACCAAATAGCTCATTTCCTACCACATGAATAAGGTTTTAAACTGAAATATTGTATATGTTTTCGTTCATCTCATATGTTTTACACTTGTTGCAGCCTTCAACTTTGGTGAGTGACAAGTTATTTTCCCTTCGTTATTTTTAGTAGGTAACATGCAAGATATGGACAAGGGAAGGCAAATCAATAGTGTAGCACTAGATCCTTCAAAAGATTTTGACAGAGTGAGCCATAAAATGATGCTATGTAAGTTAAAAATGATTGAAGTGAATGAAAGAGTGATGTATGGGGTAGAAGAATTCTTCTTAGGTACAAAGATAAAAATCTAAAGGTTGATTATGATTATAAGGTGGGGAAGAAATTGCTTGATGGAGGCTTGAAATGTAAATATCTTGGCATAACCTTTGATAACAAACTCAGCTGGGCAGTATAGATTGGAAAAATGGTTCAAAAACCTTTATTTGTTGGAGAGAGTAATGAGGGTATATACCAGAGAAGTGAGAGAACTTTGTTACAAAACTTTGATCAAACCATTGCCTGAATGTGTTGGTGTAGTATAGGACCCACATTTTGCATGTCAAATACAGGAGTCGTTGAAAGACAGGAGTATGGTGAACAGAGTATAAAGAAACAGCTTATTTTTAAATTGAACGTGGATAATTCTTGTATCACAGATTTCATTTTGAGAAGTCATATCTTTGAAACCAGAAAATAATATTGGCAGTGCTGACTCATCAGAGCAGACTGCCTAAAGTTGCAGTTGCAGAGAAATTATCATAGTGTATTGTAATATGAATTTGACACAGATATAATTAAAACGTGAAAATGAATAGAGAAACAAGAGTAAATGTTAACCTGAATGTATGAAAAAGAATTACATGATCAATAAAAATTCTATTTAAGTGTTAGAAGGAATATGAATAAAAATGAGCGATTATTTTTTTTAAAAAGTTTAAATTAGTTTCATTTATGTAAGTACATTTTGAATTATAGTAACTATAATGTTACAAGATTTATGGGAGTGTACAATGCATATATTGGTGATTAGTCATGGAAAGATATTGGTGGAAGAATTAAGAGAGATGCATGGAAGGGAAAATATAACCACATAATTTCAGTCATAAAGGTATGGGGAAAATTTTCTTTCGTAGGTAAGAGAGTCAGGGATTAGAAAAAGTTACTAAGATAAATAAAGAACAATTTGCCAAAAATAACTGAAATAATTTTAAGTTGACATTCACAGAGGGTAAAAGCAGGCTGGTGCAGGTAACAAGAAAAATGGGTGTGTAGGGAGATTGCCACAAGAGCATGTGCTCATCGCATTAAATTAAATTAAAATCTAACCAGCAAATATGTCAGGCACTGAGTTTGTGCTATTGATATACAGTATTTTAAATCCAAAATTTTATTTAACACTATGTGTGGATAAATAGCTCATAAGTAAGAATAAACATTACATTCCTCCACAATTAATCTCATGCATAAAACCACATTTTCAGATTATCAGGATTTTTTTAATCAAAATCTTCACTAGATTAATGAGTATTTCTTCAGGGATTCTTATTTGGTGCAGTGTGAATTATTATAAGACAAGTGATCTGGAAACAAAATTAAAGTGTATTGAAAGCTGTGATACCTTCTCACAGTCTTGTTCAAACAACCGTAACTGGAAGCATTGGTCAAGCTTCAGTTTCTTATGATGCCACAACTGCAGCAGATGTTGTTGAGAGGAATGCACAGCCTCCAAATTCTGGAGAATCTGAGGAACACAAGCTTGAAGATCAGGATTTGCTACAACTGAGCTAGCCTCACTATCTCGTCCTGAATATCCTGAGTCATACCCACTATTCGAGTGGGAGTCACCGGACAACCTGTAACAAAAATGCTTACACTATAACAACTTTAAATATGTACATAAAAATAAGGAGGGGTTGTGCTTGAGGGCCATTACAAAGACAAAAACATTAACACATTTTAGTATATTTTGATCTTAACCTTAATCATGATTGAGGAGAACATACACCAAGGGGATTGGATGTGTACATACCAAAACTCATCACATGACACACATTCTCTCTCTCTCTCTCAAAGTATCTGACAAGAAGTAAAAGATCCAAAGTCATAGGAATCCAATCAATGAGAGAAACATTTAACCAAATCATAATAATAATAATTCATCATTGTGCTTTAACAACAAAGTAGGAGCTAAGAAATGTGTAAAAATACTGTACAATGATCTGATGTAGGAAATAGACAAATGAAAGAGAATTCATATATTTTTTACATCAAATAGCAGTGCATTGAAATTATTGCAATTTAGACAAATTTGAAAAATATAGTTTCTGTTACTGCAGTTCATGTACTTCTGTGTCTGGAGGATTTATAGGTAGGTACTTGAAAAATTTTATTACACTTAATATCTCCAAGTATTTATGAATCTGTACCATCTATCCTTAATCTGAAGTAAGTGGTGTTCAAATTTTCTATAGTTAAATTTGCTAATTAACACAATGAAATGGCTAACATTAATATTTTGTGGTAGTAGATTGCAACTATCTCACATATGAATGCAATAAGTGCTCTAAATTATGTTCGAGCAACAAAGGATCTCTTGGTCTTTACACACCTCTCTCACCAAATGGCCTGTACATTTCTGCATGAAGAATGTTTACAACAGACATATTGTCCAACTGTGTTTGTCAAAGCACCCCTGCGTTCAAATTTAGAGGGTATATTTATCCTGTCCCTTGTTATTTACTTTGTCAAAAAGCCTTTTAATTAATATCATATGTATATGTGATTATAAATTGGCTGAAAATCTGAAAATGAAAAATTTTAGTGCTATTAGTGATGGTATCTAACAGAATAAAAGGCAAGTACAGAAATGTGAGAAATGGAAAGGGGGCTTAGAAGACTGAAGAAGGGGAAGAGAATGAAAGACAGAGAGAGGGAAGAAAACTGGGAAACTGAGGTTCAGTCTAGGAGACACCTGCTACCCCAAGTTATGCTAGTACCTCTGTTCCCAACAATTAGGTTATGAGGTACTAGTGCCTCAAAGCATAGTTCTGATGACTCTAGCTGTTGAACTGATTGTTCTTATGGGTGGTAGTGTGACCTACTGTTGGTTTAGTTCAGACATTGAGAATGCACCCTCAACATGTGGTCATATAACCTACTGGACACAGGTAAGGAAGGTCAATCTATATAATAAAAATGAATCGCCAAATGTGCTGCTAAGCGCAAAACTCGAGAACGGCTCGACCAATTCGGCTAATTCTTTTTTTTTATGTTTTCGTTAAGGCATAAGGAAGGTTCTTATGGAGAGAAAAAGCGTAAAAATTGGAAGGAAAATAGTAAAAACAAGAATTTTCTTTTCCCCCAATCAAAACAAAGGTGCATTAGGATTATCATTGGTATGCCTTCAAGTTATTTAGGCTCTATGGATATTAATGCGTGCGATGAGCGAAAATAATATCACTGGCGTAGGTGTTATCATTACTTCCTCCGTGCGTGGCATTTTCTGGGTTGCTTTTAAATTTTCGCTTCTCTCGAAAACCAAATGTTTGTTTATTTGTTCAGTGTGTTTACATTTAGACCCATGCCGCTTATCACGAAAGTTTCGACTATGAAAATATAATGCATCAGTTTAGAAGGATGCAATACTAAGAATACCTAAAAAGCAGAAACGATTACTGGTATTTCGGTTGAGAAGCGATATGCATTAGCGTCTGACGATCGAGCCGCACCTATTTTAAGAATGCAAAGTTCTGGTAATCCGTTTTAATTATGTTCAGGTGGAATTCACGATGATTGAATCGGCTGCGAGTAATAATACTTTCTTACTTTCAAAATCTATATAAATAAAAATGAATCGCCAAATGTGTTGCTAAGCGCAAAACTCGAGAATGGCTTGACCAATTAGGTTAAATTTTCCCCCCATATTTTCGTTAATCCACAAGGAAGGTTCTTATGGAGAGAAAAAAATTAAAAATTGCGAGGAAAATAGTAAAATCAACATTCTTTTCCTATACAAACCAATCAATCAATCAAAACAAAACAAAGGCGCGTTAGAATTATCTCTGGTATGCCTTCAAGTTAATTAGACTGTATGGATATTAGCCTATGCCTGCCCAAAATAAAGTTGGAAGGAAAAAAAAGGGTTTGCCTGTCATCGACGAAAATAATTTTACTGCCAGTCAATCAAAACAAAACAAAGCCGCTTCATGATTATCTTTGGAATTGCAAAATGATCGATCTGAAGACATTTTTTCAAAACAACCCAATGGCATTGGTAATGACAAAATCCCTGTAAACGTTTTGACTGGCTGCATTACATTTCCAGCCAATTTTTTGGTTGAACGAACCAGCTATATTACAGAGATAAAAACACGGACGTAAATGAAATAAAATTCAAAATGAAATTGCCGGTGAATTAAGGACATACAGATCGGTTGATTGCGCAACTAACCAAGATGATGTCGTCAACTATCCAACCGCGTGTTTGTAATGGCACACGGCTAGCAGTGAAAAAATTACTGAACAATGTGATCGAAGCAACCATTCCAAAGGAAAAATATAAGGGAAAAGATGTGTTGATACCTCGCATCCCAATGTCACCAACTGACGTACCATTTGAATTTAAACGACTGCAATTTCCAGTGCGGCTCGCTTTCGCTATGACCATAAATAAATCCTAGGGTCAGTCGTTGAGTGTTTGCGGCGATAATCTTGAAAACTCATGCTTCTCTCATGGACAGTTATATGTTGCCTGCTCCCGCGTTGGAAAACCGTCAGCTTTATTTGTTTACGCGCCAGGTAATGAAACAAAATATATCGTGCATTACGATAAAAATATCATCACAATATTACTAACGTCTTGCAGTGAACGAAATAGAAAACTTATTTTTGTAAGTAATCGTTGTTTATTATTGAGACATTAAATCAATAAATAAAGTAACAACTCTAATACGTTTTATTTATTTATTTTTTCTATTGGACTAGGATAGGACAATAACTTTTGACAGAAAGTCTGTCGGGGCAGCTAGTGTAAGAATAAAAATTAAGTAAAACATTGCAAGCACATCAGCTGATACAAGATTCTGGATGTTTCACACATGCCCCATGACAGGAAATATTTCACTGGTGGCTGAGTTGGTGAAGTTAGTGGTGGTGGAAGGTGCATGTTACAAAACTTGCAACATGCACTTTGCCACCACCACCTACATCCAACGCTACCACAGGTAAAATATTTCCCATTATGGGACATGTCACATGTGAGACCACCAGCACCATATATCAGCTAACATGCTTGTAATGTTTCTTCTTCCTACATCAATCTCACTACCACATCTCCGTCCACTAGAATAAAATGGTTGCAGGCCAACAATGCATATTTGAAGTCTGGAACAGTTATTAATTGCACATAGCACATAGTACTGTTCACTGTGTCCAACACAGGTAGCATCTTGTAGCCAAAAATTGAGTGGCGAAACTTCATGTAATCTAAAAGTGTGCATCAGGTCAATAAATAAAATTAAAGCTCATCCTGTCAATTCCTGACTGTCTGTTAACTTATGTGAGTAAAATGATGAAACTTTCAACCAATTACTTTGCCCACTGTGGTAAGGTGGTTGTCAGGAGGCAAAAGTTTGCAGGAACTTGTTGAATTGTACAACTCATCTGAAGAGTATCTTTGGAAAGTGGATCCATAACTTTGTGATGAGTTAAAACAGTAGAAGAACCATCTATCCTGTTTGGCAGACCTTTATTCAAAATTTAATTAAGTACAGAAGCATTTGTAGGAAAAAATGTTAGAATTGTTCAAGCTCGAACAATAATAATGGCCTTTCAAGTAAAAGCAGAGCTATTTAAATCTTCACCAGCATGTAATGATTTTAAATATTTTTCAAACTTGTCAGTACTTAAAGAAAATGAAAGATTTCCAACCATGATTTAGAGATATATACTAAACATCTTGATGAATTAAGAGAAGACTTTAAAGAATGTTGGAAGATATGCATGTTCCCAAATGGTTTGTTATTCCATTTAATGTAAAAGTAGATAATGAATGTATTGAACATGGCTTAGAATATGAACTGTATAGATCTCGAAGCTAAAGCATTGTTTAAACATAAAAACCTCGGTGAATTTTGGAGCAATATTGCTACCAAATACCTCATACTCAGAGCAGAAGACAAACCTTTCTTACTTGCATTCCCAACTTCATATATGGTCACATGAATGAAATTTCGATAAAACAGAGGAACAGATTGAAGCTGGAAAACCTGTGGCAATTTGGACTAAAAGTTACCAATTTTCAACCAGATATCAATAATCTTGCTGCTGCTCTTCAGACACATCCATTCCACTAATATCAACTATTTTAATAAAAAAATATTTTATCATATTTTTAAGGTATTCAGCAGTAGTCACAAAATGACAGTAAGAGGTTTTTTCATTCAATATAATTAATGTTAAATTTTATGTGGAAAGGAAAGATAAATTATACCGAACACTCATCAAAGGTGAAGGGAGGAGTGCAGCAGCAACATGAAATAATATAAAAACAAATAGAAACACAATATTTTGGGGTTAACCCTTTGTCAAGTGGAAAGAAACATGTGGCTGAGCTTGTGCAAACCTCACAGTCAACACAGCTCCAGGTGACTGAGAGTGCAAGTCAATACTTTACAAGCAAGCCAGGATAAATGGAACTGTCTTACTTCTTCACTATCAGGTGACAAGTAATCATCTAGACTTTGGAATAGTTAGTCATTGCCATTCTCTGTTAGTAGCATTCAGTAGGGTCATGTCTCATCCCTCTATTTTAGTAGCACAGGATATGGAAAACCTCATGTTTATTGTGCATCATCAAGTATAGTTGGGGTACAGTTTTAGTATAGATTAAGTGAGGTTTCCTTGACTGATTGTATAATTGCAGTAACCCTCAACTTTCTGCTCCCTCTCCTACTAGTCTCCAAGATGCATGCTCAACCCCCGATGCTCATATTTATTCAATAGTTCGATAGCAGATACAAGAGAAGAAGAGGGCCTGTCAGAAGAGTTCAAGAGCAGAAGATACATGAAGATAGCCTATGCAAGTCATAGGGCATTGTAGGGAAAACCCATAGAACCCATGTGCCAGCAACTCATACTCAACCATTCAGTTACACCATGGCCATTAGAAATTTAAATGCCATAGATTTGTGAAAACTTGCCACAATTATGTTTATCTATTTCCTTATTTATTTCTGGATGTTAACTTTTTTATTTCCCACAAAAACTATATTATTTCTGTCAACAATAATAATTATAACAGCAACAAAAATAACAGAAATATCCTGCTCTGGAAACCTCAATGAAATTAAATTATGTACATATCAATATTACCTCTGTAACAATCTTTGTCCAATGAGATCTATTTCTTCTACAGGTGCTTTCATTATTTTCTTCTTCATTTCATTATGTAAATCAATACCATGCTTTGCTCCTGCTATATCATCTGCAAAGTCGTTTCTACTGAGGTCTTCTTGCAGATCATCCAATCGGTCAAGGAGGTCAGCTGCTTGCCACATGAAGTCTTCTAAAGCCTGTTAAATGGAAGTAGATTTGCTGGTAACATGCTCTTATTATTGGCTTTATATATTTTTTAAATTAATAAGCATTCTTAAAAATTACCCTAATATATTTTTAACATTCTCAATTATTATTATTATCACATATGGTGAGCTACAAATTAACACCTATCACCTTTTCTACACATACGTAATAAATATAATCTCCGAGAGTGCATCAAAGGTGTTCTTTATAATTGAATTGGGCACTATTTGTTCAATAATATGTGTATTACAGATACCATCGCAAATATTGATGAAACAAAAAGACAGAAGTTACTGTTGCATGCTTAAAAGATATGTTGCAAATAAAAAAATAGTTTAAAAATAAATTTGTCACCAAGTTTAAAATGTGGAGAACTTTCCCATTTCTTTCCCTCTGAATCCCTTTCTTTAATAATTATAGTAATAAGCTAATAAGCCAATTTAAACAAAACTGTCATGTCTAAACTAAGCTGAAATATTGTATTTCTGGTGCCTCTAATGAACAAAAAATTATCCGAGATGGTTCCTTTAAATTACACAGGTGACTAAGTGCTTTTTTGAATGGTTAAATTACAGTTTCTACATATTAAGGGATTCTGAGAGATTTTTTTATGATAACAGTTTACATAATTACTAAAACATCTCATTATTTTACATAAATCACTACTGAAAATATTTCGATTACTTATTTCTTATAGGCTAGATTTAACAAATGAAAGGAAAATATTGTCTTACAGGAAACTGTGAATTTTTAGACATGCATCATTCTAGTTACAGCAGTCCTTCAACTAACACTGTTATTGTAATCATTAAAGGGCTGTTTCAAATACTTACACAGCAAATATCAATATAATTTAAATGAACAACTTACCAGTCTCATGTCTATCCATTGAGCATGGTCGTAGTGGAGCGTTCCTTCTAAATCCGATGTTAGCTGGGAAGAGTCGATGATTTTTGGCAGTGCTTCTAAACTTATCATGTTCGTCTATTAATAAAAGAAATTATAAATTATTTTCTTCTTTAATTTCTGAGACATTAATTACTAATTAAGAGTGAGGTTACAGTATTATATCCTTGATTTACACATCTGGAATTTGATGTATCTATTAAGTCCTTAAGAACAATGATACAAAATATTTCTCATAATTTAAAGAACCCATAATTCAATATTTATTGTAAAATAATTATGTAGGCCATAATGACTTGAAAACTAAATGACTGTTTCATTTCTAATTAAAACAGTGAAAATCTATGCATATCATTTGATAGTAAGAATAATTAGGTAGGACTTACTAAAAATGTTTTCATGAATTGTTCTAAAGGCGCATCATAATAAAGAGAGGTAGGAGCTTAGATTTTCTAGCAACAATGTAATTGTGGTTGGAACTCAGATAAAATTTAATGTGTTCTATAAAAACAACTGACATTCCATATTTTATCACAACAGAAAAGAATTTTAGTACATATTTGAAATTTATGTTACTTCTGCAAATGCCATGTTACTAACATCATTCGTTTACATATGTCTGCCTTGTCCAGAATGACTGCTGCCCTTAACAGACACTGTTGTGGTATAAGGTATGAAGATTTCAATATTTTTGTTTAATTTATGCTCATGTCATCAATTTCAGGAGTTATTTGAGAAAAAATTGCAGGTACCAGTTTCAAGAGCTGCAAGGAATAGAAAGCAGGCATCTTTATTATTCTGGGAAAATTATCTAATAGGAAATTCAATAATGGACACAATAAAGGAACTGGGTTTGGAAAAGATGAACATGATCATAAGTTAGCACTTAATTCCAGGTGTTAGGGCATGATGAAGTGTTCTTTTGTAGGTAAGGGAATCAGGGTTTGGTATAAATTACCAACGGGAATGATTAATAATTTACCAAATATGCTAAATTAAAAACTTTAACAGGCAAAAGAAGTCAGGTTCAAGAGAGGGATAAAATTGGATATGTAGGTAAACTGCCACTGGGGCATGCACTCCATCACCATAAAATAAAATAAATTAAGACAGAAATCATACAAAGAAGCCAGAGTTTGCAAGTATAGCATTGGTGTAGGAGTGGAAGAGAAGAGAGGATCACAACTTATAACAATAACATAACTGTTAAGTATGTTAAAAGAAAGAAACAAAGAAAGAAGATCCACTACAATAAGTTATTATTGGAAAACGTTATTTCTTTGCCATCTAAACCGAGGAATTAATGCCAAAAGTTAGCTGACAATGTAATTAGGAAATTGCAAGAATTAATGCACAAGTGCTGCCACCGTCACAATTTTAGATGCTCACTAAGATCATTACAGCAAGGAACATGAAGGAACTAAGCCATGGGGTTTTGGTAATTTTCAGAGACAAATACAGCAGCCCTTCTTTGCATCCCCTCCAACTGCTGTATTTGATACCCAAAATATGTGTCCCATGCTACCCCGCCATATTCAAGCAATGGTCTGGCCAAAGTTTTGTAACCCAGTTCTTTTACTTCTCTCCAATCCTTACATTCTATCTATCCAATGTCTGCTGCCCATTTGAGCTTGTTATCAAATGTTGTGCCAATATATTTACATTTCAAATCTTCAACAAGCAATTATTTTACAACCTGGAAGTCATAATCAACCTTTAGTTTTTTATCTGTGTATCTAATAAGCTGACTCTCCCTTGCATTTTTCTTCATCCCATGTTTACCAACCCAAATAGGTATCCTATCCAAATAACCCTGCAGCTGTTCACTGACCTCTACTGTTTTGATCATTTTGTATAGCATTATGTCATCTGCAAACAACCTCACTTCGGATAGTAAACCATCAACAAATCATTCATTTGAATAATGAATAGCAATGGTCCCAATATGATACCCTGTGGCACTCCCATTTTTACTTTCACTTCTTCTGATAATGCATTTCCTACCACAACTTTTTGCTTTCTACCATTTAAAAATTCTTCTACCCAGCAAATCACTTTCCACTCCAATAGTTTTTACCTTATTTACCACCATTTTATGGCCTCACTCTGTCAAAGGCTTTTAAAAGGTCTAGTGCACCACCATCAACTTGGCCCCCCTTGTCCATTTAATCCAAAATATTTTGCATATATCCAAACTGAGATTCGCATGAATATCCTTGCATAATGCCATGTTGCAGATTTGAAAACCACTTATGATCCTCACATATATTTCTGATGTACCGGTACTGCTATCGCACTTTTCCAGTCCTCTGGTAAGCAGCAAGTATCCAGACTAAATTCAAATAATATTTCAAGATAAGATACAATGTCACATCCTGCTATCTTTAAGACATCTCTAGTAATATTATCTAACAAGCCCCTTGTCGTTTTTTCAGCTTTTTTAGTTCCTTCATGATATCCTCAGAATGAATTTCAAATTTTTGTTCAAGCTCATTTCTAATTGTGTTGTTAGGCTCGTTCTCCAATTTACACCCTCCAATTTCTGATTAATGGTCACTAGATTGCAATCAGCAATGTTCCTCTTGGCCAAGGGCTCGAATTATATCCAACACCGATCATACATGGAAAATCTGTTTTACAGGCATTTTCAGTCTTTAATCAGGAGAGATTGATATGCAACCACATCAGAAATATATGTGAGGAGCGTAGGCCTACGTGGTTTTCAAGTCAGCATGGAATAACTACAGCAGTGATTTGGATGGTTGTGTAAATTAGAAGTACGGAAAGCGAACTAATGATAAATGAAGCATAGAGAAGTAAACTCTCCTCTTCCCTCCCATTCATTTTACATTATTTCTAAAATATTGATACCTGGGATCTGTCCTTGAAATTTTTTCTATGAATTAATGATAAATTTAGGCCAATATGGGAGGGGATTTTACAACAGCCAATTTTAATATATTGTAAGGACATTGACCGATACCGGGGTAGTAGTATCGCCTAAGTGCCTTAACTTAAACACTTGATAGCTCACAATTCTCAGTACATCTGCTAAATAATTTTAATTTGATTTGACCATGTAGCCAGGATAACTCAACTAAATGCCTAGGTCGCCACGAAATTTGTTACCCTCAAATTAAGAAAAGGGTTTTATGCTACCTACTGAAGCACACAAGTTCACTGTTAGAAAAATCCAAAGTTTTATTGTTCAAAGTCAAAATTTCAAAAGTGCATTTACAGTTGAGCAGGCATATCGAATTATCTTTTCCAAAGTTACAGATTGTGGAGAGAAATCTAACCGACCGAAACCCCTTTAGTAAATTTAAAAGTTTTAGCAGTCATTGAAGTTACGAGATAACACGACACGATCTAACATGGTTGAACTAGCCCACATGGCGAGTTACAACCAGCGCGACGAAAGACAGACCGAAACAGACGCCAGGCAGGAACCGACAGACCAGAACAGACCACGGACAGCCACAGACCGGCTCTTTTATCGAAACCACGAGAACCAGTGACGTCAGCAACTGTATCACATCTTTTTCCTCCGCGTAGCTCAAAGAGTACGAAATTTATTTGACGATCCCGACTATTAAAAAATGTTCAAACTTCAACAGTATCCTGACTTATCCACTAGAAGTCCGACGGCAGTCTCTTGAGAAATTTAGAGTAATTAATTTTAGAGTTTTAGCTGTTTAAGACTCCGCGTAGTGATACATTCAAAATTTGGGTAAAATCCCTAAGAGTTCTAAAACTTTTTACGCGCGTGCACAACAATCCGCGACAATCTACTTTACAAAAACTTAATTTCCGGACAAATGCTTAAACTTTTGATGAAAACCCATATATGTCTGAAATCGTCTTAATTGGGGCTATCTGCTAATGTAAAATTTAAATTGATATCTCTTTTAATAAAAAAGCTTATTATTTTCTCTTAATTAAAATCACTAATTAAACTTTGCCAAATTATTTCATTTTATTACCAAAATATCGGGGATAGTGCTGACTACAGCTGGTGATAAAAGTTCGGTTGTAGCTTTACTGGATTTAAAGATACTGCGAATCTTAGAATTTCACTATTCTGATCGCGTGCTTCAAAACTTGAACAAACGGGAATAACTCTTAAACTAAACGTTTCCCGATATGATAATTACACATTAAAATGATTATTATGACGAATTGCAACTGTGAGCAAGATTACAGGGAAATTACTTAAAGTTGAAAACTGTACTTCACAAAATTTCTAAGTCCCGCCTAAGCAAAACTAGAATTTGCCAAAATTCCAAGATCCTTACACTGTCCTTGAAATTTTTTCTACGAATTAATGATAAATTTAGGCCAATATGGGAGGGGATTTTACAACAGCCAATTTTAATATAAAATATCATTTAAATACGTCGCAAAACGTTATAAAATAATGTTACAGAATTTTTTTTAATGTTAAACTTCAATTTTTTATGAGCTTATGAAACCAGAGGGCCTAAGGTTTTTAACTCTGGTTTTGGCTTTATGCCTCGTCGACGTCGAGATCATTAGAGGCGGGAAAGGATTAAAGGATAGGTACGGGAAGGAATTTAGCAACGGAATTTTAAAGGAACTATTCCCGCATTCACCTGGAGGGAATTTCGAGAAACCATGGAAAACCAAAATATGGATGACCAAACGGGTATGCGAACCACATGCAAGGCCAAAGCATTACTCTTCACCCATCTTGATCGGTTTTTAATCTCTGTTACACCAGCATAGTGTATTCCATAAACAATTATTTACGTCGTATGAAATTTATTATTTTTACAGTTTGGCAATCTAAGCTACGTGTAAATGTTAGTTTCTCCCGACTGGCAGTAAAATGTTCCCCCTGAGCTACAGGTCAAATGTTAATATTTTCGAAGAATGGAAAAAAATTTCAATGCACTAGGTAACCCTGGGCGCTTGAAATTGTTAGAATGGATAGATGAAAAGGGTTTTGTGGTGCAGCCGCATACATAGAGAACTCAAGTGGCACCTTCAGGCAGACCATACATTGACTTCCAGAGCCACGAATTCCCATTTCAGCTGAGGGCCGCTCATCCGCAGTAAGGTTCGCGTAGGTCAAATTATGCGCATTTTAAATTTACCCCGCTAATGACAGCGGTCTTCAGAAGAGCTGCAACGAACGCTCATTGTCCCGGCGCAACCGTGCGTGAGAAATCGCGGACGGTTGCAGCAACCAACACATTAATCACTAGAAGTTCACTCCCCGTAGATGGAGACACCGATGCGTCATTATTTGTCTGTCGTGCTATTAAAATGTGCATATCAGATAAACCTTCAGCTGCCATGAGGGGGTATCTCCTAATCCGTAACTTCAATTCAGAAAGTCACTGTAACCCAGTTCCTGTTAATAAATACGCCTTTAAGTAATTTAATTTATGGATATTAAACGAGAAAATCGCTAAGAGTATGTGAAATGTTGTATGGCTTTGTATGTCGAATTAAATGCCTGTAAATGAATCTAATAGATTGTGTAATTAAGTGACGAATTATCAAAGCTCGACACTTAGTAAGGAAAATTAATTAATAATGTTGTGCCAGACATCATATTTAACGTATAATTTCGAAGATTTGTTTTGTTTAATTTTTCCAATTTGTTGTTAAATGTACCGGTATGTAAATATTTTGATTGTTTCAATTGTGAATGTTTCCGCAAGTTTATAATTAATTTTGAGAAAGTTCTAAGTCAACTGCATTAATAGTTATCTATTGTTGAAGACATTGCTTGGTGTCAGAGAAGCGCCAGACGGTGCTTTTGTTGGTATCTAGATATTGTCTCTAGTATCTAGTGTATAATAGGTTACCGAAACAGCAGCAACGATTGTTTCAGTGTGTAAATTTTGTGCCGACGTTATGCCTGTTTATTTGTTGACACTTGTTGGTTAACTTCAATGTGCCTCAGTAATATTCTGGAGAAGTCTGATTTATACGTATTTTTTCAAATTTGTTTTCATCGTTAGTAAGAAGTGAATCTCAACTTCAAATAACAGTCTTTCATTCGGATTGAGGATTTTTTAAGTGTTGTCTAGTAGAGAGTTAAACATACGGATTAACCTGTAAATATTAGAGATTAATTTAATAACCAACGAGTTCCATAACAGCACGCTGTTTGAAACAGAAACTTCTGCAAAATAACATATTCCACACAACCTTTTTTTTTAAATCCAGTAACATTTTTCTAGCAAAAATGAAAATCAAAATAAAGTGTCTGTAATTAACCGTATGAACACACATTCTACTGTATATGCGGGATAAGTTTTCGAAAGAAAATTATATGCGCGGATATCTGGAACGAAAATGAGACCAAAGAGAAAGAATTCTGTCGATATTATTCAGAGCAGCAAAGACGTATTATTGTATTAAATTACAAAAAGAGACAGAATCTGATACGGTTTAAAGCATAACGTGCATTTTATTTTTGTAAGATTCTTTTAGGTTAAGCGAAACAGCTTCCGGAGACACACATTGTCCTCGTGAATCCCTTTCTCTATCCTTGGATATTACTGTTTAACCACAGGGAAGTACCAGCAGTTACTTGCCTTCACTCTTTATTCATTTCACAGCACTCCAATTTTTCGCCTCTCTTCTGCAGCTACTTCTTAGGCATAATCTGAAGCGCTCCTCACAAAGAAAGATGACATCATCAAAGAAAAGGATCGCCTCGACTGTGAAGAAAGCCGCTCGACGTGAATGCGGAAATATAGCCGGAGGGGGTGGTGTCCTCTTCAACAAACAGAGCGATGGACGAACAGGCGAAGGGAGCGGGACGGGGGGAAGAAAGGTAGCGCAGGACAAATACGAGAAATGTGGAAGAAAGAGAGTGGTTCCGGGGACCAGAGGGGTGGTGGCAGTAAATAAACACGTGGGCGGGAACACTAAATATACAGCGCTCCCGCCTCGGAATTAGACGAAGGCCGCTTCCTGCGTGGGCTCAAGCTAACGAACTGATCCGGCCATCGGTCACTCGACAGCACGGTCCGCCTATTTGTGGTCCTTCCCAGTCTGTGCGACTTGGGGGAGGCTCGGAGCAGTTGTTCCCGGCAACCAAGAGCTTAAATCACTGTCCCCAACCTAACCGTTTAAGCTGCATCACACCAAAGACACCTATTTTAACGGTAGTTACTTATCTGGAAGAGAATCTCGCTGGCAAAAGTAACGTTCTGCAGCAGTTACATGCCCCAATTCGACATTAGTCAAAAGACTAAACAAGCATACATAAAACCATAAAACCACCGTACAAGATCGAAGCAGTTGGATCAAAGGATCCCATCATTTATACAAAAACTCAGAAATTACGTTTAAATGCTGACGATGTCACTAAACTATTAAAGTTTTGTATTTTTTTTTATTTTTTATAGATTTTTGTCACTCTGAGTATAGTTGCCAAAAATAGTTAAACAAACCTGTTACACTTAGAGAACAATAAAGATAGAAAATAACACAAATAAATATTAAAGCTGGACTCTAGTCATCGGACATCATACTCAAAATTGCTATCTGAACTCGAGAACAACCTTGTACCGCATTCTGTCATGGAACCCAATTGTTAATTAAAAATAATTACAGTGAAACAGATTGAAAGCAAGTCTGGAAAAATATGTACTCTCATGAACGTGTTCATCCTAATACAAGTAAATGTCGTGAAAATTTATCGGCTTTGGCTCTCATAAACGGATCAGCAAATCATAAATTTAATTCATCCTATTGTTTGAAGGTACTGTTGCTTACGCTACAATTTTGCAGACGGAATTATCAACATTCAAGGAAGTTAGAGCCTGTAATCAAACTTAGAAAGTAAGCTGTAATTAAATCCATAAATCAATGAAAGTTTGCATAGACAAACTGCGATACACACATAAATGAGTTACAGACGGTGATATCATAGTAGTTTCCTATCACATCGTTGCAGTCCTTTATCGCTAATGGGAGTAAAGAATACGAGAGAAAGGAGAAAATTTGGAAATATCATTGCTATTAATTAAATTTTTATTGATTTTAGTTTTCATGTCACAATAGCGAATGAACAATTTTGAACTTGATCTGTGAGTAGTTTTCTTTATACGGCTTTTTAAAGTGCCTTGTCGAAATGTGTAAACTGTAACTACTAAACAAATGTTATACAATTCTTCTTTTGGACGATTTACCGGCACCGAAAATTAATCCAATACTTAGGAGCCTGTTCCGTCATTTTTTTCCCAACAGTGAAAAAACGAGTGGCTGAATCTAAATATATGAAAAATTTGAAGATGATACACGTAAAAGGTGACGAGAACTACAATCACAGATGAAAACTTCAAGAAGGGTGCCGCATTGATTAAATGTTTCCCGAGACAATAGGGGAAAAAGAATTTTTCAACAGTTCCTGGAATATTACTATCAATTTTGTGCTTAGATTTGATTAAATTGATGAGATGTGCGGCCTCCACTGAAATCCAGAAACGATACAGCAGTCCAAACAGTGGGTGGCACCAGGTGGCTCTGCATCAAAAAGACAAAATCGATTTCACCTGTTTTGAGCATATCTAACTTTACGTGAGGGTAAATTCGGGAGCCATTTTTAATTATAAAGTTATGGTTATTGAGAAATTGATAAACCAGATTTTGAAAGCCAGAGATGGGAGTAAATGAAGTGTCACTCATTATCGGTGATCTCGAGGGGCCACTGATAAATGCAGTAAAATTATTTAATTTTAATTGCCTTTATTAATATTTTTTACAGTAAATTCAATTTGGTTAAACTTTGAGATGAAAAAAAAAAGCAGCAACAAATGATTGGGACTAGTACTGGGTTTATTGCGACCCATAAACCGAGTGCAAATGCTTGTATCGGATACCTTGTTGAAAGAATCTGTGAACGTCACCACGACTATTGCCGACAAAATTTGCCAATGGTAGGCAGTAGTTAGGGCTAAAATGTTAATCATTTTCGGAGCCAGAAGTGCAGACGAGTAAGGGACGAGGAATCATCTCGCTTCTAGGAATCTGTTTCCTCGTGATTACTGTTAAGTGTGTGTTGTCTGTGACGACGATTGAGGGCTACGAAGAAGATGGCGCTTTGGAGTCAAGCAGCAGACATCTCACAAGGCCGAAAGGATTCTGCTCTGGACTACGAGAACGATCGATATTTACAAGTGACCAGCTGACTGCAATGTGCTAACGGGAGACCCGGCCATAAGCTGATCTGAACGACAGGGGCCAAGACACCACCACGCGGAATTCAACACAACGCGCCATCGCCAGCCGAACCAGACCCTCATTGTGATAATCACTCCGTCCATACAATAGCTACCCACGGACAGATAAGCTCATGAGTTCCAAAACTATGAACTGTCAATTCAATTGTCTTCAACACAACCACTCAAGATCCATTGAATGAAATTATGCCAAGTAATAAAGTAATGATTTAAATTTCGAAAAGTCAACAGATGATATTTTTTATCATTCATGTTTGCTTTGCCATATATTATAGTACTTTGTTTAATGTGAAAGAACCACGCCCATTGATGTTTTATTAATTAATTTAGTATGCTTATTAAAGGAGTAGATTACACCTCACAATCTGTCCGAGAATTGAACGGTTTACTTTGTACTGAGAGGCAAGATGCAAACTTTTGTTGATTATACGCTTCACCTTCCATTTACTGCCATTTAAGTTTACATATATCGCACCATATTGAAATAACCTGGATATTGAATTTTTAAAGTCATCAGAACCCTTTATTTGGCTGTACATAACAAGTCATTATCAAATAATGTTCAAGGGTTATTAATATTTCCTACAAGATAACTTATAAATACCAGATATGGAAGGGGTCCTATTACTCTTCCCTGTACAACGCCGATTTGATATCTTGTTAAGTATACGATTCACCCTGTACGACTATATACTGCGATCTCCCAGCTAGGAGAGCTGGAATCAATTGGCAACGGATTGATAACACTTGAAATAATTTCTTCATATGACTTTTTCTGATCATCCTCAGATTTCGACGCTGCTTGCCTACAGAAAAAGAAACCATCTATTTCTGCTAATGCAACGAACATCACGCTCATGAAGATAGCAACAATAATTCTACGCCTAGTTTCAAATCGTTGAGAAGTTACTTTGTGATAGACCACCACATGATCCCTTCGCTTAGCTTGGCACTATTAAAACTGCATGTTAAACTCACAGTTTCTACACTATACTACTACAGCAAGTTAATACTCTATCAGGAATAATATTATAGTGGTAACAGGAAAGAATGGAATAAAGAACAAAGGCGTAGATGAGCTGTAGTAAATATTTTTAACTTTCCTTGCAATAGTTGGAAGACAATGCTTTGATAAACACCATTAACTCCTCTAACTGTTGAAGCTGATGATCAATTTAAATGATTTAAATAAGTCAATTTATATTCCAATTAATTCATCACAATATTTACGCACTAAATAATGATACATGACTTTCCCTAACACCAAATTGCTCACAACGTTTTACAGACTTTAAATAGCCTGATTTTATTCGCTAGAGATCAACAAGACGAGTTCAACATACCCCAATAAATAGAATACCTCAACTGTATAGTTTCTTCGAGAATAACCCGAGTAAATAGAGTAAAGTAAATCAAAACGAATGACGTAATAGGCAATGGAAAAAAGGGTAATAAGGGAGGTTAGTGGTTTAGGAGACATCTATTAATTAAATGAGCTCAAAATAGAGGGGGGGGGGGAAAGCTGGGAGCCTCTTACTTAAAGGAAGGAGGTCAATAAAAATCCCACGTCAACTTTTATATCATTTTTCTTCTCTTATTTCTCACAAAACACATGTAGTGCATAGAAGAATTCAGTATTAACGTTTAGGTATTTAGTGACATGAAGATATCAAATAAATTTAATTATTTAAAAATTATAAGATTAATCTCACTGGGGGGAAGGGGATGGATCCCATCACATCTCACCAGAACTGACCTAGGATGGGAATCCAAATTTTATTTAAGAAAACACATCAAGTAATTAATGAACGTTATACCAGAATAAGGATAATTACTTTAAGTTTCTAGAACGGTTGTTATTTTCATTCTCTTTCATTTAGTCACAAAATTGTAGGAATAAATGTTATTTTCGAATTTCGATACAGGTTTAATACTAGCCACACTATAAAGGTTAACTTGTGTGGTCGTAATGACCTGGTGACTGGGTTTATTATTGGTTGCACAATCCACTCCAATCGTAGCCGCATAGCCTAATCCGGTATCCTACAGTTTAACGTGGAATCCGAACCAAGGAAGCGTTCTGGCGTACTTTACGTTACACAGCAAACTGTGCCAGAGGTGAAGGACGGCCTGGACGGGTTAAAGGCCAATGAAAATCTCCGCCAAGACAAGAATTCGAATCGGGGACCTTCCGATCTCCAGTCAGACGCCTTAATCACTGAGCTACCAGGCCGCTCTACTAACCACAATGACACGTCGTAAAACAGACTTTACGAGTAGACGCCTTCGGGTCGAAAAGCAATAGAATAATGAAGAGTATTAATGCCCTTTCCAATCAAACACAAAACATACGGCACCAGAAGCTTCTATTCGGAAAACATACAGCACAGTGAAACCCACTTTTGAAAACCATTTTGTTAGGAGTATAACTGGGCACAGTTCATCAAAATGTTAACTTCGTTAATCGTTAATCCGCTACTTAAAAAGTTAACTTCCATAACACTACATTTTTGCAAATTTAACGCAGATATAGTTATTCCTTAAAAGATAACCATCAACAACACATCTATCCAGTGTCCCTCTGGAAACTGAGTTCTTACTGGGGTTCAACGTTTTAATCAGCTTCTCAAACGTATCGGATTCTACAAGATGAAGTGGAATCATGTTGGCAACGAACAGTTTGTAATGCATTGGTCCACATTAGTTTGAGATAAGCCGCTGTAGGTAAGCACGATGCCAAAAGATTCACCAATGCTTTGTTGACATAACTTCTTTTTTTTTTTTTTTAGTAATGGTGACGGAAAAATACTTCTGCTGCCATCTACATCAAAAGAATCCACATCACTTCAAGAAGGTTTTCAATTGTTTTTCCTTTTCCAATGAGTTAATCCTGATTTCGCTTCTTTTTTTTTGAAACTATAAATATTTGGATGTTTGCTTCCTACTCGTGTGTTGTTTAAAATTATTAAGGTTAGAAACATGAGCCTTGAATGCAGAAAGTGTAGATAAACACAGTTCTAATTCATGAATCAATTGTTCTCCCAATCTTGTATTAAATGCAATATAACCGCATAAATGTGGCCATGGATTTTTAATCTTGTCGTTGCTATTACTAGCGTTGCTGTTTTCACTGACAGTTTCTAGATTTTCATTTTCAATGTTGTAATCATGCAATATCAATTTCATTTCATTCCCTAACAAACTCCAAACGCACGCAAACTAAACAGTGGCGCTATATTAGTAAATACGTTAAATTCCATAAATATTAAAATCAATCACTTACTGGATTTGAAACTTGTAGCAGGTTTGCAGACGTAACATAGACGCACTCGATTACTCTAGCGTTCCTGCCCAAACCCACGCACTGTCAAGCATACTAGGGGAGCGTGCATAAACCACGTAGCTCCATTTTAGCCTACTGTGAACCCCCCCTCCCCCCCATACGTAGCCCTACGTGGCTTTTGCCTTACCCCCCCCCCCCCCCCCCCCCCACTTAGCACGTAGCTTTTTTCCTTTTCGATTCCAGAAAACATTTTTACTGTTTTCTCTTGTCAAACGATTGTAAATTATTTAAGGAGATAATTAACTGAGGGAAATAAATATTCACATGCTGTTGTGTGTTCAGTTCCTCATTTTAATTGAGAAAAATGTTATGAAAGGAAAGCTACGTGGCCTGGCTCGGAATCCCCCCTCCCCCCACGTAGCCCAGCGTAGCCTTCCAGCCAACCCCTCCCCACCTGGACCGAGCCACGTGGTTTGTGCACGCTCCCTAGTTACTCGCACTTGCACTTCGCGTTACCCAATTTGTTCGCTATTCGCCGAACGTACCACTGTGCCGTGGCACGCTATTAAAACAAACGAAATAACGTCAACAACCAACGTAACGGACTAAAGTTAACGGAAGTTCAGTTTAACGGAACTTAAGAAGAGCGTTAATGATTGTTTAGGTTCACTTAAAAGTTAAATATTTGAAATTTTGTTAACTTCGTTTTTTCACGATTAAAGGTTCTCTGTTCAGCTGTGGTTAGGAGCTGTCTGTTCTTGCAGTTAAGCCCCTGCCGCCAAGTTCGGAAGCCGAAACGCAGCTGCGAGTGTTAAGAGGCAGCAGGTAAGGCGAAACCGCGGCCAGACAGTACATAAATTAGAGTCCTCGAGCAAGGCAAAACAAGCCGGAGACGCCGGAGCTTAGCGCGCAACTTGTAAGCTAACCGGCAGCGGTGTTCATTTTAAACAGCCGGCAACTTCCCGACACCTCGCGGCTGCTGCATTAATTACGCCTCCACCAGAGACTAATCAATTTGCGGAGCAGCGGTTATCCGTGAAACAGCCAGTCACTAAATCAATAAGCCGCATCTCCGTCAGAGCGACTCAGTGAGAAAAAGTGAAAGTCCAGTGATCGTATTTTATCCTTTTCGTCTATATAAGTCAATCGCTCCTCTGTCTGTCAGGGTGTTAGTCACAGCCTCATAAATTATGAACCGCCAAGATTAGAAATTTGTAATCAAGCAGTGTGCACTATGTTAGTTCTTATCACCCCGAACACGATTACAATACAAAATTTGCGAAAATCATGGGGATGAAAATAATCTTAGTGATTTTGTGGGAGACTGAAAGTATATATATATATACTTTTTATATATATATATATATATATATCGAAAGTCATCATCCCGCGATTCTGAAAATATTAGTTTTTTTTTTCGATTGCAGCACTTTTAGTTTGAAAACTAACAAAATAGCTTTACAGATTGTAAATTATAATATCGTTGCTTATCTTGATTTACTTACATCATGTCAATAAATAGGCAAGCGAAAACTATGATTGTATACATCTTGCAAAACTTTTCTCATTTAACACAGAATAGAAATATGGGGTGAAAAGTTCTCAATACTTTCTGTGACCAATACAAAGTTACCAAGTTGCGAAGTTAATACTAATATTTTAAAAGATAGTTCCTAGTCGATGGCACATGAACAAAGATTAAATACGAATTATTTATTAAATCGAGCTTTTTCGACTAAATGTTTTTAAATTTTTATGTAATGTTTTCTCAGATAAATCTAATTCATTTTCTGTCACTCTCGATGGAGAGCATCAAACTGTGGTGGGTGCCTTGGTGAGCAAACCGCGTTACAATTATTTCTCATACCTTTATGATGAATAATTGTGGATTTTTAATTTTAATTTATATGAAGGAGTGGAAATTTATTAATTTAGCAAGAATCTCGACGTTAGTTGGAATTTAGGAAAAATTGTCACAATATGACATTTATTTTCTGATCACTGGCGATTACAAGTCTGAGCGAATTTACCGTTAACATTAACACAAATTGGCAAAATCATAAAAGCAACGCTCAGAGTTACAATTAGCCGTCAATGGGCAAGCAAACAATTGTATATTTACTTTTAAATATCTCAGAATCAAAATGCAAGAAATAATGACAACTGGAAACAATGAAAAATACAAGTTATGATGACCTCAGACAAAGGTATCATAATACTGTGACTTTGCAGTTAAAAAAAGAAAATCATGGGCGCCAGAATGAACAATATATCATTCGAAAATAACTAGTTCTGGCAAATTATGCCGGTAGCTCAGGGGTTTTTACAATTACAAAGTGAGAACATGGACCTATCCTCTCAAAGTCGCTTACGGGTTCTGTTTCACGGAATGCACAATCACATGGCTTGGTCGTAATCAATTACCATTGTAGTTCTGCGTCTGATGTCTGTGATGAGTGTAGCGGACCCACGATATGTGAGATTATCTCACAAGTCGGCTATAGGCATCTCTGGTCTGGCAATGCGCATCATCGCATTACCGGCTGTGTTGCGGTGATAACCTTGCTCCAGCAAGGCAAGCTGCGGTTAGCGAAAGAAGTCAACTTTCCAAGTCAACCTCAGACTGGTGCGATCGAAGTTAGAATCCCAGCTCCTCGCTCTTCGGTCCACGAGGAAACTTCTTGCTCCGCCCACTTGTAGTCTCGAAGCTCACATACAACAAAAATTCCCAGGATTTTGAGTTATACGCTCATTTTGATTGGACCTTCAGGTCGGCACCTAATGTCACGTGATATCCTCGATATGTGATTTGGCCAAAGAATCCAACAGAGGTCGGACATATTCGGCTAAGTTCGCCGGGGCGAGAGAACATTCGGGTTTCGGACGGCAGGCTTTTCCCGCTCGGTGAGTGACCCATCCCCAGGGAGCAGGGTGTGTGGTCTGGCAAATCCCAAATCCGCGACTTTTTGTCGCCAAGGCTCGGGAACACCAAGATTAGCTTCAAGCCTACATAGCTCAATAACTCTTTAATATTCGCTTTGCTACGATACACTGTATAAGTTCACCATTTCATTACAGTCCTCACTTGGAATCTTGCGTACTTTATAAAATTACCACAAAAATCTATTCACGTGGTCGCCCAAGATTTATGTAAATTACTCTTATATTATTACATATATAATTAAAAATGCACCTTGTAACGTGGCGACAGCGCGGCTCGTTACACAAACCATACATTTTTGTTGATTCATTCTTTGTCTTATCAGATTTGAATATTTCAAATATGCGTCAGATCCGTAATTCGAATCATTCAAATCTGAAAGAAATGTCCCATCAATAAAGTCCGTAAGGAAGTAGATATATCGAGAAGAAGAAGATCGATATTGCTTTTTACGCAAATCCATTTTGCAAAATTCCTTCATAATGGAAAAAAATTACACAAATTCGAATCAGTCATCAGGTACAGCAGCACATTTATTCTCTGGTAAGGATACTCCACAAATTACCTTCTCGCCTGCTAATCTCAAGGACCGAAAAATATCAAGTTTTTCCTGATTTTATCCATAATTTACTGTATTGACGTGACTATATTGATCAGACTAAAGGTAGAATGAAAAACAGCCTTCAGTCACTACAAGTCTAGAGACGGAAGGCTGTGTTTCATTCTACCTTTCATCTGAAAAGTTTTTCCTCAGGCCAGATTAAGAGTTATCGGTGATGAACTGTGCCGAAACATAAATGGCCATACCACAAGATATGAGCTAGTTCTGAATCATCTCTTCTTAAGTACAGATATCAGGTATTAAATAGTATCAGCTGCAGTATGGACGACTGGATACGTTGTATGATATGTTTCCATCAACAAAGTTGAACTTTCAAAGTAAACGTGTCTCTGGGTGCACGCTGCACCGAGCTCATACAAAGCTATCAGTCACCTTATTTAGCAATTAGTGACTTACGCTCGCACGACATAAATTGTGTGTTTCAGCCGTACCCTAACCGTGATGTGTCGAAAAGACACTCTTTTGAGGTCTGATCCCACAGATGTTTTTCTCTCACAAACTAAAGAAATCAACGTCTCTGTGATTCATTTTGGTCGTACGACTACGCAGCAAAAACCAAACAGACCTGATTCCAGATTCTGGTCGTGCGTACACGCGCCTCAACTGACGACTAACTCGCTTCCACTATGACCACAGTGGCCTGTTTCACGGTGTTTGTTTCACTCCGACGAAAACGCACGAGTGCGCACGACCAATAACTCGTCAGAGTACGCAACCACAGCCTTAGGACTGTTATTTGAACTGTGTGCCAGGCCGGTACCGGCCGGAGTGGAGGGGCCAACAGTGTCGCGTGCTGGCGGCCGGCTCAGCACTTTGTGGTGCTGTTTGTCGTGTCGACCGCAGCCTGGGCTAATGTTTGTCGCTGGCCCGCCCACGGTGAGAGCGCACTGTGTGGACAAGGCGTCTCACAGCTCCCGCTCACACCACCTTCACGCTGGCTTCCGTCGCGTTCTTCTATGGTCATAGACAGCGTGAGATAGAACCGAACATGGTAACAGTTTGCCATTTCTTCACGAACAACTGATCATAATCATCATCACGCAATTCGAACATTGATAAAGGTTTGCCATTTATTTACGAACAATTGGTCAAAATCATCATCAGGTAATTTAATAATTGTAACGGTTTGTCATTTACTCACAAATGATTGTAAACGTCATCAAAAAATTCAATAAACGAAACGGCTGGCATTTTTTACCTAAAAGTGATCATAATCATCATCAAGCATTTCTGTCACTGATATACGTTTGCGATTTAGTTAATCACAACCGATCATAATTATCAGCAGGTAATTTAATCATTGATAACGGTATGCCGTTTACTCACAACTGATCATAATCATCATCACGTAATTCAATCACTGATAAAGACTTGCAATCTAGTTAATCACAACTGATCATAATCAACATCAAACAATTCAATCATTGGAAACAGTTTATTATTTCTTCGCGAATAACTGATTGTAATCATTATCAGGTAATTCAATCACTGATAAAGGTTTGCGAATTAGTTAACTGACCACAATGATCGTCGGGCAATTGAATAACTCATAATGGTTTTGTTTACTCACAACTGATCATAATTATCAGGCAATTCAAAAATTGATAATGGTATGCCATTTCTTCATGAACCACCGATCACAATCATTAACAGGCAAGTCGATTATTCATAATGGTTTGTAATTTATTCATAACTAATCATCATCAGGCAATTCAACTCTAATGAAGTTTTGTTATTTACTTACAACTGATCAGAATAATCGGGAATTTCAATAATTTATAAATATTTATTCACAACTGATCACAATCATTATAAGACAATTCAATCATTGCTAACGGATTTACTATTTACTCATACCTGAACATAATCGTCATCAGGTAATTGAATAACTAATAACGGTTGTTATTTCTTCATGAAAAACTGATCACAATAATCAGGCAATTCAATAATTGATAATGGTTTGCCTTTTAATCACAACTGATTATAACAGTTTCCATTTCTTAATGTACAACTGATCATAATCGTCATCAGACAATCTGTCAAGCATGTGATGTGGCCTCCTACTTTCGTGAGTCTGAACGGTCTTGTACAATTTCCAACACATAACTACAGCAACGCTCCAGTATTCGTCTAGATGTCTTAGTCATTGATCACTTCTTGGACACCAGTTTAACAAAATTCTAGCCCATCTGTTACTTTTCCTCCGAGCAACATTGCTAGCCAACTTCCATTTCAACAAACCGTTTTATAAATAGTTTGTAACTCAGTGAAGTTAGCTATCGTAGTTTTGTCTTTTCTGGTATAATTCACGATGACCTTTCCATGTTTAAGTTGCCTTATTGTAAATCCACTCAGCATCCAGGTCTTGCAACTGTAAGGAATGTGAACTATTTTCTTTGTATTTGAACTTCAGTTAAACTTTTTCATCCTAATTTGATGTTACGAGAAGAAATATTTCTGGCCTACAGATTTACACCTGGCTTGGATAGATGTACTCACCAGTAATTTCTAAAGGTATGTTATTGCTGAAGATCTCTTTTATCCTTTTCGAAGCATTCCAACTAAGCATTCCAGTGTAAAAATATCTTCTAATGTTGTTCATGAGTTTCATTTGCGGGTGTAGAATATTCTGCCCCAAGAAAACTCTTAGATTTTGTGCTGGAATTCTAACAGGATGTTTCAGACCAATTCCACACAGAAGATATTTCAGGTTAACGCTATGACCTCGCATCGACGACGCCGATTCGAATCTCCATCCGGGCATCCAAATTTTTGTTTTCCATGTTTTCTTCAAATCATTCCAGTCGAATGCCGGGATACTTTCTTCAAAAGGCCATGGCCGAAATTCTTCCCGTTCCTTGTCCCCATTCCTTTCCCGTCACTAATGACCTCGACGTCGACGAGGCGTAAAGTCATAAGCGAAAAAAAGAAGATATACCAACTGGCTGGTATAGATCAAGCAAACATTTGATGAAAAGTTTCTGGAGAAAAGTATAGAAATAATCCATCCTAGCATCGTTCCCAGTCTGAAATCCAGAAGCAGCTTATCTTAAAGAACAGTATCCCTGATAGTGCATTATGCACTCCTTTTCGTAGTTTCCACTTTGATTATGTTTAATGTACAGAAGGAATTAAATACAAGAGAACCCTACTGTGAAAGTCTCTCTGCGGTGATGTATGTCCTGCCATAGCATATTATTACTAGCCGCACCGCGTGAATGACGTATAAGAAGTATACGTTTCAGTGGGCCCACACTACCGTGTGATCTCTGGCCACCAGTAACGGTGCACGGAAATAAACGGCGGAGACGAACGACCCAGGCTCGGGGAGGCGCCGAGGATACAAAGTGAAGGCGCCCTCTTGATATAAAAGGACCAGACGGCGCTAGCCTGACAGCAAGTAGTTCCGGAGGAGCTGGCGCCATGCTGTCGGCTGCGTTTACCACGACAAAGAATCAGCTCTTAAAATAAAATATATATCCAGCTTCCTACCGGATACGATTTAAAACCTGTTATCAAAAATAGTATAGGTACAAAACTAACATCTGAATGGAGACAATCGTCACCAAATAAACTTACTTTCTGCAAAGTATATATACAAACAACGGCAGTAAGTAGACATATAGTGGTCTTATACGTTCTTGGCATCGATTATATTACGTTGTAATCGTAAATAATGAGAGCTATAATGTGGAAGTCCGTGAACCGTTATAGTTCAAGAATGAGCAGGTCTACAACTTGACCTGGCGGAATGAGACTACATCAACTATGGCATGGTCAAGTTTTAGAGAGCAGATCAGGCCATAAAGCATAGTCTTGTATTCATTTGCCTGGTCGAAATTAATTTGTTTTGTAAAAAATAAAAATAGTGTTTGCTAGGGACCTCCGAGAAATACACAGAAGCCATTCTACAGAAGTAAAGAAACTCTTTTAAATATCTCTGGTATCCTCAAAACCGCATAACAAGCCGCAAAAACGTAGATACCGTTGTTTTAGATCTTAGTTTCTGACAAATCACCAAAAAAAATCAAAAGGCGTTACCTAACAAAAGAGGACTTGTAATCAAGTTTCAAGTAAATATACCAATCGACAATCGAGAATGCAGACGTTCCGTGTTATTTATTATGTATGGCTAAAGTTGATACATCAGAAATACATCTCTCAGCAGTTAGACAAAAACTCTGATAAAAATGTTTGAAATGCGTAAATTGAAATTTTGGAAACAATGGATTTGCCTATAAACTTGATGTCTATTATTTATCTGATGAATGGTGAACTTATCACCCCGATTCTCCTTCATTTTCTTTGAATGCCGGAAACGATGGTGGTTGCACTTTATTCGTACGTACAGGGTTTCCGGTTTGAGGTAGCACAGAGCGTGGGTGATTTTATTTAAGCGTTATCGTCGAAGTAAATTAAAACATATATGATCATAACGTCAATTACAAACACTACATCTGATTGTATGGTCTGATTACCCAAATGCATATTTTTTTTTTTAAGAAAATTCTCTTAGATTATAACCGTACGTTCAATTACTTATACAGTTCCGATCTTTCGTTTGAAAAGAAACTTTAAAAAAAGGCTGCACACGAACTCCTTATCTTTTTCTTGTTGAATTTTAGGAGACATTAATGATTCCATCATTGACGCCGTTACAAAAAAAACTAACTTACTCATTCCTTATGGCTTAGTAACATTTGTGGCATATCTCCACCGATCCTATCTATTTTATGTAAGAATTGCATATACGTTAACAAATATAAACCTAAACCTTGAATAACTGTAAAGGAATTAGTATGTTCCTAACAAGAGCTGGAAAATAGTAAAATAAAATATGTCTCGTTTGCCGTGATCTAACAGATAGTAAAGGAACTGTTTAAAGAGAAAAATTAGTCAAAGCTGATTAAAAAATAAAGGCTGGCAAAACTATATCTAAAATTAAACACATCTCCCAAATATTTTGAGAAATGTAACATTCTGGATACGTTGCCATGCCCATTGCTGAGTAAAGCAGAAAATTCCGTAAACGCTCTACACTGCATAGGATGATAATGTGTCACACTGTTGACCAGAAACTAGATGGCACTAGATGGCACTAGATGAATGATTCATGCAATGCTGTTGTAACAATGTCCTATAAACAATGTAATTGCGTTTCTCCAACTAATTTAACTTCGATTCAGACTAATGGGTGTTCGAAATCATCTAAAAATAGACCCTCAATTTATCCAGACGTTAACTTCTGAATAGATGACCTACAACTCAAGCGCTTTTTTTGCTAAATCATCAGACCTGATTACTCTCGAATTAAAAGGAACTAATTACTACCCATATGGCATTATTGCCAGCCAGAAGGCCTAACCAAAAAAAAAAGAGCGAGAGAGAAAGTTAACACGAAATATTCTTAGAGACCGTTATAGTTGGAGTTCCGAAAATACAGACAGTCTTACCTCAGCAGTAACTTGATAACTGGTTGAACTAGCAGAACTGGTACCGGCGTCTGTAAGGCCGACCAACCAAAATGAACATTCCATCCGGTTATACAAAATCGTATGCACTATTTTCGCTGCAGGTTTTGATTTTCAACAACAAAAATATTCTATAAGAGAAATGTTATGTTGTAAATCTAGCTTCCCTATGAGACGAAGCTGGTGCATAGAAAAGTTAGTAAGTCTTATGTATGACGGCATGGAAGGAATGTTAGTATACGTTACGTCACATAAGACGGGAGTACAAAATGAAAAGCATGTGTTACTATCAAATTTGTCATTTATGAAGATTACACTCCACGTTACTTTTTTATTTTGTTTATATCCGTGGTTCGGATTCCACGTTAAACTGTAGGTCCCAGAGGAAAGGAACTGGCCGTCCTACCTCTGACACAATGGCTTAGTATGCCTCCTTAGGGAGGATCCAACCAACCTTCGGGTTGTGGACTATGTTAAGTGTTTTTATTTTAAATGAAATTAGGGATTTTATATATTCCATTTTTCAGTATTAAATATATTTGCACATCTATATATCTATAAATGAGAAAATGAGAAAGTTCGGATGTGTGTTTGGATGTACGTTGGCAATCAATCACGCCTTAATAACTCAACATATTTAAATGAAATTTGGCATGAAGTCAGTTAATTGCGTGCGAAGTGCAATAGGATAGATTTTATCCCGCAAAATCGCATAGTTCTTTTAAAAATTGCCATTAATATCAATTCGGAAGCAACAAAGAGTTTCCTACTTCGTAGATAGCCGTTCCATGTTTACTCTTTGCTTTTTAAGTAAATCGCAAACACTTATACTCAGAAATAAGAGCAAAAACCTACTTACATATGCAAGTTTGTGTTTAGTTTAAAAGCCATAAAAATAATAGTTTTGAAGCAGGAAATATAAATCTGTTCTTAACCTTAAATTAAAAAAAGAAAGGTAGGTACTGTTGTCAAGTTCGCAAAGAGATGTTTTCATTTGCGTACATAAAATACTATGACATATCAAATATTACACCATAATTTCGTTCGTAATATATGCGTTATAATAAATATAAAAAATCAAAGCTTGGAAAAAAAGTAAAATGCTATGAGTATACCAGCACGAAAGTCGGTTCACTGAAAGTGCAAAATGATCGTGCCCCAAATGTCGTATTTATAAAAATGTAAAGGAGTCCATTCTATCTCGGTTATTTCCTGTTTCTTTTTTGTTACTATACAGTCTGTGTATTACAAATTATTTTTGCCGAAATTTAAAACTTAACTCACCCTTTTTATGTTTTGTTCAGAATTTTTGTACGAATAGTACTGCTTTTTATTTACTGTTCAATATTCTGCAAATATCTATCGAACGCTACACTTAAAACGAATGTATTCAATGGGCTAATGTAGAAACTTATTGTTTCATGAAGTAACACTGAAAGTCGTTTACAACACAATACACCTCATTTGCACGGAGCATAACAACTAAATTCCTTCTGCCATCTGCTGTAACAAAAAACATTCTGGTCCAGGCAGCATTTCAACCAAACCACATTTCTGCTAATACCTCCGCTACAAAATCAAACGATACGAACACATCTCAACACATTAAATGCTCTGGACCTACATTTCGAGTGGTAACAGAATTTTCTATATCAAAATTCCTAATTAGTATATCATAAATTACTATCGCAATTAATTTCATTATACACCTTACTAAATCACGAGCAATAAAAGTCACTTTATCGCGATGTACATTTGACCTGCAATATTAACGATCATAGAGAATTGTGGACTTTCCGTTGTACACTGTAAGTTAAAAGCATTTTAGCATAAATTTTTTAATTACGTTACCTCAATAACTGTCATGAAGCTGACGACATAGTTCATGCGGCTGAATGTAGTTTTAGACATATACAGTATTTAATTTACTGCGTTAATAATAAGTCAAGTTTATTTCGCTATTCATGACGTCACTAACATACAATATAGTGAATGTATTAATGTGCGAGTGATAGAAGCTTTGATTTTCTAGCGGTAATTTTAAAACGCAGCCTGGGCCAGAATGAGAACTTAAACATTATTAGTTATTAAGCTTCTTTCATGAGCGCCATTTTAGTGACATCATGTATCGCTTTGTACCGATATTGTATCAAAAGATCTATATTAAGCTTGGACGATTTAGCAGAACCATACGGCGTTGCCCGAAGTAAATTTTTTAAATTTATCAATGTTTTATTCAGATAGTGGAGTGGCGGAAAAGCGGAGTGGTAATTCGCCGGTAGTCATTCAATTCTGTATGCAGAATAAGAAACCGAATATGAAGAAACAATCTATTACTACTTTAATATTGAAATTTATATTTTAGCGCAGAATTAATGGATCGAAACGAATGAACTATAGTAAAATGGTCTATAGGCAATTCAGTTGTTTCCAGAGATAGAGAAACCATTACCGCAATACCTCTGATTATTATGGATAAAAGAATCAATTACTACTATACTTACTACTATAATATGTAAATTTCTGTTGATGGAACCAATATATCCTAAAAAAAAATAAAAAAAAAAATCAATATTCAAAGAGGAAATGAAGTTCTTCTTTTTTAAAGATTTTTTCAGTACTCAATGCAAATCAAAATATTCATTTTTAGTATCGCAATTTTACTAATGGAAATGAACGTCCTTGGGCCACTTAAGTATTTATTTGCTGTTTGGATGTTAGTATTTTTTTTGTTGTTGATATTTAGTCGATTCCATCAATGTATTGCTAATATTTTGACGTTTTGAGCTTCCATTAATTAAAACTATATTCATTTTTATTCGCGTGATGAAATTAGTAATTTTAAGAGATGTTGGGTAAACGAAATTCAAATCTTTCAAAGAAATGTAAGGAAACTAGGGCTATGAAAATAGCCAAAACCTAGGAGACAAATCCTCAATATTGTATATACGGATATATTATACTGAAAATACTCCTTACAAACTGAATATTTTTACTTCTTTATCAATTCAGTGAAGTAGTTGTGGAACATAAATAGATTTTTGTTATTTTATTGCAACATTTATTACTACTATTACTAATAAAAATAGCTCTTAAATAAACTGTATGGTCGTATTGACCTGATGACAAGACTTCTTTACGTCTCCGGAATCAGTCCCTTTCGTAGCCTCTTAACGTAACCCAGTAATCCTACCGGACATAGAGGACCCACAGTTCAACACGGAATCAGAACAAAGTGAGCATTCTGGCGTAATTCACATCACACACCAACCTATGCCAGAGGTGAAGGTCGAGCTAAGGACCTTTGAAAATCCTCGCCAAGACTGGAATTCAAGCTGGGGACTTTTCCATCTCCAGTTGGACGCCCTAACCACTGAGCAACCAGACCTCTCAAGAAAATCTTATATTACAACACTTTTCAACGCGGACGAAGTCGCGGGTAACTGCTAGTATGGAATAACACAGTAAAAACAAGCACAAACCTTATACGATTTGCAGACAAATGGTCATCTTCTGTTTGCTACGGCAGAGATACCTGTTACGACGCAACAAAACAAAATTTTATCTACCTGTATTTGAGATTTTATACGAGTAGCTATACGTTGAAATTTCATATAGCTCAAGTATAAATGTGGCAAATAAAACAGTACTATAAGTTGATGCACCGAGAAAGAAAATTTTCATACTTTTTGGCCATCGAAAATCCGTTTCCAAACAGGTTTTGAGACTACTAAACGAAATCGATTAGTAGATTGTAGTAGATTTCAGAACAGCTCAATACCAGACAGTTTCGTGGCGCAGAAGATATTTTTAAGGGTCTTTACCAGTCAGAGATAGTTGAAAATTTCCAGATAAACAATAAACAAAAACTCTAAGAGAAATAAACAAAATAATGGAGTATAAGGAAAATATTAAAAAACGCCAATGACTACGACAAGAAATGGAAAAATATACTGACAGAATTAGGAAGGACGTGGGAGAAGTACTAAACAAATTTCGATATTATTAAAAATACAGTTAATGCACAAAGCAAGTAATGTATGAAAAGAAAGAAAGCACCAGCAGAAACAGCATTATTTAGAGGCTAGGTATCTTAACAACCGGATTTTGTGGGCCAATTCCTCAACTGCAAGTTAATCTTCTTCAATACAATTGAATTTTATCCTATTTTTTGTGTCATACGCGATTCACTCTATTTTCAGAGCATCATAAGCGACATATGTGACTTTTATTTTATGATCTCATAGTCATAGTTTGCTTCTTCGGGTAGGTTTTAGCAGGAGACTTTTTTTAATGACTTACGCTTCGTCGACGTCGTGGTAATTAGAGGCGGAAAAGGACTGGAGGCAAGGAACGGAAGGAATTCGGCCATGGCCTTTTGAAGGAAGCATCATGGCATTCGCCTGAAGTGATTTGGGGAGACCACGGAAAACTCAAACCTGGATGCCCGGAGGAGGATTCAAACCTGTCCCTCCCGACTGCGAGGCCAGAATGTTAACTGTTCACCCACCACGCTCAATTCAACAGGAATCATTGTGAAATCTTCCTAAGATACACAACATTACATGCACTGAACAGACTGCACAGTATCACAATTAAATTTACTACTAGTATCGAGTTCAAAACATTTGAGTGTAAACACAAGTCACAAATAAAAAAAATTCAACTGGATTGGCGTTTCATTGATTTTTATAAAAAGTTGATAGATATCCTATTTTTACACATTGATACAGAACATGAAAAGCTGTATATATGGAGAGCAAAAAATGTTATAGAAGTACAGATTAGACACAGAAAATTAAAAAAAACAGGAAACATTTCGAATGTATATCTTCTGCGTTAAGTACCGCTATTGAGTACTTTAAACAGTTTGATACAGAAGATAAAATAAAAATTTTAAGAAAAGAAAAGACTAATATTTTGATACATGTCAAACTCCCCAATATTCTTAGTGGAGAGTACAGAGTAGGGAATAAAAAAATAGGGCTATACAGAAACAAGAAGATTAGAAGGTGCTAAGTAGAAAACGGAGGACTTGCGTTGTAATGCGTCTATAGAAATAAGGTATAACCAAAATTCAATCAAATCAGTCGCGGCCGTCATGATAAAAAAAAAAGAGATAGCAATTACAAAACAGCCTACGGACATATTTTACAGAATAATTATATGAAATGAGGATTATATTTTTACCGTTAGGATATAGAACTGAAACAAAAAAAAAGATGACAAAAAGTCTTCACTACACCACAAGATAACGCACAGAGAATTCGCTGTCAACAAAGTCCGTTTTATATATAAAAAAAGGTAGCTGTATTATTAGAATTTCTAATATAAGATGATCAAACAAAACATCAATAGTAGATCAAGAAATAATGAATGAAACATAGTTTCGAATCGATACAAGAAAAAACGACAATGCTCTTGGCCCATAAAAATTTAAATACGATGCGCTCTGTACAGTAGCAAATGATGCATTTCTGTGTGAAGATTAAATACACCGCTCAAGATAGGAAGGATGCAACTGGCTAACTGATTAACAGCACGTTCATTATACGACAATCGGACTGCTAGCACAGAAGACTACTGTCCTAACTCGTGAGCTGGCGAGTGGAGGGGTTATCTCGAGACACGCTCGTTAGTAAGGGCATAAAAATAAGACCAACCGACAGACAGTGGCCGCCACACATGTTCAGCTTGTCAACATACAACTTCTTACATCTGATCATAGGAGGCTCCTCATCGCTTCCGTTCCGTCAGTTATATTCTACAGCAAAGAGAAAAAGCGGCTGCTGGGTTCTGTGAATTCTAACGTACACAAAATAAAAACTCTAGCTGTAACCTGGCCTTGTTCACACTGGTACACAAACTCGAGCAATTCTTGTATCCAGACAATGTCTATAAGAAATCTGGCGATTGTATATAGACAATCGAGAGACAAATTCATACCTATAGACATGGTTTTGAAACAAAATCGCAGAACTTTGGTCTCCCATTTGCAAATGGGAGACATGAGACAATTGTTAGAGAATGTCGCGCAATATTTCGTAATGCGGACGTATTGGTAGACACTGACGTCAGTTATTGTCAGTGAGCTCTGGAGAAGGCTTGGTCAGTTTTCTTTATTTTTGTTTTTAACTATCAAGATGTGGCCTACGGAGAAAGTGTTATCGTTAACAGAAGAATTCCACTTGACATCTCGTTTGTGGAAGTGACTAATCCCGAATATAAAAATCTAACCAAGAAGAAAATAGTAAAGAGCTGCCAAAAAATATGCGGTGTCCGTAGGCGATGCAGGAAAAAAAAATCCAAAATTTGACAACAGTTTTTCATCGGGAGCATAAAAAAATAAATCAGACGAAGAAGAGTGAAGTATCTCGTGTAAAGAATGCTTGGTTCACTTCCGAACACTTGTTATTTCTACTTCAAGTTTTAGAATCAAGGGGTAGCAGAAGCACAGACTGCGATGAAGACGAAAATAGTGAATCAGAGACGTGTGGTGGGTGAGCGGTACTCGTATTCGGGAGGACGGCGGTTCGAATCGAGTCCAGGCACCCAGATTTGGGTTTTCCATGGTTTCCCCAAATCACTCCAGGCGAATGCCGGGACGCTTCCTTCAAAAAGGCCATGTCCGAATTCCTTCCCGTTCTTTGTCCCTCGTCCCATCACGCCTCTAATGACTTCTACGTTGACGAGGCGTAAAGCCATAAGTGAAAAAAAAGAAACAGCGAATCAGGAAGTACAGAAGACATTGTGAGTACATTAAAAATCTTTTTTATTTAATTTTTATGCATTGGTGTGGAACAGAAAACAAAATCTTTTTTATTTAATTTTTATGCATGGGTATGGAACAGAAAACAATGTTATTAAAATACATATGATTTTATTAATAATAACAACCTACAAACAAAAAATTTATTATGTGGTGTTAGTAAAAAATTTCACGTCTCCACCAATGACTCTTTTTTCGCTTATTTTCATTATCCATGATTAGAACTTCGCAAGCAGCGATCCCTACAAATTCAACCATATTTAGAAAATAACGAGCAACATGGCTTTCAAGTGTGTACACGCGACAAAATCTCTAGACTGTCTATATACATTGTTTATAGACATAGACAGTTCCTAGCACGTCTATAGATGATCGCTCGACTTTGTATGCAAGTGTGTACTTAGCCTTATGCTACAAACACTACTGTTTGTGAAAATTTCAAATTATTGAGGGAACTATGACGACACAACGATACCTTACGGACATTCTGTGTCCTCATGTGTTACCACTCATGTAACAGTGTCCTGGGGGCATTTTTCAACAGGACAATGCCTGGTCACACACGACCAGTGTCCCTATGAACTGTCTACGTAATGTTGAGGTAATCCCGAGGTCAGGAAGATCCACGGATAGATCCAGCTCGAACGTCAATTCCATCAGAGTGCCAATATCCAGGATATCAATAGCAGTGTGGGTTAGCTTGCCTCAGGAGAGGATACAACGGCTATATGACACCATTCAGACCAAACGGGTGTATCATCATGTTGATAAGAGAGCTCATACAGTCATGTTCTTTGTAAATTTTACTTGCTTTTGTAATTACTGAAGTAACATCATATACCCTCTGAATCCGTGAAGTTTCATTTCGTTTCCTCCTCACCGTCCGGATGCGTCACTTTTTTTTGGTCAATTTGTTGAAGTGAACCTATCCATGTAGGCACGTTCCCGGAAGGTATAATAGCGAGGCAGCTCTGGACAAAATGTTTCGCGAAATGCTATGGTCAATGTGCAAATAAAGAAGAAATAAGCAAAAAAATATGTGTAAGCAAAAGACATATTAAAATGGTCGCGGCACTGCACAAGCTTGTATGATTCTCAGCTGTATTAACAATATGGCATCGCATTCGGGAGGACGCCGGTTCGAAATCCCGTCCGGGAATCCAGATTTGGGTTTTCCAAGCTTTTCCCAAATCACTCCAGGTGAATGCAGGGATGCTTCCTTCAAAAGGCCATGGCCCAATTCCATCCCGTTCCTTGTCCTCAGTCCCATCCTGCCTCTAATGACCTCGACGTCGACGAGGCGTAAAGCCATAAGTAAAAGTTTACTCCAACAAAAATATGGACGTTGGCGTTGATGCTCACAAAATATTGAAAGAGACTCTTATGTAGCATCTCAAATGCTATCTTCCGCGGCCAAGACTGAGTTCAAACTTCTACGGAACTACTTTGATCCAGTACAATATGGACAACGACTTTGTTCCCGTCGCAATGAGCTGTGTCGTTCAGTAGCAAGTAAGATACCTAAATCACAGAACAGATTAGACATTGATGCTAGAAAATAAAGAGACGGCAAGAAATTGAAGTTTTTTTTTCTGGTATCGTTGGATGTTAAGTAGTAGATTTTTACGTAAAAACATTATTATATTTATAATGAATGAGCTTGCTATATCTGGAATTTTTCCAAGGGGTGTTGTTATTTGAAGGAAATTCATTAATTTACTGCAAGAAGTTTGTTTACTGACGAATACATTTTGACACACTGGTGCTAAAATTCCCAGTACATTGCAAAAATCTGTTTGATGAAGCAATTAATGAAAACTTTAAAATAGCATGTGCCTTCTAGAATTTCTCCTGGCAATTTAATCGATCGCTGTGACTATTCTAGCAGGTAGATCTAGACTATATAGCTAGAAAACAAAAGAGAGTACTTTTTCACCGTTACTAATATTAAATTTTCGGCAAATGTGCGACAAAAATCAGCACAATTACTTTTTTATCCATTTTAGGATATAAATTATAACGATAACAAGGCAAAGCTCATTATAAGAGAAATTACTTCTTTTAAAAGTATTTCATTATTATAAGTAATTAATCTCGAAGAAGACTTATTAGAAGCTCTAATAGCGGTGCAGTCAATGGCATTTGTTCCTTTGTAACTCTCAAATTCTCAAGAATAAGAAGGAAGAGAGAGCCACAACGAAGTACGAAATGATTGAAGTTAGGACTAATAAAAGCTAAGAAGGCGAATCAATGGGTTTTTTTTTCTTCAATTTTGCGGTCTTTCTGATTAAAACCGAAGAGCTAACTACATCACAGAAAATGATGAAAAAATTGGAATCAGCTGGGAGTTTGTAATATCGTGTTCTGGAATTAAGTGAAACAAGTTACTAGTATTATTGTATCTCTTCCTACCACACTATTCATTCAGTAATGTGTTACTTTAGTAACAGAGGAGCGAGGAAACGGAAACTTAAATGTTTCAGTTTTGACACCCTGCATTATCTTTTGTTGGTAACACTTCAGCAAGGTAAACAGCCTTCCACGTCTAATATTTCTGAACATGCTATTTGTTAGTTGTATAGGGAGGTATAACCAGTTAAGATACTGGGAAGGTGGCAATTCCGACCACCGAACATTGTATCACTGGTTTAATGAGAGCATTAGGGACAATAAATCAGAAACAGGAGGTTCTGAATCGGATAACGAGCTTAACAACACAATTAGAAATGAACAGACCATAAAATTTGAAATTCGTACCGAAGATATCATGAAGGGAATAAGAAAGCTGAAAAAACATAAAGAGGCTGGTGTAGATAATATTACTACAGATGTCTTAAAGATAGCAGGATGTGACATTGTACCTTATCTTGAAACATTATTTAAATTGAGTCTTGATACTTGTTGCTAACCAGAGGATTAGAAAAGTGCGATAATAGTGCCGGTAAATAAAGGAAAGGTGAGAAATAAGAGTCGAAAATTGTAGGCCAATTGGCTTGACGTCAGTGGTAGGTAAATTAGTGGAGAGATTGATATGCAACAACATCAGAAATATATGTGTGGAGCGTAAGTGGTTTTCAAGTAGACAACATGGCTTTAGGCAAGGATATTCATGTGAATCTCAGTTGGTGGGATATATCCAAGATATTTCAGATGAAATGGACAAGGGAGGTCAAATTGATAGTGTAGCACTAGATCTGTCAAAGGCTTTTGACAGAGTGAGTCATAAATGGTAGTAAATAAGATAAAAACTATTGGAGTGGATCAGAAAGTGATTTGCTGGGTAGAAGAATTTTTGAAAGGTAGAAAACAGAAAGGTAGGGTAGGTAATGCAGTATCAAAAGAAGTGGAAGTAAAACTCGGAGTGCCACAGGGTAGCGTATTGGCACCATTGCTATTCATTATTCTAATGAATAATTGTGTTGATTGTTTACTATCAGAAATTAGATTGTTTGCAGATGACATAATGCTATATAAAAGGATGAAAACGGTAGAGGATTGTAAACAGTTTCAGGGTGATCTGGACAGGATACCTAGTTGGGTTGGTAAACATGGGATGAAGATAAATGCAAATAAGAGTCAGCTTATTAGAAACACAAATAAAAATCTAAAGGTTTAATATAATTATAAAGTGGGTAAAAAAATTGCTTATTAAAGACTTGAAATGTAAATATCTTGGCATTACATTTGATAACAAGACCACATTGGACAGGTAGTAGGATGAGGTTTCAAAATTCTGCACTTGTTGGAGAGAGTGATGAGGGGATGTACGTGAGAAGTAAAGGAATTGGGTTACAAACCTTTGGTCAGACCATTGCTTGAATATGGTAGTGTAATATGGGACCCACATTTTGAGTATCAATACAGGAGTTTGGGAGGGTGCAAAGAAGGGCTGCTAGATTTGTTTCTGGAAATTATCGCAGATGGCAATCGGTAACAGATATGATAAAAGAGCTGGAATGGGTTTCATTGGAAGACAGGAGGAGGGTGAAGAGGGTCATGGGAGTGTTCAAGACGTATAATGGTGATGAGGCATGGAATGATATTGGTGTAAGAATTGAAAGTAATGCATGGAAGGGAAAAGATGACCATGACCACTAGTTGGCACTCGATTTCAGGCAAAAGGGTGTGGGAAGATTCTCTTTTTTTAGGTAAGGATGTTAGGGACTGGAATGGGTTACCGAGTGAGATGATTTAAAATTTTCCAAAAACGTTGAAAGAATTTAAGTTATAATTTGTAAAGGGCAAATGTAGGTGGATGCTGAAAAGGGGGAAGATGGGTGTTTACAGAAATTGCCACCGGAGTATGTGCTCCACTGCAATTTAATTTAATCACTGGATCAATAAGGTAGAAGGGAATTAAATTACAGACTATTAATTCAATTGCCTGTACTCACCTCGAACTTGTACTTGTGGCTGGCCAGAGAGGTGCGCTGCTTCTGCCAGAAGTTGTCCGGCTTGATGATGCAGGCCAGGTGCACCGAGCCGGGGAAGTGCTCCTGCAGGACCTTCAGGATCGGCTTCACCGTGCTCCACGTGGCGCCGCGCATGTCGATCACCACCGTGAAGCCCTGCTCCCGCACCTCCTCGCTGAAACAACGTGCCGTCAAGCAATGATTTATCCTCTACTGTCGACAGGAAATGAAACATTTGGGACGTGACGGAGGGAAATACATACTCTCATCTCATCTGCTGGATAGTGAAGTGGGTGTTCCGAGTAAAAGTTGAACATGCCAAGCCTGAGAATAATTCCAATTTAAGATTTTTATCTTAAGAGTCTTATTAGATGCTTGCTGTGTCAAAATCTTTGGGGGTGCACTGGAATTTCCTTTATAACTTTGGTCGTCGCGTAATTTCTTGCCGCTTTTCTCCATTTCCATGGATTCTGTATTATGTGAAAGATCCACGGCACCAAGTAAAGCAATTACAGAGGTAAAAGTTTATACCGATCGAATCCCAACAAAAGAAAATGATATCTGTGCCTGTGGCTCCATCTTCGCGGCTGTGTTTCTAACTACTGGCATCAGCATAGGGCAACTGATCACCGCTCCCCATGGTGGCTTGATCACTAACTTCTAGCATTCCTACAAGTGGGTCCGTGAGGAAATTCTGCACTTCGGAGAAAGGGTGGACGTAAATAAGGAGGCTGATAGCACAAAAAGTGAAAAGCAATTTGAATTGTTGGTGTCAAGTATAACAGCAGTTTTTCCCTGAATGCGTAGGAACGGCACAATTAGGTTATATCTTTTAGATGTCTGTTAGATTCAATATTTCAATGAAGGCCCTATATATTTAAATTATTAAATGTCGTTATTAAATTTTAATGCATCATCGCATTTTATTCGCACGGATACTATAGAATCAAAAATTATTTCATATCATTTGCATTTACGCACACCTTTTCCCTGAAGGGCGAAATTTCAGCAGTGGCCCACTAATTTGTTACTAAATATTAATAAGGGTCAGATTATCCTGTATTTGCTCTTAAGACTTCTTTTGTCTTTATTTTTACAAGAATTTGTTTTCGGAGTCTTCCCTTTGTTATGTTACAATTGTATTTTTTATGAATATTAATGTATTAATGTTGTTAATGACATGGAAATGTGCATACAAGAAATAAATAAGAAAATAACAAGTACATTTTTAAAATCGGGAACATTTTTTCTATGTGACAGATTTAAAAAAAAATTCAATACTGAATAAGAGAAACAGTCATTTCACAATTATTGCAGGGAGAAATGAGTTGTGCAGGAACGCTCTGTAAACAACGATCAGTGGGGAGTGGCAGGTAGTTAAGCTCTTCGGAACCAAACAATAAAAAAGGATGAAAAATAGTAGTGAAAGCTGTCACCAAGGATATGCTACATTGACGTCGTTTATACATCCCTCTTAAAGAGACACAGATAATTCGTAAGGCGGTAGCAAAAACTTCATTTCATGTAGAACTTATAGCAAAAAAAAAAAAGTTTTTTACAACATGTTTCTTTATAAAACAGAACACTACGAAATAGGATACTTCTTTCTGAAAGACTGTACTTTTCCGTACAAAGGAAACAATCTGGAGAATCTTGTTGTCTTGATTCAAGAAAATTTTTCGAAAATAAAAGATACCGGCTTAATGAATAATATCTATAGACTATAAAAATTTGAAAATGAACTGGAAATTAGATTCTAGTCGCAGGGGGCCTACCGACAACTAATAAGCTGAAAATGGGAAAGGAAGCCGTGAATTATTAAAACACCTTCCAGTTAACGGTGAGAAGTTTTTTCATCAGTGCTGTCTTTGTAGCGAGGGACTGCGTAGAACAAGCAGTCACCGTCGTAATTATGTGCCGCAAAGTAAAAGCAGGTTGTTCATTAAGCGGATTTAACGGGACACTTCTGCGCTAACCCGACTCTCGTTGTCTTAACCAAGGGACGGAACTTGACACCGACTAGCGCCAGCTGCCGACGTCTGATAATCATCTTTGTCAGTACTGAATGACGTCAGCGTGCACTCAACATTGACGCTTTACTTCAACAGGACATTCTACGTGCAAAATAAAACGTGCATTTCGATTTGGATGGAAGCGAACAGCATCAAACGCTCATACCGGAGGGTTTTTACACAAATCCAACCTAAAACCCGTAACAAATTTATCCACCTACCCGTAACTTGAACAATGATGCCCTTTGCATCTTTAGGAGTCTACACTAGGAACACAGTGCCATAGGAGCCCTTCCAAACGATTTATTGTGGTCTTCTGCTTTTTCGAGTAACTTACACCTTTCGATATATCCAGCCGAAAGCGTTTAAAGGTTTTTACTTTCCATAAGGCTCTAATCGGCAGCGGGATCAAACAGCGGAAGACAAGCGGTGAAGAAGCAGTGAATGTTTCATTGTTGCGTAAAATACTCCACGCACACAGTACTTGGGTTAAGAGAGACACCATTAATGATCCTACTGAGCGTCGTGGTGTAACGGTTAGCGTTCTGGCCTCGCATTCGGGAGGACGGCTGTTCGAATCCCCGTTCGGGCATCCAGATTTGGGTTTTCCATAGTTTCCCCAAATCACTCCAGGTGAATGCCGGGATGCTTCCTTCAAAAGGTCATGGCCGAATTCCTTCCCATTCCTTACCCCCATTATTTCCCGTCTCTAAAGACCTCGCTGTTAAGAGACGTTAAGCAGTTAAAAATATATATATATATATATATTAGTGATCTACGAGTATATATTTGAAAGAACATGTTTTATATATTAAATGTGAGGTAAAATCGAAGAGTACGGAACAAACGTTTTGAACAAGCGTGGTGGGTAGATCGTAAGGGAGGACGCAGGTTCGAATTCCCGTTCTGTCATTCAGATTTAGGTGTTCCATGGTTTCCAGAAATCTCTCCAGGCAAATGGCAGAATGGTTCCTTCAAATGCCTTGGTCGAATTCCATCATGATCCATGCCCCCCCCTCCCCCCCCCCGTCCTTTTCTACCTACAAGGACCTCGATGTCGACAAGGCGTAAAGCCATAAGCAAAAGAACGTACCGAATTATTTCCGTTAGTACAATTATGTTTCCAAAAATGAAATTTCAGGATCAATTGGTATACGAAGTTACTTTAGGAAAATGTTTTTCTTAGGTATGTGGTGCTTTAAGGTTGTAGTTGATATGGTATTTAGAACCAAAAAAGAACTGGGGACAAATAAGGAAATCGGTTACAACGTTTATGAAACAATCATGTGGAAATTATCCTGGGGTGAATTCGGAGCACCAAGGAGAACCGTAATATGTAGGATGAGACCGAGGATCTAACCAGCGCTCTTCTGGTTGCAAGGCCCCAACGTTCCCACTCACCCACCATGCCCGATATGAGAAAGTCAAATTTACTGGTTATTTCTTGCCTTCATAATGCGAAGGCAGTGATGTATCTCTATGAAATCCGCAATTTTTTATATTTTTGATCAGTTAGCGTCTTAAGGCCCATTCCCACGGCGCGTGGTGTGGCAGTATGCGCCTTTCATCTTTTACCGCCTGGCGGTGGGTCGAGGCGCGCCGTCCCTGCTAGCAAATGCGGCAAAGATGAAAGGCGTCCACTACTACGCGCCTTTAGACTATTTTGAAACGATGGACAACTGGCAAGGTGCATAAAATGATTGTTACATTTAGATTAATCTAAGTGATAACAATCGCAAAGAAACCGTAAGTCTGACGAGTTCTCAAGTTGATCATCACTTCATCCGAGCCTGGTGATGAGTGGCGATGCTCGAGCCTGGTCATCCAGATTTAGTTTTTCCACGACTTCCTGAAATCATTACATGTGAATGCGGAGACGGCTTCTTTAGAAGGCCATGACCCGATTACTTCCCCTTCCTTACTCCCGATCGTCTCCCACCTCCAATGACATAGAAGTCAACAAGGCATAAAGGCCAAATAATAATAATAATAATAATAATCATAAATCACTTCTGGCAATGTGTCGTTTAACACCGATATAAATACTATTATATTAAACGCAAGACAAAAACTACATAGATCAAAACAGAAAATAGAGAAAACGATAATCAAAGAAAGATATGAAATCTCCGTAAATATAATTTTGCTTTTAAGATCCTTACGACTCGTCGGAGATGGTATCACTGCAGCTGGAAAGAAGATTTTGGATTCGGAATAGGAAGGAAATCGGCTGTGGCCTTCATGAAAGAAGCATTCGTCGAGACTGGGTTCAAAATACCATAAAAGACCGTACATCCATCAGTTCAATCCCGACAGCTAACCGAACACACGTCTTCCTAAATGTCAAGCTCGAAAGTAACCGTTCATCTATGAAGCTTATTCAAACATTGAGTAGAATTAATGTTTCGGTGGCAGTCTGTGCCTTCTTCAACAGGTGCAGAATTATTTTTTATGACTGGCTGCAACCAACGTGGTGTCAACTTATTAGATTGCTCGTGGTTTAATGAATATGATAAATAACTAGTCCACGATACAGTTCACTTTAAACTTGCTTTTATTATCATAAACACGACATCAAAGATACTGTTTACATGCATACATACAATCCAACGAGTGTATACAACACTTCTTCCACAGACAATACAGTTCGTGGCCGTTTTAAATTGAGTCGCTGAAAACTTTTTCTCTGTCTCGGATGTTAGCTTTGTATAAACTCCATCGAAATTTCTAGAAAACTTCAAAAGCTTCCGCCAGGTATTTATCGAACATTAACAATACTTAAACAATTGAAACATATTAAAAACAATCAGAATTAATACATAATCATTTACAATCAATACAAAATGGTCAGAAATGGAAATTAAAGATACTTAAACACAAAATTATTAATTTTAAATTGTATCAAATTGTCATTTAGACATCGGAACTTACATTAATACTTTGAATTACGAACATTTAAGCAATTATATTGCACAATTCTGTTCTTAAACATATTAAGTGGCCTTTAAATAATTTCTTTTCATAAAACAAAGTCTTTATACATTGATTTACAGGAAATTGTAAAACAAACCTACCAGATCATATTCAACCAAACTCTAGCTTACTACAATTGCTTCATAAAATACAATTCCATTTAATTTTAGGTTTGAGGGCTGTTACAAACTCCCTTCACACTTCGAATCGAACAGCGTCATTGCGCAGCCAGTCTCTAGGATAAGATCACATCACATGCTTTTTTTACTCCTGCGTAGCCTGAAAGTCTTACAGTCGGCTCGTAATCCAGAGTGCTATAAAAAAAACTTCAAAGCAGCGAGCTGATGGAATCAGGCGCGACAAGTTTACTCCCAATAGAAGCAAGCTCTCTACACAGTCCGGTAAGGCGTTCCATTATGCACGACGTCTGAAGAGGGTGTAGCTACAGCGGCTAATTTACTGCACCACTTGGCCCAGTCCAGACAGGGCCCACTTTAATGGCCGACTCTGACAGCACGCTGATGGTCGCTTAACACGTCCAATTAGAAGCGACTGATGGGCGCCACGGTCCTCCGAACAACAAACTTTAATCACCAGCGGCGGCCACCTCCAATTCCTCTGCGAACGGTCTCTCACTGCCGCTCCCACCTACCTCTCTATTATAACTCGAGACAACTTCGTCCACCGATGCTGATGGCCTATACGGTCACAGATCCACTAGCAGTGGGATATCACATCATTCTTTAAGAGTCTTTACTTAAGATTCTTTTACGTAATGTTACGTTACGCGCGCCCTGCTTTGCAGTAGGAAAGTGATATGGGAAAACGTTCAAGAAAATCACCGTGGCAGATTGTTTTGGCAACAACTGTTGTTAGTACCGTACTACGCTGACTACAATACTAGAAATCATTAATTAGTGAAATTATCGATAGGATTAAAGAACAAAACATTACTGAAGGAGAGTTCTTTTGACCTCCAGCTATTCTTGAATGATTTAACCCCCCCAGATAAAAAAAATATTTTCACATGTATGAAACAATGAATCAGCCATACTCAAGAAGGGAAAAAACTCCACACGGCAGTGCAGCTTAACATACCAAGCTGGAACGAAAAATATTCCTGTCGTATGATAAAAAGGGAACTCAGGTTTTCATCATTTTAAAATGACCTTCGAGGCCAGCCACAGCTGTCTTCAGTATCACCATAAGAAGGACAATAAAAGACGAAAAATAATTAAAAAATCACCAATGCTCTGGGCAGACTTTAACAGGTGACCTTTCTAACTTGGAGCTATGTAGCCAATACGATGCCGGGTCAAACTTTCTGAGCTTAAGGTTTGATTCCGATGAGATCTGTGCATTGCTGCTGACAGGTTTATCTTTTCGTCATCTGCTAGATACGGCTGTATGAACAAACAGTCGATCAGAAATGTTTGCCTTCGCAGCAACACTCCGTTTGAAACAACTGTTCAATCTGCAACAGCGTGAGTTTACAAGCCAGAAGATTTAATTTAATTGCAATGGAGCAGAGGCTCCGGTGGCAATTTCCCTACACACCCATCTTCCCCCTATCCTGCACCTATCTACACTTGCCCTCTACAAATTTTATCTTTAAATTCCTTCAAAGTTTTCGGTAAATTATTCATCATTTCTCTTGGTAACTCATTCCAATCCCTGACATCCTTACCTAAAAAAGAGAATCTTCCCACACCCTTGTGCCTGAAATCGAGTGCCAGCTTGTGGTCATGGTCATCTTTTCCCTTCCATGCACTACTTAACGGCACATACGAGGGCTGTCTGAGAAGTTCTCGGCCTCGACCATAAATGGCAGCACTACCCATGTGATTTTTTCCGTGCAAGTTGGTGCATGTGCCAGACATGCCTGCAAGAAATTGCAATTCATTCTACGTTGTAGTTTGGTCTGTACAGTTGTTTGATGCAGGCGCGGTGCGGAGTTTTACCAGAGATGGAACAAATCGAGTATCGTGCAGTTAGAAAATTCTTTGTAAAAGAAGGTTTAACGCCATCCGAGATCCAAGGAAGATTTTTAAAAGTGTATGGGGACTCTTCTCCTTCATATTCGACGGTTAAGAAATGGGCTGCTGAGTTCAAACGTGGCCGTAGCAGTGTCGAACATGATGAACGCGAAGGACGTCCGAAAAGTGCAACAACTCTAGAAATCATCCAGAAAGTGCATGATATGGTTTTGGATGATCGACGAATGAAAGTGCGTGAGATTGCTGAGACCGTAGGGATATCATAAGAACGTGTGGGATACATTTTTCATGAAGTATTGCATATGAAGAAGCTTTGTGCAAGATCGGTACCGCATTTGCTCACTGTTGATCAAAAGCGCATCCGCATGAGACATTCTGAACAGTATTTGGAGCGTTTCAACAAAAATAAAACTGATTTTGTGCTTCAATTCATAACTATGGATGAGACATGGGTTCACCACTACACGGAAGAATCAAAACTGCTGTCAAAGCAGAGGACAGAAGCTGGTTGTTCAGGTCCAAAGAAGGCCAAGTCGGTTCCAACGGCAGAGAAGGTAATGGCATCAGTTTTTGGGATGCTAAAGTTGTTTTGTTCATTGATTACCTTGAAAAGGGTAATAAAATAACTGGACAATGCTATTCCGATCTTTTAGACATTCTGGATGAAAAAATTCGTGAGAAAAGGCCCATTTTGAGGAAGAAGAAAATCATCTTTCATCAGGACAATGCACCTGCCCACAAGAGTCTTTTGGCAATGGGAAAATTAAGAGATCTGCACTATGACGTGTTGCAGCATCCACCTTATTCCCTAGATTTGGCTCCCTCCGACTTCTGTCTAATCCCAAAACTCAAAAACTTTCTTGCTGGTCAGCGTTTTTCTTCAAATGAAGAGGTGATTGCAGCTATAGATGGATATTTTGCAGGCCTTTCAGAAAGCCACTTCAGGGATGGTATAATGAACTTGAAACATCGTTGGACTAAGTGTATCAGTGTTCAGGGAGACTATATTGAGAAATAAAAATGATTTGGTAAATATCAAATTGGTTTTATATTTGTAGGCTTAGAATTTTTCAGACCGCCCTCGTATATACTTTTCTCCGGTATCAATAACATGGTAATGTAATTACCTCATTTTAAGGACAGAAAACGCAAGTCTCTAAAACACTAATACCGTTCATTTTTTTTAGGACACACAACTAAAGAATTGAAAAGCAAAAAGATTTACTGAAATTTGTTGTTATTACTAAATGTTCTTCCAAAACACACCATTCCGTATTTTCCTGCTTTTATTCCTCGTGGAAAAGGAGCTCATATAGACAACCTTTAGAACTGTCCCATGGTATTTCTTTAACAACTAATCGGACAAATGTTTTGTGCATGAGAGCCAATTATAACATATTTGAAAAAAGATTTCGAAGTTATATATCTGGCTGGTACTTGTAGTTTCGTATTCTATTTCCCAGATATTTTTTTCTTTAAAATTATCTTATTTTCAATAGTATTATCAATAAATAACAGATAATTTGACCATAAAAAACGTATTGATTGTAAAGAAATCAGAACGACTTTCGAAGTATTTATTAGATGCTTCATTTATTTCCCCCGTCAGCATATGGAGTTGAAACTACCCAATCTATGATTTATGCTATCATTCAGGATCAACCAGACACGCCATCTGCTGCTTTTTTTTCAATTTATAGCCGTATATAACAAAAAAATAAAAGAAGTACAACGCGAATACCAAATTTTTCAAAACTAGTACCGAATATCTATTATGACAGAACAAAGATCCGTTCTTTTATTCTACCTTGGTCGACAATATCTTTAATGACGAAATAGAATGGCTTTGTCTCTTAGCTCACTAAAAAGAGATGACTTTGAGAGAATGTCCTGCTACAAAAACTATTTGGCCGCAGTTCATCAAATATTTAATATTTATAAGGAAATTTATGAATATCTGCTACTAGCTCTTAAAAACATCATAAACAAACAAACAAAAAATAATAATACTTGAATCAAACAGTCGATATTTTCCGTTCGTGCCAAAGGTCTCAACTATGTTGCTGGTTCGAGACAAACTGTCAAAGATATCCACTCATACTGTATTCTTGCTACGGATCACCAGGTGAATGAATGTGTAAATGTATAATGGAAATCAGCTTACGGAATGGAGCTATGTCGCTTTTTAAGTTGTACGATATAAGTTTATTACTAGCCCACTCAACAATATTCACCGACTTTTCTTTAACGTATAAAGAAAACTCTCTCCTATGCATAAGTAATATGGCACATTTAATTCAAAGTGAGTATACCATCGTGAGGTCGACCTTCCGGCAGCCGTATAGCAGTTGGCGATTCAGCAGGTCACAAAGTAAGTCTGACTGGGGCGGAGCAAACGACTTAGCGGACATGACATCGATTATCGGCCGGAACTGAACTATTGGATCGTAAACCAACTTAGAGCAGACTGCCTCATGCATTATTCAGCTCAGTTACTTACTTGTGTTCACAAGAGTTTGGAATCACGAGGTCAGTGACAAATTTGCCCATGGCAAAGCACTCATCAGTATCGTGGTTCCCACGAATACTTTCTCAATAAATCCTTTTTCTTTTTTCCAACCTTTAATATTTCGTTGACGTCGAGATCATTAGAGGTGAAAGAGGATGGGGTCAAGGAATGGAAAGCCATGGCTTTTGTAGCAAAGAGAGATTTCGGGAAACCTTGGAAAACCAAGATCTGGATGGCTGGACGGGGATTTGAACCCGCATTTTCCCGATTGGTCCAGAATTATCGACCTCTCAGGGCATCACATTGTAGTTCTTATGGACTTTTTAACAATAAACAACAATTCTAGTACACTAAATGGCATAGTAGGCTGATAAATTCTTATACTTACTAAAGATTAGCTTTTTTTTAAAAAAAAGAAAGATATAAGGCATTCCTCATAAATTCTCTAGCAGATGGTTACTGATGGACGAAATTGGTTAAAAAAGAAACATTTTTAAGATTAATTTCAAAATAATCAGCTAAAAAAAACGATTTATGATGTCAGTTCCCGGTATAAACACTAATTTGCTACAATGCATGATTTCTTCACTGCATCCACAAATATATTGCTTATGCGCAAATCATTAAGTCTTCAATATCGATTTTTTTAAAACTGTATATCTCCAAGGAATATATATATATATATATATTAACGCATGAGTAGTTTTGTGTGTTAACGCCATTCCTTAGATATTAGATAACGATTGTTAAAAAAAATCTTGCATGCAGTAAAACAATTGTTCTCCATTAAGTCATTTTCGGTTAGTCAATGAACCAGAGCGTCTTTCGTCAGCAGTCATGAAGCTCAAGCAACCGAAGTGTGAATCTGAAACCATCTCGTTGCTAGTACCGCAGCGTTCGAAACGAATGCGGAGCTATAACTACACGAACACTGCCTTATGGGCTCCGAATGTCTGGCAGGGGACAGTCATTATGTTTCTAATCCTACATTAATTCACAATTTTCGTCTTTAGACTCATAAAAATTACAGAGCTTTGTTCAGTCGTTAAATATCAACGAAAACACAGAAAATACTAGAGTTGGTGATAATCAGTCATAGGTTGTAACAACATCGAGTGGTGCTGCATCACGAAAGTTATAAAACAAGTCTGTGAAACCGATTATAAGCTTCATAAACCAATTGAGCATCTTATTGACAGAGTATGTTGCTGCCGTAGGTCTGTTTACCGCAAATCTTCACCCACTTTTCTTTGATACCTTCGAGTATAATATGCTGCAGAAATACCTGGGGCTACGTGCCTTTTCGATGACAGAATCATTAGAGTAGAAGTTGTTAGTACAAGCAACATCAGAGTTGTAGTATTAAGGACCAATTTTTTATGGACGATTAGTCTATATGTTAAGAAAGGGGAAAAAAATACAGTTTGTGTGGGCAGCGAATGTCGCATTGCGTCTGTTCCTGATGAATGGTCTCTGCTGTTATCTGCAGAAAGGCAGGCAGTTCTTGTTCTACTGCCAAGATCGGTCGAGGCAGATAGAGAGGAACTCCGAATAGGGCCAACATCCTCACGAACAAGACGAAATTCAGATGATTACAAAAAATGAATGCAATTCAAACACTTTAACTCATAGATGGTAAGCAGTGATCACTAAAATTATGAGTCCATGTGAGCAAAATACAGCCCGCTACAGATTTATGTATGTAGGGGGGAAAAAATGGGACACAGAACAGAACCCAGTTCGTTATACAATATTCATGCACTTAACCGACAATTAGTTTCATTTCATAAAGCTAAATCTAAGTTTCGATAGACGTTCTGCATTATTTAAAAGTTGGTCACACAATGGACTATTGTTCTGAATTATTCAAAAGGAACGGGAGGTCTTCAGGATGAGGTAGATACGTTAAATATGGCCTGTGAAGTGACCGGACTAAATTAAAACTTACGATTCTGAATAACAAAATAAATAAATTTTTTAAAAAATCATCCAGGATAATTACCTATTGACACTTAAAATGATGTTCTGCATTACATTCTCGACTCGATTTAGAGTGGTCTGATGATTACGAGGTAAACTGATTACTAATGCACTCCCTAACTCGGCCCTTATAAGTGTGCCCTTCACATACACGAAGGACGTTATACATATGTGAATGTCGTTAGGAAAGTCCGTTTTTTGATTCTACGTAAGGCTTGTGGTAACCATCTACCGGATAACGTCAATTCTTACAGCAGTATCAAATGTAGACTAACTATTACACTCTATCTACACGCTTATACCCTGTAAGTGCGAGAGTAGCCATCTGTCTTACTAACATGATGTTATTCCTTATCAGTGCTATCAAGACTGATAAAGTGCTACGTGACATTTATAATGCTCCAGTGCAAAAATATTTATCACGGTAGCATATATATATATATATATATTAAAAATCCAATAGAACATTAAACAGGCATAGTTTTATTTGGTTTTAACTTCTTTTAGCCAAAATGTTTAGTCATCATGCTCCACGTTGTTCCAGCAAACTTTCTACTTGTATATTGATTAACAATACATATTAATGTATTTTTTTAAATTAATACTAGCTTATTATTTCACAACTTCAAGCAAAATAGCGCAAATACAACAAGAAGGGTTTTTTTTTTTCTTACGGCTTTACAACTCGTCGAGGTCATTAAAGGCGTTATGGGACTAGAGACAAGGAACGGTTTGCTTGGAGTGATTTGGGGAAACCATGAAAAAACCCAAATCTGGATGCCCGGAAGGGGATTCGAAACGGTGTCCTGCAGAATGCGAGGCCAGAGCGTTAACCGCTCACCCACAACGCTCGGTAGGAACAAAGAATTGTTCACCTAAAAATGAGATGCGAAAGGAGGAAAACATGTCTCTGTTTCGAAAGCAAAAAACAATTTGTCTGCTGGTCATAAAACAACAATAACAGAGCAGCAAAAATAAAATGGTTTGGTGTGAAATCAAAACGCAGCTCAAATCGCGCCCTGGGGATTACCTCGAAACGGTTGAACGGGGCCGGTAGGCTTTATTACATCGAGTCCACCGAGGGAACGGCGAGTGGCTGTAGAACAATACGCCGCTGCGGAGTATGCGCCATGCCTGGCCACGGTAATTATTCCGAGCCGAGACAAATGAGGCGCAGGAAATTAAGTTTGGGAGTGTTGGTTGGCTCTCTGGCAGACGGGCTCGGCTCACAAGAGGGCGAAGCATAGCGCACAAACAGCAGCGCACTAACCAATGGCAACTGCATCACATACAGTTTGGGGTGGAAATGAGCCCATTTCATATTTGTCACGCGAATACATTTCATCTCAGATACGACTCGCACGTCAGAGGTCGTGAAATTCACTGCGGGATGAAGAGCTAATTTCATCCATAAAACATGGTTGTTAGATTTATTTTTACATGTTATACAGTATAAGACTGGAGGTTTTCTCGGCGCTGAAAATGAGTAAAATGTACTCTAGTAACTAACCGAGTTAGTCCATCGATCAAACACGACGTTTCTGTCCAAATCTCTGCCGCCACAGTCAGTCACTTGACAATGGAGGCAAAGCTTGTGACCGCCGAAACGTCGTGTTTCATCGATGAACTAACTCGGCTAGTTACCAGAGTACATTTTATTTAAAAAATGTGTTATGTGAATTACTGCTATACAAAACAAGAATTAGGTTCTAAAGATTAAAAAATACATCTATATTTTTATAACTAAGAGAAATAATTTATTACAGTAATTATAATCAGACGAATTATACAGGCAGTATTATACAGGCATGGGCATTAAATATTTTTTCCTCGTATCTACGTTTTATCATTAATCGAATGAGTTTTCTTCTTGATATGAACATTTTCCAGCATTATCATAAGTTCCATGCTCTTTGCAGCAAAGCAATTATTTTCGTTCTAAGGAGTTGAATTGTCTTTCAACAAGTTTTTTTTCAGTTTCTACCCGAAACAATTAAGAACTGTATAAAATTACATACACCTTCTGAATTCAAAATAAATTTAAAGGCATAATTACCATTTCATTACACAAGACTGAATAATACGCACCGAAAAAGTTTTACTCTATGTGAAATTTAGTAAAAACAAAGTTTTACAGTGTGCCTAATACTCCATGAACAAACCAGATTTAGAATTCCCAAGACTTTCTAAACTTTGAACGATGATCTGAGACAACGTACAAGCTCTAATTCAAAATTTCAAACAAAAATCTTTCGCACTTAAAAGTTCTATTTTCGTACCTGTTATACGGCAGCTAACGAAACATTTACGGAAGTTAACTTGACAATTAACATCTGTCTTACTCAAGATATGTAGATTTGCAGAAACATTTTATTTTATGGTTTTACGTCGACGTGTCATGAGGGCTGAAAGAAGATTGTACACAAAAGATGGGAATTATCCCCACATTCACCAGGAATCATTTTGCAAAACCTGAAAGGGAATTGAACGCGGATCCTCCCGAATGCCTGCGCTAAACGATGGAGCTCACTCACTAATACCGAATTACTACACAGTGGCGACTTTCAATCGCAACCATTCAATTATAATTCTACTCCCCTTGACTGACTAACAGTAACTTAGATTGAGATTCGTCAACAAACTTGTTTTATATTGAAATATAATCCTCTCGGGTGTCCAACCGGAAGGTGTTGTATACAAAAGACGTTTCAACAGGTAGCTCTGCTGTCTTCATCAGGTTTCGGGTCTATACAACACCATCCGGCTGGACACCCGAGAGGATTTATCAGTACGCCGAGAAAGTCTCTACTCATACATTGTTATAGATTATTGTTATGTATTCAGCTTTGTAACTAAACGACAAACCTGAAAGCAATAGTAACTAAATCTGACTTTCATTTCAATAATCCACATTAAATTCCTTTTTTTAATGTTCTTTAGGCACAAGCTGTTTATATTACTATATTTCTGCGTTCACATTTTTTTCCCCCTTGTGACTTTACGCCTCGTAGAAGTCGAGGTCATTAGAGGCGGGATGGGACTGGGAACAAGGACCGAAAGGAATTCGGCCATGGCCTTTTGAAGGAAGCAACCCGGCATTCGCCTGGTGTGATTTAGGGAAACCATGGAAACCTCAAATCAGGTTTTCCATGGTTTCCCGAAATCACACCAGGCGAATGCTGGGATGGTTCCTTTAAAAAGGCATAGCCGAATTTCTTCCCATTCCTTGCGTCTACTTGTATTTCTTTCCCGCCTATAATGACCTCGACATCGATGAGAAGTAAAGCCGGAAGCAAAAAAAGAAATACCAAACAATCAGACTTCGTTTTAATAAGTGACCAATTCTTGCAAGTTTTTTAACTTCTAGGTTTATTAAACTTCACAATTAACAGTAATAACACCCAATCATATCAATTAATAAATCACATATTTCTTCGTACAATTCTTAGGTTTCAGTCTTTAGATAAAATAATTATTAACTCTAATTATGTTACAATCCAAGACGCTACATCCGTTCAATGTTTTTTTAGTTTCATTTCTTTCGTTCAATTCAAATCTCGTACTTCCTACAAAAAAATCAGTGTTAAAAAAAAACTTATTTTTTGCTTCTCAAAGACATCGATTACACTACTTTTAATCTCATAAAACAAACAACAACGAAAGTTGTTAGAAAACATTTAACAGGACAAAGAGTGCGGATGTATGAGCAATCTCTCACATGCAAATCTACAATTCTTCGGGTTGAGCACGGAAATAAGAAGGACGTGAGGTAACAACACAAAATCGATAGAAAAAAATATGAATTTAATATTTAAAAGTCTAAGGAAGCTAGAACAGTTGTGTCTTATCTATTGCGATACGCGCGAATGAAGAATGGGGTCGACACTTCTTGTGGAAATAAGCTGTGCTCCTCGCTTCGTTATAAGAACGTCAGTATCGCCAGCTGCACGTTCGGGCGTGCCCCTTCTGGAGCAGCAAATGGGCAGAAAATGGGACAGCCAGCAGAAGAGGAAGGCAGCCTCCCGCTCACAAGGGGGCGCCTTCCATTGTATCTCTTCGACCTTTTTTTCTCTGCAAATGGTGGACAAGGCCGGAGAGGGCTGAACTCCTTCAAGTTTCGTTCCTGGCGACACACTTTCACTCATCTCGACTTACATGGTCCACGTCGAAGGCAGCAAAAATCAGACTTGATGGCAGTGAGATTTTCCTTCTTTTCTTTTTTGTTTTGTTTTGTTTTGTTTATGGGTTTACGCCTCGTCGACATCGAGTTCATTAGAGGCAGGAAAGGATTGGGGGCATGGAACGGGAAGAAATTCGGCCATGGCCTTTTTAAAGGAAGCATCTCGGCATTCGCCTGGAGTAATTTTGGGAAACGAGTGGAAACCTAAATCTGTATGCCAGAACGGGAATTCGAACCCACGTCCTCCTGAATGCGAGGCCAGAGCGTTACCGCTCACCCACCACGTTCGGTGAGATTAATCATGTATCGGGGAAAACCCATTTTGTTGTTGTCGAAAGCCCTTTTTTCCACCAACGGGAGAAGAGCGTAAGGAATTGGTCAAGAGTGTATACAATGTCTGATTAACTTCTGAATAGTACTAACCGCTCACCTAGCTGTGTCCTACTCTGGATTGTTCCTCCAATAACACTCTGTTGTGAATGATACTTTAAAATGATATCCTAGCAGATGTACGACACTTAAAATATTTTACTCCTGTGCGTACGAGTGCAAATTCTGAATTTTACGACTAGAGTGTCGAGTATCCATACTAACATTAACAATTAAAATGCAGTTTCGCGATAGAAAATTTTGTGATAACGTATTCGGGCGCCTAATGTTTGATAAGCAAAGAAATATTATTTAAAGTTTCTGTGAAAATAACTACTTGTTATACTCAAGAACGCATACCTCATATCTACTCGCTCTGTTGATCCATCACCCAGTGACATGCTACATACGACGAATGAACGACAATCATTGGCGTGGAGGACAACTGCAAATTCGCACAGAACCTTCATATGGCGGTATCGTATAGACCAGTGTTTCCCAATTAGGGGTAAGCGTACCCCCAGGGGTACGTGAGGTTTCTTCAGGGGGTACGCGCGGTAGTCTCTTGGCTAAGGTGATCACTAAAATAATTGAAAAAAATCCACTTTTATCAGCCAAAAGAAACATTACTACCACCCAAATATATTTGAAGATAAACTGTGTTTGTGTCAATTATATCATTGTAATCCTGTGGTTGTGAGAAGCACTCTACTGGGATGAACGAATTCATTTATTTATCATTTCAGCTGTAAGGGGTACGCGCGGTTGAGCTCCTTCTTGCAGTGGTACTCGGGAAAAAATAATTGGGAACCACTGGTATAGACTGTTGAAATTATGGTATAAATCGATTATAAAAGCATACAAGTGATGTATACACGTATATGTAGAGATGCATTCATTTACCGTCTGTTCTGAAGAGTCCTATCTGCATTAGTTTTAGTTCTGATTACGAAATAATAGCTTAAACATCCAAACGCAAGTTACCATCCTTCGTAGATCATGCCTACTACACAAAGGCTTTGTCTATGTATTCACTTTTCTACGTTTTTATCTTTACTATAAGTAAACCATATAAATGACTTTGTTTTATCACTTCAGTAAAGCATTCCACTATCTATTTAAGCTACTCAGTCACCTTTTTAGAAAATCGAAATCCTAAAACAATCAGTAATTACAGTTTCTTATTTTGAAAACTCCGTTTTTGTCCCAGCGACAGTATCTATTTTACATCGTTTTTATCTAAAAATTAAAACTGAAGTCACATCTGTCCAAAGCTAACAATTTTACGGTACTCGCAAACGAAATGTATTGTAAATAGTTTTAAGATTGGACACAAATCATAAGCAATATCAGTTAAGGGGAAACAAAAATACGTATAAATGAAATTTATAGAAATCTTGATCAGAAGAAAGGAAAAAAGATACAGCGAAATAATATCTGTATCTATATGTTTTATGAAAGCGCAGATTTCTGAGGTATGGGACCGTCCGCAAATTACGTAAGGTGAATTGTAGAGCTAAAACTAAAAAAATCTACAAATGACACGAAAGTCGATTTTTGGGGGGTATTTCATCTAAAAGTGGGGGTTTAACCGGATTTGGAAAGGTGAGACCTAAAGAAAGAAAG
>JARYHS010011408.1:254742739-254782057 GCA_031002005.1 Vandiemenella viatica | reverse complement strand
CCTTTTGAAAGAAGCATCCTGGCATTCGCCTGGAGTGATTTGGGGAAACCATGGAAAACCCAAATCAGGATGCCCGGACGGTGATTCGCATCCAAATGCGAGGCCAGAAAGTTAACCACTCACCCACCACGCTCGGTGCAATATGTTGCACTTTATTCTCAAGAGAAGTGTTTAGAAATGCCGTGATGATACCCCGAAAAATTGCCGAAAGCATAATTTTTAAGCTTTCTAGAACACGCCACAAGAAGAATGGTTTTAGTTAACACATCACACACGCGGAAAGTCAGTGTTGATACTGGAAATTCTAAACCTTTGTTGGTAATGCGCAGTCGGTGTCTGAGATTCATGTGCTGAAGATGGCTGTAGATTTGTCTGGATAATGGTTGTGTGATTTGTTTTGTTTCTTCCTGTAAAACATATTATCATAAAGCCAAGTAAAAAAAAAAATCTACCACACCTCTTCTAAATGATTTTTTTTTTTTTTTAAGTGGAGTGACAGTTCTTCAAGTACGACGCCAATGGACTCTCGGGAAGGAAATCGGAGATGGAATTTATGATGGAAACATCCCAACATTCGCGTAGATTTAGGTAAACTTTGGAATACTGAAATTTTAACAGCCGTACCGGATATCGAAGGCCGATCGCCCCTAACGCCAGTCTCGAACATTACCACCCATCCACCAGGTTCGGTTCTACAGTGCTGGCGTGACAGCAAAGAGCAACAGGCATGAGCCTGGAGGGCCATTCCAGGCGGTCAGCTATGACGTAAGAGTTATTGGCTTCATTGATATTTCAATCTTAGCATACAGGTCCAGGCCTCCCCGTACTGACCGTCCTGTCTGTGATTTTTAAGAATACCCGGACAGTCCCCAATCTCCGATTCATAAACTACCAAATTTCCCCCCCCCCCTTCCCCCCCCCCCAAATGGCAGTCATTGGGGGACTGCCGACAGAAGTGAAAACTTGAAACTATGAATATCATACGCGCAACACGTCATACTTATAGCTACAGATATACTGTTAATATTAGCATGTCGGTGACGCGAACTCATACAGTATGGTTTTACTCATTCGAAAATCGCCCAACGCTCCAAAAGAAGTTTTCTCTTCAAAAACGTTTCTCCGATTGTTGATTCGATCCCGTAGCCTTCCATTCTGCGGTACAGCACTTTACCACTTCAACCACGGGGACCGCCAATTGATGCGAACTTATAAGCTCTAATTCGAACGATTAATGTCAGATAAATTACAAAAATATATACATATATAGTCAAAAAACTTTACATAGATACGATAATATAGGCACAATGTATAACCCTCAACCAGGACTGAAGACGCGCGGTAATAAGGTATATACAATGTATTTGTGTGTATACGTGTACACAGGCCGCTGCACACGCGCCAGTAAGTATATACGAGGCGCGTCGAGAAAGTAAGTTCCGTTTGGTAATAAAATGAAATTGTACACAGATACAGAAGAAATTTTTACTGCACAAAATTCTACAACTCTTAAACTACTTTTCCACATAACTGCCGAAATTTTGCAGGCATTTGTCATAGCGTGGCACCAGGTTTTGTATACCTTCTTCATAGAAATCTGCCGCCTGTGTCTTCAACCAGTTGGAAACAGTTTCTTTCAGCTCGTCGTCATTGGTGAAGTGACGACCGCCAAGGAAAGACTTGTGATGTAAGAACAGATGAAAGTCTTGCCAGTTCTGTAACCAAAGGTGGATGCCCACTTCGTTCTTCATCGTGCACATCACTACGCCCGCCATTGAACTGTCGGACCCATCTTTTCACCATCGAATCACTCATCGCATTTGGTCCGTAAACATCGTAAATTTGCCGATAAATTTCACTTGGTTTCACTTTCCTCGCATTCAGAAACCGAATCACAGACAGTATTTCACAGGCGGCGGGATTTTCAATCAACGTCGACATTTCAAACAAGCACAACAAAGCGTACGTAACTGACAGCGATCTCCAAATGGTGCACGTTCTTCCCCTTGATACACATCGTCTACAGCGCATGTGCGGAACTGCAATCCCAGCGCTGCAGCGGAGATAAATTGAAACGGAACTTACTTTCTGGACGCGCCTCGTATATTATATACGAGTATAATCTGTACTTTCACTGCTGTACAAGTGCAATACGTCATACTTATAGCCACAGATATACTGACTACTATTACATCATGTTGGCGACGCGAACTCGCAAAATTTTACCCATCTAAAATCCGCCAAGCGCGCCTCAAGAAGTCTTCACTTCAAAAATACACTTATAACAGGCTAATCGTAGTCACACATTTCGCAGATAGATGGCAACACTCCACTCCCACCATTAGTCCTTAGTACAACCTGGCAGTGCGTATAAAATGCTTGGATTCAGCAAGGGCATCTGGCCGTAAAAAGAAAAAAAAATCTATAGCTCCAAATTCGACCATGCCAGCGATGAGTGGGCCTTATCGAAGACAGCCGACCACAAAATGCTGGGAAAAGGTAATGAAGAAAAAGACCAGCGTTTCGTCCAAAACAGATACGTTTTGTCATCCGGCTTCGAGTTATTTAACAACACTAACGTACTTCACCAGTAAGAATAATACTGCTATTTGGTATAAACGTCAGATTCTAATGCCATTCCTAGGGTACTTATTTTTTTATTTTTGCAAGCCAAACTGTCTCATCCGCTGGGAAATAACTCTTACACTGGATGGTCCTGGCAATATAGGACATACAACTAAATTTCTGAATAAAATATCAATCGTTCAACTGTGAATTAAACTAATCTCTGAAGCGAAAGGAAGAGCACGAATGAGTACAGCAAAACATAAATATTGAATGGAGACTCCAGAAACTGGAAACTAAAACTGCTCATTACATCTAACGTTACTTTCATCACATTAAGAGCAGGTTCAGACGTATGCCGCCATTAAATATGCTGAATACACATAGCTCTCCTCCGTAGCATTTTCATTCCATCTCTCCGAAGGGTCTGCACACAGACACTGCTGGCAGTAATGTAACCGCTTTCATCAGAGGAATGAGACGGTTAAGCAGATGCCCAAAACAATCGCACGCAACTTTAAAAGCGGAAAACCGAAGTGGTATACAGTATAACACACTGAAGCCTCAAGAAAAGGGGGAGAGAGTTCATCTAGGAACTGGACAAGAAACATCCAAACAAAAGTCAAAATACGTATTATTACAAACAGAGATACGGAATAATGCAGCACTCTTGTGCATTAACGACACAAATTATGTTCACTTGGTGTACTTTCTTATGCGACTTACATAAGGGGAGTAAGCAAAACAAGTAAAGTCACTCAATAAAGAAATTCGTCAAATACAGAAATGAGTTTTATCCACCAAGTGTGGTAGCTGAGTGATTACCCTCTAACTTCACATTCGGGAGGATGCCAGTTCGAATCCCCGTCTGGCAATGGGACGGTTCCTTCAAAATGGCATGACCTGTCTTTTCCCCCTCCCGGTTCTTTCCCGCCCTTAATATCCTCAACTGCAAAAAAAAAAAAAAAAAAAAAGATGATTTTGCCACCTCTTCCCAGACCGTGTAACTTTTATAATGTTTTGTTATCCTGCGTCTGCAAAGGCGGAAACAGGTTAACAACATACAGTGATAGAACGTTTACACGAGGCTGGCGTCTTTTCATTTACGGTATGGAGGCGTCTTGAATTACTCATATTACTCATTGAAGTTTCTTATTACATGCTGTTACATTTTTTCTACATCTTTTAGCGAAATATTAATTAAATTTATATTACATAAATGAATAACAGGGTAGTGTTTGTTTACTTCGGCATAACGCAAAAACTACAGAACTTTGACGGGGCTGAAACTGCTGGAAACCTTAGGTTCTGACACAAAATTTGAAAGTGGAATCGAAATATTTTACATATAATTTACAAAGCAGATTTTGACTGAATTTTTCAGTTTGAAAACTTACGCTATTATCTAATGTTTCGCATGGGATAAATCTAATTAACTGGGTACGGAGCAAAAAATTAATATCTGATTAAAACAGTGTAAGAAAGTGTGACGCTGAATTATCACGATCTATCGGTTCTTTCCATAAGTACAAAGTACTCAGTCATTAGAACTGATAGATGGCCGTAGTGTAACGAAGGCTGAAGCATTAGAGTGATAACGCATTTATCGATTCTCATATACTAGATGAACAACTACTATTATTATTGATTCTTGGCTGTCCGGGTGGCGCCGCGTCATGTTCATCGTAGCCGACGTTTCGACCCTCATTCTGGGGTCTTCTTCCAGGGCAGAACTGCGTCTTCGATCAGTGAGTGGTCTTGTTTTATAGGCGAGGCCAGCGCCCGTCTGGATGTTTCGATGTGCCCGGCCAATCAAAAGGTCCGACCGTCACGTGTTTAGTCTGCCTGGAGGGGGCTTGCGTGGTCTGGCGGACAGCCAAGAATCAACTGACTCTGGCCGCGGAAGCCTACGATTACTATTATTATTATTGACAGGAAAAAATAAAGTGATGTAGTGAGGAAATTATGTGAAAATATAGCATTGGGATGTTGATGTTGTTGATTCCTCACATGATTTGTACCAAAAGTTAGTAAAAAATGATGATAGTTTACAATCCGACGAACAAACGACAGAGAGCTTTCCGCTTCTAAGGCTCACATGGACAAAATCACGGGCAAAAAGTAGCAATTTAGAACCAGAAATGAAGGAGTAAACATCGATGCAGAACTTGATTAAAATCAGAGAAGAATCTGCAAATTTCGATGCGATGTACCAGTTGTTCGGGGTAATTGAATACAGTCATTAAATTCATCTTAAATCTTGGATACTTCTTCCGCCAACCTATTTGGGTTGCAATGACCGGAGTGATAAGATTCGAGAAATAAGATGCCGTACTGATGCTTTTATGTATTCTTTCTTTCCTCGTGCTATTCGGGATTGGAATGCGCAGAATTAACATTGGTGCTTAGCACCCTCTGCCACCCACAATGTTTGTGAACTGCAGAGTATGGATGTAGATGCAGATGTAGACTGTAGCAGTATCTATTGGTTAAATATCGTAAATTCTGGCATTGGAGATGCAGCATTCGCGAGTGTAAGAGAGCAATAGAACCGGAAAAACAATTGGCAAGCGTAATGAGAAGCAAGAGCGCTAATGGCTAATTAACACCGGAAAGAGAGCGCAAGCAAAAAGTCCTCTCGAAGATTACTTCTCACCGTTGCTTTAAGAGGACCTATAAAAGGTTTTCTTTTTTGTTTCTGTGCAAGACAGACTTTTTTCTTTACAAGCTTTACGGCTCCACTACGACAAAGTGATAATAGCGATTTTATTTCAGTTATCGCAAAGTAAAGAGTGAAAAGAACGTGACCTGATGTAAGGCTTTATCTCCAGCATGATTTTGAGCAACCCAGGAAAATTTCAATAGATACAGAAAGCAGGGAGAAGGCATGCGTAAACTTGCAATAACACTTGCCGATGAATACAAACTAGACGGGTCAATTCTTGAATATAGGCCTATATATATATATGGGTGTAAATCAATATGAAATGGATTCGGCACAAAATTATGATAGTAGGTAATGCAGATTCTGTATTGCAATTCCTTGGTCGAATTATGAGAACCATAACGCAAAGCATTGATTAACAATATTAAGAAAGAACAGCAGGGGATCGTTCGTTCTGTGTCCGCTTGCCACGTCCTCAAGTAAGTGTCGAAGACATGGACGGTGATACAAGAGATATGTGTTTATTGATTAGCATAAGAAAGGTAGCCGCAACGTATGTTTGACGCCCTTCAAACACTCTTTTGCCGGCTCCCTGAAGTTGCCGCCCGAGGCAACAAACCCGGTTTGTCTCCTTTAGATACGGCACTGACAACAGCAATGAAATTCTTTTCTCATCAACGTATTTGAATTTGAAAGGATGGAGAGATAAAAAAAGAGAATTGGCATGGCATTGTTGGCTGGTATTTCCCAGAAGGGTTCGGCCGCCCGGTGACAGAGTTTTCGATTCGCCACTCATGCGCCTTTTCTCGTGGCCACCATAACGTAATCCGGAAATCCTACCGGAAAAGAGAATCCACAGTTTAACGCATAATCCGACCTACGGAAGTGTTCAAGCGTACTTCATATACATAAAGCACGCTTTGGCAGGGATAGAGGTCGGATTGAGGGCGTTTTAAATTTCCAGCCGAGACAGGGATTCAAATCAAGGACCTTTCGATATCCAGTCAGAAAACTTAACCACTTAGCCAACAGACAGCTCGGCAGGAGGAGAAACATCAGTAAATAGGGTGCCACGAATGTTTTTAAATGAATCACCTTCTTCAGTAATTATTTAATCTCAGATGTGTTTAGCCTTTGTGGTGAGAGACATCATCGCTGATTGTAAACGTACTTGATGATGTTGGGAAAAAATGCAATATTTGTATACTTAACTATAATATAGAGCCATTATACTTATAAACATCATAGAATCAGTTAGATGTTGGTTGGGAACAGCTCTATCTGCACTTCTGTTCCCGACCAATGTCGAAGTGAGTCTAGGAAGTTCATACGTATAGATAAGAATCAGTTACGTATACAAATACTGCAATTTTTCTCTACGTATATTTAGAGTCACTGAAGATGTACTATACCACAAGAGCGAATCACTTCAGAGTTTTTTTTTTTTTAGTATTAAGAAACTGTTTTATTTACAAACATTTACGAATCAACAGCGGAATAATGACAATCAATCAAGTCATGATATCTTACTTCATGTTTTCCTCTTCCCAGTATGGTTAGGGATTGGAACGTGCAGAGCAGAGGTTAGCTTTGGTGTAAATTGAAGCTTGTAAACAGACTGCAGAAGCAGATCGGCTAGACTGTGGGTCTGATGTGTAAATCAGGTCTCGATACATGAGGTAGTTAACTAGACCTGCGCAGGACTCGTTATCTCAAATTGTGGTGGCATACACACAGAGAAGCTGTACAAGCAGCCGAACGAAATAGATAACAAAAAAATAAGTGACCGTCACTTCGTAATGAATGCCACTGGAGCCGAAATCAGAAACTAAAACCGAGCGTGGTGGGTGAGCGGTTAACTCTGTGGCCTCGCGTTCGGGATGACACCGGTTCGAATCCCCTTCCGGGCATCCAGATTTTGGTTTTACAGTTTCGCCAAATCACTCCATCGAATGCCGGGATGCTTCCTTCAGAAGACCATGGCCGAATTCCTTCCCGTCCCTTGTCCCCAGTCCCATCCCGCCTCTGATGACCTCGACGTCGTAAGGCGTAAAGCAATAAAAAATAAATAAATAAATAAAGCTTTACAACATTACCGTTACTTGCTCTTATCAATGGACTGAAACTTTACACTTTGCCTATTGAACCCACGTCCTTTTTAAATCGATTCCTAAGACGAAGCCATTACAACACCACATTCTGCACAAAATAAAACTTCTGCTATTGATAAAAATGAGTCTACGAAATGTTTATTTTATTTTTCTCGTTCTTAATTACACTTGATTTCTTGGCCACATTACGTACATTTAGTATAGCAACTATATCGTCTTGGAAAAACAGTTTTATGTGGTAAAGTTTCCATAGAAATAAAAAATATAACGTGTAATTGGGGATTTCAGTCGTTTTCTGGTCCAGTGAAACTGCTTTTTTGTCATTTGTCTTTATCATATAAACCGTCAAACCATCAAATAATTTCTCTTTTGAACAATGCCTCTCTTTTATCGTGCATACGAAAAACTCAAATAATCGAACAACGAAATATTCGTCAACAACGAAAACCGGTTGTAAAGCGATCATCTGGCAGATAAAATAACGCAAGAAAGAATTAATTTAATATAATTTTTATACCATCAAATACAGCTGCCTAAATCGTTAATTTGGTGGTTTTAACTTTCCATTGAAAGTTCATAATAACACTGAACTCACGAAGCGCGAGGTTCAACTAATACTTGGCCGGGTTGTAAGATTCGTCCATAGATTCTTTTATTCGCCTATCATCAACAGCGCACGTCGATCTTCCTACTGTACCGACCCTCTAATTTCTACAATCGAACATTCCAGGTGCGGAGCCAGTGTTCACTTCGAAATGAATGGCCCAGCGCAGGACGGGGGTCTGGGGAGAGATGTTCGACCTGCCATGTCTCTCATTTTTTCCGACGGTCTGTGGCAAGTTCATAAAGGAAACTTGGCTCGTATCCGATGTCAAAGACGGTCTGACCAGCTGGCCGCAGCCGGCCCGAGTTGAGACGACATAACGGAGACCGCAGCAGCTGGACCACTCGGCAATAATTGGACCTTCCCGCTGATGAATGGTAGTGCTCGAGACCGCACGTAAGATTTTTTGAACCGCTGGGGAAAAAACGTGGCTTCGCACTGAATAGAACACGTGGCTTAGCGGTTAGTTATTCCACTTTGCTTCCCTTGGAGTTCTTCGTCGAAAACCTCTTCACTAAATGGGCCAAGGAGTGCCCTGCAAAGAAAAGAATCAAGAGAGTGGTATGGCACAAATGCGGCTTCTGCAGCACGGGCACTGAAACAGAAATATAGGGCCATAAACGCCCATTAGGATGTCTGTGCCACTGGCCATTAACAAACCTTCCAGTAGAAAACAGACCCACGAAATCTATTTATTTAACGTTACGACGTAAATAAATTAACAGGAGGTACTAGAAGAAAAATAAATTCCGGTTTTATCCTCTTATGTTACTAATCGAGACAAGGAAAATCTTCTAAAACGATTTAGTACTAATTAAACGCGAACTTCCACCGTCTAAAAATACGGAGCAGCAAATATAACACCAATTATCTTTTAAAAAGACTACTTATTCCTCTTCGTTGATATTATTCATTGACAATCAATGTCCGTTAGCGCTGACGGTTTAGAGTAATTATCTGCTACAAAAAACTGCCCTGTAACCATTTATGATGTATACAGAGATGAACTTCTTTTCCTACAGTACGTTTCACAAATTCCGAGCAAAAATTAAAATCCTTTTGATACCGGCTATCTGAATTTAGCTGAAGAAAAATTATCATTTTTTACTTATTTTTAATTAATTTTTTTATAAACCTACTAAATAATAACAAATGCATGACAAAGTAAAAATAATAAAAGACTTAATTAATTAATGTGGCATTCTCATAAAGCCGCTAGAGTATTTTGTAGTACTTGCTTGATGAAAATTTTCTCAACTCAACCTGAACATAAGAGCAAGACAATTGTTTATGGCAGTATTTAATGAATGATTTCCAACATCCGACTCTGATCTACTTACCCAAATTATTGTATACATTCATTCAATCCACGTTTTTTTTCTTTGAGTATCGTTAACTCCCTTATCCAAACATTATTATCAAAGAAGAAGATGTGTTTACTCCAATGTCTACTGCCTTTAAGTGGTATGGCCACATTCTCACAACCATATATGTCAGACAGCTGATGTATTCTGTGAATGTTATTAATACCTCTCAAATCCATGCATTAAAAATAAAAATAAACATATTGTTTACAATTAACAGAAAATTCTAGTAAATCGCAGGGAATTAGAGCATCTGTATGAAACAATATTAAGAAGAACAAATACAGCTAAAGAAGCAAAATCGTAGTTGCTATCTACATGAAATCTCTCAGTTCCCACATTTGATCTAGGATTTTTATATTTAAAGCCAGAGACACGACTAAGAAGTAGAGCAGAAATCCAGAGTAAAAGTATTTAATGTTAAAACAGTGAACTGTAATTTTGTTAAGATTCTTTAAATTCTATGTCATCGGAAGAAATCTGACACAGCCAATAATATTAAAACGACGCAGAAGAATAACTAGATAAAAATATGAGATCAGTTAAAAAAAATGTCGAAACATTAGGAGATAAAATTACATTTACCACCTATAGCTCTCAAATGTTTTGCAAAGCGTTTTCTTCTCCCAGTGTTACAACCACCACTGAAGCAATTTCAAGAACTGATCTTGACGAAGGCGTACAACTGGCGGGATCATCCACATTTCAAATCGATTCACTTTCAGCAGTACGTCATAAAAAATCACCTTAAATCACTTTAGGAGTGAGGAAAGCCTAAAGAATCAAATAAAGGTGTTAATGTGAATCACGTCAATTCACGAAAATCCGACCTGAGATACATAATTTACTGCCAGAGAGTCCAAAAATAAAACTAAACGCATCTGCATCTCCTATCCATAGGCGCCTCAGAGATTTTTTTAATATATGTATAAACACGATTTTAGAGCTGACATCATTACTGCGTTTTAGAATTTTGCTATTCACATCGCACCGTCATAATGGTTATCTCCATGTAGTTGCCAATACCAGCTTCAACAATCATACTCCCATTTTCATATTTTTTAAAGCTTTCCTTAATCATATAACGATCTTCAGTTTTTTAACTGTTACCGGTATCATTTTACCCGCGTTAAAGGTTCGAAGCCCACAGATCAAGCCCAACAATTGATTATAAAAATCCATAACCTTGGTCAACAATATATCATTTATTGATTTGAACCACCTGCACGGTATCTGCTCACTCAGCTAAGAGAAGAATGAAACGATTCGACGGTCCTAAAATCAATTTTTTTCTATGAGACGTTATTTACCAAACAACTGAGCATATCAATTGTTACACCAAGCATTTCAGTAACATAACACTTATCGTAACTAAATAACAGTGTTTACCATCTCAATTTAAATTTTCCACCGTTACCGTACACTCGGTCGAGTTTCGAGCGCGACACCTGTTTTGCTCCTCGGGATGAAGCTGGTAGGCTGTAGCAGCGCTTGTCTGGTGGGGAGGCGGCACTCTCGTCTTCTCGGCCCCCTCATTAGTCCTCTACATTGATCGCAGGAGCCAAGGTCCCTAATTAGGAACAGAGGAACGACTCAACAATGGGCGCTAGACACCGGCCACAATGCGGCGGTATTACCGGAGAAAAAGGGCACAACGACCTGCGAAACTGGAAAAGGGCAAAATTGGTCCCCAGCGCAAGTTCTGACTCACCCGTGGAAACCAAATAAGACCAATGGAAGGCACTGTTAAGCTTCCAGGAAATTGGGATATAGAACAAAAACATATCGCTCAATTGTTACAACAATGACATAACTAAAAAACGAGCTACCTTGAGTTATAACCTTAGGATGGTCCATTCTCGTAAATACTACAACTGATACTATACATTTTCCCTTCATTCGTAGCGTATTATTTGAATAAAACTTGCAGATAAGTTATTTTCTAGTGAATGTATAAAGTTGTTTCACACGAGACATTTCAATTGGTACTTCTATAAAATTGACGTTTCTGAGTTATGTCACTGTTGCAGCAAATGAGCGATATGTTTAGTAGATCGCAACTACGCTTCGTACACTCAATGAGTCTTAAAACGACATGCTCTCAGTTTTTAAAATCGCACACTGGATTTTTTATGGCTTTACACCTTATTGGCCTCGAGGTTTTTACAGGAAGGAAAGAACCGGAGGGTGAGGAAATAAATTGGACCTTTTGAAGGAACCATTGCGAATTTCCCTGGTATGGAAAACCGAAATCGGGATGGCCAGACGAGGATTCGAACCAACGTCCTCACGAATGCGGGGACACCACGCACGGTGCAGACTTGAAAAGAAAACCCCACACGCTAGTGTTCATTCTTCCTTTGTTTTCGACGTAGAACACTTCTGATCGAGAAGAAGAAAACCGAGATAATGCCGAATTATTTAATTTCTTTAATCCCGTAACCATACATATCGTTATACGCTCGGTCATCGATGATAAAAGCTATTCTGTGAAAATTCTTGAAGATCAACGTGTACAGAAGTTTTTGACAACGAATGTCTCTGTCGCTTCCCCCCCCCCCCCTCCCCCGCAGTGACACAGAAGACAGAGATCGTATATAACGCACGGTGATACAACTAACCTTAAGAAGCTCTCATAGCAGAATTTAGACCTCACAGTTTACCGTAATAGGCGAAACGTATGATGAGCGAATCAGAAAGATGCACGAAACCAGTAGAGCTATCCGGAAATGAAATAAAGATATATTGCAGAGGTTTGAGGGAATCGTACAGTACGTGAGACTGAAATATAAAGCTCATAGTACAAGAACCCTAGAGCCTTTAGGAAGAGATTACTGACAAAGCTTTACAAAAAAAAGATTACAGTTTGAAAAAAGTTGGAAAAAAATTTTCTGTTGCTTCTATGTTCACAGTTTTATAACAAAGCAACAAAAAGAGACTTAACCTCAAACCACTATCCTCAAGATGAACCAATTTATACTTCTCAAATCATTTTGTCTTTAAAACCATACTTTTCTTGTAATTTAGAAAAATTGAGCAGATTTGATAACTTATCCATGTTTAGTGACGGATTGTAAATTCAATTGGTATCACATTGTATACGGTTCTTAGGAAATTAGGTGAGTCATATTTACACCATAAAAAATCTTTAAAAGAGCTGCGTCTGTACTTTTGTCCATGTATCACGCAAAAGCTAAAGAACCAATCAGAAAGGTGTTTTCATAGTTTGAAAGCTTAATGCCTAGCTTAAAATCTGGGGTATACCTTATGACTCTACGTGATCAGAAAACGGAGCAACTTGATTTTTTTCCAAGGCTTTACGCCTCGTCGACGTCGAGATCATTAGAGGCGGGAAAGGACTGGGGTTAAAGGAATGGTAAAGAATTCAGCCATGACCTTTTGAAAGAAGCATCCCGGGTTTCAACTGGAGTGATTTGGGGAAACCATGGAAAACCCAGGTTTGGATGGCCGGACTGGGATTCAAACCCGCGTTCTCCCAAATGCGAGGCCAGAACGTTAAAGCTCACCCATCGCGTTCGGTCGTGATAATTCGTTCGTACAGAAAATAGACAGCCGCCAGAGATACACTATATCCGAAAAGAACACTCCTTTGCGAGATACTGAACAAAGATCTTCTTTCAACATCAATAAACACTTCACGCTTTGGATTCTGATAATATTGTTATTTTTTGTTCCTTTGGTTATTTATTTCTTCATTTTTCTGAAATATAGAACGTTCTAAAACACGGAAAAAGTTAATCATTAAAGATTAACACTAAAATGAACTTAACAACATTGTGGAATTTGATATATGGTAAAGTTACAAAGATAGAATATCACAAACGTTTATGCTTTGCTACCGGAAGAAAAACAAATGCAAAAGCATTATTACGCACACCGAGGAACGCGCGATCGATGCAGCGGAAAAATGATAGTAATAACTAAAACTAAAAATTATGTCTGTGTTGATTAAATGAATATTTGTGCAGTTACATTTTTACTAATTCTTGTGTATTATTATTCACGCGTCCCTTGCGCCCACCTCTCCCCTTTTTGGATCTAAGGTAACATAATGCATGTATCCTATTACAGCACTAACAAAACTGCAAGTGACGAAACGCGACTGCAGCTACAAATAAACTTCATCCCAGCATGCCGGGCCCCAACGAAGACGATGGTAAAATACAAATATATCAGACAATGAAACGAGATTTGCGCCGTAAATGCTTGTATGTGAGGCACCGGCGCGTCGCTTCCTGCCGACTGGAGAATAATAAGCGAGCGAGCGGCGCGCCAGCTCGCACGGAACGCAATTAACTGCCTACCTCGCAGCAGCGACCTCTGCCACGCCAAGTCTCACGCGCAGAGGAAAGCGACCAGACACCACCAGCTGACACTATTACAGTTTACACGGTGGTGTCGTTTAGATCCTTACCGACATTTTCTTTCCTCTCAAGACAAGGATAACGTGATCATAATAACAAGGACATATACCTTTTTTTTCTGTCATCATGCTTTTGACTAGTTTCATGCAATCAATACTCCATCCATTCCTATCTTGCACTAGCTTCTTTGTCTCAACATATCCCTTACAACCCAAATTCTCAATTATCTGCTTCATGTATTCTGATCTCTGTCTTTCTCTACAGTTCTTACCTTCGACTGTTCCCTCCACTAACAAGTTAACCAATCCAACATGTCTCAAAATATGACCTGCCAGCCTGTCTTTTCCTTCTGTAGGCTTCTTCCACAAACTTCTTTCCTCACCCAATAGTTCCAAAAATCGTTCATTTCTTACTTTGTCTGTCAACTTAATTTTCAACATCCTAGTATAGCCGCACATTTTAAATGTTTTCATTTTCCTTCTTTCTGGTATTCCTAAAGTCCACGTTTCGCTACGAGATAGAGCTGTGCTTCACACACAGAATTTTAAAAAGTTCTTTCTAAGTCCTAGATCAATATTTGAAACTAAAAGATTTCTCTTTATCGTGAAGGTTCTTTTCGCTAGTCCTGTTCTGCTTCTAACATCATTCCTGCTTCGACTATCAGTTGTAATTTTATTTCCCAAGTAGCAGAATTCACTTAGGCCTACTTCTATCGCATCCGATCCTATTTTTATATTTATTATTATTGGTATCATTTCTGCTACATTTCATCACTTTTACCTTGCTTTGATTTATATTTAGTTCAAAATCTTCCTTCAGTATTTTGTTCATGACAGTCAGTAACTTCTCAACATTCTCAGCCTGTACTGCTAACAAGACAATCATCAGCAAATCGTAGTATGCTAATTTTTTCAAGATCATACGATACGCTAAACTGATTTAACACCTTACCTACTATTTTGTTATGAAGATGAGAACCATGGAAATAGGTTGTAGATGTGGTTAAAATAAAGAACGCATGTTTCGTTGGGAGAGGGGGGAGGGAGTAGGGGGAGGGGGAGAGGGAGGGGAAATCGACGTCCAATGAAAGTAACCAATGAGACAACCAATCAATACACAAATCGGCCTACCTGATACCAAAATATTCTGTTTTCATTTTTCACATTCACATGTGTGCATACATTTATGACAGTTTCCCCCTTCTGTACTATACAATTTCTAAACTTCTAATACCTCAGATTTCCAAATAATTTAGCAAGATGGCGTAACCTCCAATATCTGACTTTACGACGAGGTAATTAGAGGCGGAAATGGACTGGAGGCAAGGATCGGAAAGGAATTCGGTGATAGCATTTTGAAGGAATTATCCCGGTATTCGCCTGCAGTGATTTGAGGAAACGATGGAAAACGCAAATTTGACACACCAACCACGTTCGGTCTTGAAGATCCATACGTGTGAATGTGGTCAGAGCAGACCATCCAGAATCAATACAACCTGCACTTTGGAACACCTCCTTAATGCGAGTGACAACGCTGTCCTAGTTGCTGACTTTTGGTCATCTACAATATGAATTGATTGGTGTTAATTGTGTAAGGTACCCTTTAGTTCACCAGAAGCATTCCGACTAGCTATCCCCAGCAGTAGTATACTCTATAGATAGACTTTGAGGTTAATTATGCAGAACATAGAAATTTCGCGTAAAGTAATTGTCAACTTGAATGGATTTTCCCACATTCGTTTCCACAGTGAAAACTCGTTATAAGAATCATTTTTTATTGTATACATTATGTCCGGAAAAAATTAAGAGATAATTTGGTGTGTTGACGTTTTGATACACGCAATTAGGGAAGAAAAAATTTAAGATTTGAAATAGCTTCGAATTGAGTAAAGTCACAGCTGATCTTTTATCACCAGCTATAGTCAGCACTGTCTAAAATATTTTGATAGTGAAATTAACTTATTTGGAAAAGTTTAATTACAGGTTTTAATTAAGAAAATAAAATAAAGTTTTTAACGAAAAGTAATACAATTGATAAATTTATATCAATAGATAGCCTAAACTGAGAGGATCACGAATATATAGTGGTTTCGGTAAAAAAATTTAAGCATTAGTGAGATAATTAATATTTTCAAGATAGATTGTCGTTATTTGTTGTTGGAGTGCGCCAAGCCGGAGACGTAAAAGACTTCAAGGTTAATCTTATAGAAACCCTTTAGAATGTTGAATTAAATTAAAATGGATAGAACATGATCACAGGAAGCCTTTGTAGTAATTACAAGTTAAACCATTTAGTATATTGGGAGATATTTATTTTTGATAAGTTGCTGACGTCATAGGAACTGAAAAGCTTATAAAATCCCCTGCAGCCATCTTGAATTTGCTCAGTCTTTAAATAGTTATCAAAGAGGTAACTTCGTGTCGCTATGTAGCTCAGCCTTTCAGTCATTTTCAATGAATTAACTTTGTGTCGCTATGTAGTCCAGTCTTTCCATGGAATTCCAACGTGTAACTTCGCGTCGGTTTGCGGAGCGAACTTCTCCACGCGGTAGTGGTTGCCGCACGTCGTAACATGCCGTAGCAGCATTCTCACTAAAGTTAGGAGGAGTTAGTGAGTTTGTCTTCTCGTATGAATGTGCTTAGCCTGTCAATCTTCAATGGAACTGTTGTCCGATGTCTTATCCACAATTCTGGTACCGACAATGTAAGAGTGAACTTTATCAAGAATACAAGTATTTTGTGATCTTAAGACTGTGTCAACTGAACTTATGAATTGCACCCTTCGTGTTTGGGATTACAATACAAACCAGTGGCGACCGCTTTATTAAATACTAAGGTAGCAGAAGACTATACAGGTCATTAACTTTATGTTCACAGTTTAGGCAAAGTGTTGCGAACCCCATCAACATTTAGGGCTGAAAATTGCTATATTTTTTCTATCTTTCTGTTCTGTTCTTGTTAATATGATGACAGACTGGTGGCTAAGTGGTTAAGACATTTGCTTAAAAATTAATATTCCTGGGTTCGAATCACGGAGTGAACAGAAAGTTTTATAAGAATTGGTTTTTTCGTACTAGATACACCAGGGCACTACTCGTTTCGGATTCGACAAAAACCGTAGGTTCGGTCACAATACAAAAATCTATCACTCGGCTATTAAACAAGCCTTCGGGTCTGTGGCCATCAATACATGTCTTTTTAAGTTAATAGTGTATACGTCTCTTGTTGAAGATTAAGCATTTTCACATTAACTGTACTTAAAATAAGGTATTTCTGTTTTTACATATACAGCTTGTTAGGGTTCTTTTGGTGGTTTAATTTACTGATTAATTAATTAAAAAATCCACCAAACAGATTATGTTTGAAGATGTCTGTTTTATTGTGATCCAAACAACAAGTCAGCGATATTCACTAGTTTAGGTACAATACAGAGATACACAGTCGCAAACTCAACTGAATGATTGAAACTCTCTGTAACACTGAATACTGTCAACTAAACTGACTTACTAACTGAATGAATAATGAATGTCTCTGTCCAGGCGATCTGTTTATATAGTCTTTATCGAAATTACGAGAATTCTTCAAAGGCATCCGCCCGATATTTCTCGATCATTAACAATCACTCAAACAATCTAACATATTAAAAACAATCGGAATTAATAAAAAAATTAATTAACAACATTACAAAATGATCAGAAATGGTAATTATAGATACTTATATACAAAATTATTTACAGAAATCCTTTCAAACGGTAGAAAATTGTCCTGTAGACATCGTAACTTACATTAATACATGGAATTACAAACATTTAAGAAATTCTCTTGCATCATTCGGTTCTTAAACATATTAAATGGCCTTTGAATAATTTTCTTACCTAAAACAAAGTCTATATACACTGATTTACAAGAAATTACAAAACAAACATATCAAATCACTTTCAACCAAACATTAGCTCACTACAAATACTTCATACAGTACAATTCTATTCAGAATTCAGGTATTAGGGCTGTTACAAGCTACATCCATACTTTGCAATTCACAAACATTGTGGGTGACAGTGGGTGCTAGGCGCCAATCCTAATTCTGCGCATTCCAATCCCGAATAGCACGAGGAAAGAAAGAATACATAAAAGCATCAGTACGCCATCTTTTTTCTCGAATCTTATCCCTCCGGTCATTGTGACCTAAATAGGTTGGCGGAAGAATTATTTCATTGCACTCGTAAGTCAAAGAATTTCGCATATTCTCCAATAAATTCAAATGCGAACGACGTCGTCTGTCTTTCAAACGATCCCAGCCAAATCTATGTATCAATTCTGTGATGCTTCTATAAGGGTGTAGCAACCAGTCACGAATCGAGCGGCTCTCCTTTGTGCCGTCTCCATTGAGTCAATCAAGTCCTTGCGGTACGAACCCCAAACTCCACAATAGTAATTCAGATGCGGACGGACTAGTGTTTTATGCGCTATTTCCTTAGTAAGAGCATTAAAATTTCTCAAATTACGACCTATGAATCGTAATTTAGAATTAGCTTTGCCTACGACGGAAGTTATGTGCAAGTCCCATTTCATGTTGCTTTGTACTATTACTCCACATACTTGTACTACAGAAAAGATTGACAGAATAACGAACGAGTTGTCCTTTATCTGGCATATTTTTACTCGCAAAATAACTAGCTAGCTTCTTACTAATATAACTGTAAAAAAATCGGTTAAAGTTATCGTTTAATTCTCATCTAAATAAAAAAAAAAAAAACTGCTGAAAGCTTAAGGTAGTGTCCTCCTATCACTTAGGAAATGGACGCGTACCGAAGTAGATATCTAGTTAGAATTGGATTTTTCGCTAAGGAACAAAAGATCGCTACAAATGTGGTTTAGTGTGTAACTGATCTGGGATATAAAACTGTAATTTAAAAAAATCAAGTTTGAATTCTCTCATTTCATAATACAGGGCGTTCGCCGGGAAACGCAACCCACTGTTAGCGCTACAAGGAAGAAACTGCTCCCGGCGAGCGAGCGATCAGCTTCCGGCATTGTTCGACCGTCGGCCGCGGACTATTTCACAATAATTACGCTTCATAAACTTGTATGTGCTAAGCATTTAAATGTGTCGTAATTCATTAGCTTACCTTATAAAAGATGCTGGAAGTGTTGACCCTCTTGTGTAATGCACATTTCACATCTTCTGAACATATTTCGAGACACACGCTGGATTTCACCTTTGTCAATGGACATTATTACTTGATAGATTTTTTCCTCAAGTTCTTCCAATGTGTGAGGATTTCCTTCGTACACTTTACCCTTAAGTTTACCCCAAAGGTAGAAGTCACAAGGGTTTAAATCCGGTGATCTGGCGGGCCACGACCCACGGCTGATTACACGATCATAAAACACTTCGTCAAGTGCAGCAAGCGAATTTCTAGCGGTGTGAGCTGTCGCCCCATCCTGTTGAAAATAGCCGTACAATTTTTCTTCTTCAGTAAGTTTCTCGAAAAAACGGTTTCACAATATTTTCGATATATCTTGCGGAAGTAAGAGTTTCACGGAAGAAAATTGGACCTATGATTCTCGAAGCACTAATCGCACACCAAACACCCACTTTTAAGTCATGCAATGGCAGTTGGAGTAGAGTATTTGGTTTTTCTGAACTCCAGTGTCGACTGTTTTGAGCGTTAACATAACCACTCAGATGAAACCAGGCCTCATCAGAGAAAAACGTCAGTTGCGGATCAACAGTGCCATCGTGGACACCCTGCAGGTACCAGTTGCAAAATCTAATCCTAGGCCCCTGGTCTATTTCTGTAATTTTATGCACCACAATTGTTTTGTACGGCTTTAAGTGAACTAGCTTTGTTACTTTCCAAGCTGACGTCTTAGATACGCCTGCCTGCTGCCCTAACTGACTTAATGATTTTTTGGGTGACTGTTCTAGTCGAAAAGCGATATCGTCAATTTTCTCCTCTGTGAGAATACGGTTGACCGACAGTCTCTTTTTGTTAAAAAATGAACCCGTTTCTCTTACTTTTTTAACCAGACGCAGAATTGTTGATTTAGCTGGCAGTAAAGCGCCAGGATATTCGCGACGAAATTTACTGCGACACTTTTTAAACGACTTCTTCTTCACATATGTATCGTAGAGAAATATTCTTTGTTGCAAACTGTAACGTACCATAATTTTACTCACACTCAAACACGGTACAGATTAGTAAGAGTATGAAGCCCTAAACCAGCCAAACCGCAAAGAAACGTTTATTCACAACACTGATTAATAAGAGACTGAAGTCACAAACTAGCTACAATGCAAAGAAACCGTTCTTAACCATGTAAGGGTCCCATTATACTGTGCCACTGCACTGTTGGGGCAGCGGAGGTGTTAAACAGTGCGGTGATTCACGGTATTGTGTGGCGGGAACCGCTGGCCCCGCTGACCGAGCAAGTTGCCGACGGCAACAGACTGGGAGGGTTGCGTTTCCCGGCGAACGCCCTGTATAAGCGTTTTAAAACATGATTGTGGAGGTGGTGTGCCCTTTATATGTGGCTGCAGCGCACAGAAACGTTGTTTCATACACAAACGTTCCAATAAAAATAAAAATCATTTACCGAGCGTAGTGGCCTCACATTCGGTTCGAATCTCCGACCGGGTATCCAGATTTGGGTTTTCCATGGTTTCCCCAAATCACTCCAGGCGTATGACGGGATGCTTCCTTCAAAAGGCCATGGCCGAACTCCTACCCATTCCTTGTCCCCAAGCCCATCCCGGCTCTAATGACCTCGACGTGGAAAAGGCGTAAAGCCATACGCAAAAAACAACAACAAAAAAACAGTTTTACGTATACTTTGTTAGTTTGAAACATAGCAGATTTCTACGCCTTCTTCATTCTCTTCGATGTCTGTTCTTCTTCAATGTCAGTGTCAAATACTCTAATCTTTCAATTCTTAGTTCTTCACTCAATCTACACTTCACGCACAACCCATTTTTTCTCCGTATACTGCTTCTGTTTTTCGTTCATTAACTCTTCAGAAAGTTTCTGCGTCATAAAACTCATCCTACCAAATTAAAGTTTCACCAGCCTCTTTCTCCGGTACTTATTAAGAGTTCCAGACAGCATTTTCGGTTTCTAGCTGAATGTCTCCATGGCGATCCTCCTCTTCAATTATAATGTGCTGATCATACGAGTGTTAGTGACAAAAATCTGTTTCTGTTAAGCTGTAGTCCTGACGCAATGTACTCCGATATCACAACCTGACTTGCAGTCCGAGAGACTTTTAACAGTTTATCAGGCGCCTAAGCGAAAGAGTTTGCAGTGCTATCGGTCTCTTTTTCTGCCACTTTACTTAACCTTTTAACCGAACCGGATAAAGGGGAATTGTAGGTTTACGTGGAATCCAAGCTATGAAGCGTTCTAGCGTATTTCGGAAGTTCCAAGCGAAGCTTAAACAGAGGATAAGGTCAGTTTAAGATCGGTAAAAAATTGCTGTTGACACCGGGAACCTCCCACTTAATCACCGAGCCCCAAGCCTTTGGTATATACCGCGATAACCTCAGAGAGTGAACAGTTCACGGCTTGCCATAGCGGGCAGTTCGCCGTCGCACAGTGGTTCAGGATTGGAAAATAGTGGACATTCGAACTAAAGTCATAATAACGTCCCAAAAAAAATTGCTTTAGATAGCATTTGTTGTGTTCATCAAAAATTGTTATCTTCAATTTTTGGTAAAAATGAGTCCTTCACCCTTAAAATAAATAAATAAATAAAAATTATAAGAAATTGTATGGGTGAAAATCAATTTTATTTTTTTTAATGGCCCTATATCAAAGTGTCAAAGTCAAACCTTATGCAATTGTAAGTACCTATCCTTCTTAGTATTACGACACAAAACTTTTTAGCGTATCCTTGCCGCTTTGACTACAGGGTATAAATGAAGTTATATATATTGGATTTCTTGGAGAGTTTTCCGATATAAATAAATTGAAAGCGAATTTAATTCTTAATAATATACAATACTACCACAAATTTTAAACTTTTTTCTTATTTTATAACTAAAATATTTGTATTATTAAATATATTATGCGTAAATGAAACACCAAGATTAATTTTACCAAATAAAGAAAAAAATGCAGAAAAAAAATGAAATAGTTTTTAATTCTTAATAATATACGATACTACCACAAATTTTAAACTTTTTTCTTATTTTATAACTAAAATATTTGTATTATTAAATATATTATGCGTAAATGAAACACCAAGATTAATTTTACCAAATAAAGAAAAAATGCAGAAAAAAAATGAAATAGTTTTTAATTCTTAATAATATACGATACTACTACAAATGTTAAACTTTTTTCTTATTTTATAACTAAAATATTTGTATTATTAAATATATTATGCGTAAATGAAACACCAAGATTAATTTTACCAAATAAAGAAAAAAAATACAGAAACAAAAATGAAATAGTTAATAAATAAATTTAGAATATATTAGCAATTAACGAAAGGATTACATATAAATATTTTGGAAATAACGAAAATTCATTATAAGCAAGTTATAAAATTCAATAAAACAGATAGGTATTAACAGAAATGCATAAAATAATGAATATCAAATAATGAATTTCCAAGAAAATGATAGTACAGTTTGATTACTTAAGTACAGAAGTATAAATCTTAATTGAAATTTGTTCAACTTAATTATTTAACATATTATTTACAGAAAATAATGTACATAAAACACAATAATTACAATAATTGATCATTTTCGGTTTGATTTTCTTGAAATTCATAACTGTCCAATTCCCCCCTCATTTACGCCCTGTAGTCAAAGCGGCAAAGATACGCTAGAAAGTTTTAAGTCGTGATACTAAGAAAAATAGGTACTTACAATTGCATAAGGTTTGACTTTGACACTTTGATATAGGGCCATGACAAAAAAATAAAATTGATTTTCACCCATACAATTTCTTATAATTTGTATTTATTTATTTATTTTAAAGGCGAAGGACTCATTTTTATCAAAAATGGAAGATAACAATTTTTGATTAGCACAACAAATTCTATCTAAAGCAATTTTTTTTGGGTCGATATTATGACTTTAGATCGAATGTCCACTATTTTCCAATCGTGAACCACTGTGCGTCGTCTCGTCTGACTGGAGTTGGGGAGCGGTCGGGTGAGGAAATGAGGTTAGCGTGAGCCCCGCCTGGTGGCGCTGGTCACCGTCCCTTAATGGCCACTTCGGGAGGGGCAGACCGCACGGGGGACTGACTGGACTGGACTGGATGGCAGACATTACTACCGGGCGCGCTGCGGCGATTTGCATGAATGGTCTCCAAACCAGGCTCTAGTGATAGCTACTCGGCCTGCTCTGCCCAAGGCCACCGAGATTAAATCCTCGTGGTCCACTTCCCACGACTGGAGAATAGTTGGCGAATAGAAATTTCCACGTGAAGTAGATAAACTTTCCAATCGCCAGTGCTCCCCATCCCTCCCCCCTCTTTTTCTCTGTTCTCTTATAGATGCTGATCAGTACTTGTGAGAAATTGTGTTACGTTATTCCGACAGGTCCAGCATTACAATTTTACCAAGCCTGTGAACCCTGAGTCCAAGAGTATTACCACATTCAAAAGTCCACAACTTTTAAAAATTTCGATAAGAACTGGTTTCCTGCTGTTATCAGCATCGTTTCTTCACTCCAGTCGACATGGTGCAGTAATGAACAAGCCTCTTCCAAAATCTCTTTTCTTGCCACCATTTATCGCCCAGTCTCTTTATTCTCTATCCATTTTCGTCTACTGCAAGATAAGTCTTTTTGTATTAAGTCAGCTATCTCGCGATCTGCCTTTCTTTGCATTGTCCCAGTTACTGTTTTTTTTTTTTTTTTTTTTTTTTTTTTTTTTTTTTTTTTTTTTTTTTTTAAGAATCAAAATAAGTCTTCGACAGTCTATTTGGCCGAACTATTAATACATTGATTGGTCTAAGATATCTAGAATTTTATGTAGTAATAGCTGCACTAGGATTGATTCTGTTCCATCCGGTCGTCTGAATACTTGACCTGCAGAATCTGGCAACTGTCGCTTCTAATTAATGTGGAATGGAGAACGCGTGACTTATATATGTGAATAACTTTTCTGGGAGAAAATATAAAATCCCAATTCGAGAAATAACTAATTTTTCTATCGCGGATCCTGAAAAATGTCGATTTCGTAATTTAGTTGATAAGATTGTCCTTTATTCTCCATTACTCGTTCTTCAATCAATCTTATTACATCAATTTTCTCTGAACAGACTTCAGTAGTGCTTCCGTTTATCGTCCATTATCTCTTCAGTTTCATAAAACTCACCCGCCACATAAAAATTACTTACTGGTCTCCGAATCCTGTCTTCATCCAGAACCGTCGACCGGCGTTGTGTTGTGGCTTCAGAAAACACAGGAGAAAAAGTTGCTAACGAAACTTTCAGAGAAGTCTACTACTCAAGTTCCATGTCAACAGCATCAATGGAACGCGTGAAAGATTCGAGAGAAGGGACAGAACTATGCAGACAGTGCTCAGCATCGGTCAGTGTAACTTTTAAGCTGGCAGCGTCATATAGTATATCTACAGCCAGTGGCAGGAGACGGAACATTAAAAGCGTTGTTACGTACAGAACATTATAGCACAAGATAACAACTTCAGTTACTGTACTAGAATATAATAAGGGACAACACAGGAATACGGAAAAAAACACATAGGTTTTAGCAAAACAATAATCTCCTACAGTCATTACGACATCTTTATAGTTATTTCATACTTACTGAGTGTATCAAATAATCTAATTAAATTTTAAGTACTTATTTAATCAGAGTATACGGGTATATAATTCGATCGTAATGTAAGTTAGTTAAGATTGTGTAATGAGTGAGCAATGGTCTTTAGTTTTCGCTCTTTGATTCGCGTGCTGAGTTGCGTCGTGTTTGTTAAGTATGACAATGCCGCAAGAGTATTGAGTGGAGCCACACTGTTCTTCCAGAATTTTCAGCGTTGAACGACTTTTCTGAGCGCAGCATCTCCCTCTTCGATGACGTAAGACAAGTACAATTTTTTTTCTTATGGTTTTATGACTCGCCGAGGCCGAGGCAGGAAATGACTGGGGGCAAGGAACGGGAAGGAATTTAGCTATTGCCTTTATGAAGGAACAATACTTACATTTTCTTTGAGTGATTTCGGTAAATCGAGGAGAACCGGAATCTGCATGGCCGGAGGGGATTCGAACTCGCGTTCTCCCGAATGCGAGGCCCACAGTTTAATAAGAATGGAACCTCTTAACAGTATTTAACTATCTATATACATTGCAATAATCGTATTAATAAAGTGAAGTCAAATTCATGGTCGGATCATTAATATTTATGAAGAACTTTGCAGTTGTGATTTTGAAGTAAGAAACTGAAGTACTTTCCCAACGACAAAGATAACTTTACCTCCTACTGACTTTTTTTTGGGTGGGGGGGGAGGGGAGGGGACACTACACGGTGGATTGTACTGTGGACGAGGAATGTCTTTATGAACCAATTTATCCATGCATTCATCTGGAGTAATTTCAAAAAGCTCTGGAAGACTGAAATTAGCACACCCGAAGCGGGTAACGAAGTCAGATCCTTCAGAATACAGACCCGGACGTTACGACTGACCCATTCGTCTCGGTTTTCTCTTAGTAGAATGCGAGAAGGGATTATAAAATTTTTATATACAGCTAAGTAAAATATATATATATATCTCCGAGGCCGAATTGCACTCCACAGCAAATTGGATCACGGAATGTTTCCATTTGTCCCCCATCAAAAAAATAATAAAATAAAACAACCGAATCTCTTCTCCGGTACCGGCACTGAATGTTCCATGCAGCTAACACCTTCGTACGTTCGACGGAGTGTCTCAAAACATGACTGAAAATTAGGGTCGCCTTTTATGTTCTGGTTTGAATAATCCATAATTTCTGTGTAGTTTTACAGTGACCAACTTTTTTTTCAGATAACAGTAGTGCGTCTTTCTTACACTACTGCAAGAAGGTGTCAACATTTTACAGTCTTCTTTTCACGTTTTTCATACGCACAGTAGCTGACCCGTGCGGTCGGCAGACCCCGGTACGGACTGATTATTTTAGTCGGGAGCCGTAACGACCTGGCTGCAGAGACCATTCCCGAGGGCAGACCTTAATTTGGGAAGAGGGGGGAGGGGCGAGAAAGCGGGAGAAGAAAAACCAACAAAAACTCTGAATGCATCCTACGCTCTGTTGCTTGCACGGCTCGCAATTTTCAGGCAGCACTCGCAAATTCCCTTCCTGCCCAGTTTCCAACTCTTCGGATTGATTAATCAGCGTAAAACAGTCTCATGAAATGAGACTAACTCAATAGTGAGAGTATGGTATCTTAAAAAATTGTAGATGTTTGAACAATTTCATCTGTTGCTTGTGCCTTCACAAACACTACATTTAATTTCGAAACTGTTCGCTAAATTGCATTGTTTTGACAAGGAAATAACACGCAAAACCTGAGATTTGAATGTATTGCATGAAAACAAAAAAATACGTACGTAAAAAATCAGAAACATTGACGCATGGTGGGAACTAAACGTAGAAGTAGTAAGCACTATGATGAAAGTTAAAAGACGCAGACAGGCATAAAGTGTCGAAAGGAGAGAAAATAGTAGTTTAAGATCTACCTTATGTTTCAAGGAGTAACACAGACGTTGAAAGGTCAAGGAAACAGATGTACGAAAATATAAAGACAGAATGGGCTATTCACTGTAGATTGACATGAAGAAGCAAAAAAGAAGTAAATAAATACATTTAAAAAATATGTCAGAAATTGTGTCATTCACATTTGTATATGTGGTAATACTACAACTACTTCATGTTATTGTAATCGCAAGGTACAACAGCATTTTTCTGAACCGATTAAATTATGAACCAAAAAAGAGCGTAATGCAATCTGATAAGCACAATTTCAAACCCCGTCTTCGATTTCATTGCATCTAGTAATATTTTAGTTTCAATCGGTCTTAGAAATGACCGACAGCTGCTTGTACAATATTTGCTTGACCATTATCTGAATGTTATAGAGCATAGCCAGAATAACAATAAAGTTGTAGGATCGTAATTTGACATTTGGTTGAGAATGAAGGCAGAGATGGACGCCTTCGAAACGTCCCGCAAATGTGACATCTTAACACGGCTGGAAGTCCGAGAAAAATATATTAAAATATATTAACAATAAAGTTGTTACTACCAGATTAGGGTGAATCAATAATAACTGATATTAAATTAGACGTTACTGCAGAAATACATATAATAAAAGTTATTAAATTAAAAGCTATAAAAAAGTGATAAACACACAATTCATCTAAGATTTGTTTAGAACTAACATGGGAGTAGCTAAAGGGACCGGATTCAGCCATCAGCTTATTAATGAATCATCCCGCACTGATCTGCAGGATTTTCGGGAAACCATGGACACCGAAATCTGGATCGTCGGAACGGGGATCGAACCAGCATTTTTCATTTAACCTATCAACCGCCGCGGTTGATTTTATCTCGTCCATTAAACGGCTCTCTCGAAGGAGAGAATCTTCCCATAAACCAGTACAGCTTTGATCTCGGGTCATAATCGTGTTGTTCTCCAGCTGCCAGTGGTGAGAAATGTTCATATTAGATACTTCCATGGGAACGGAGAGATCATTGATAGTCAATTTAAACTCAAAATTATAGTTGAAACGAGTCTATAGATATATCAAGAAATAAAATTAAATATTACGGGAAGTTACCAGTTAATTACGAAGTGTCATATTTGTAACTAGTAGCTTACTCAAGTTCCGGATTTTTCAAACGTGTGAATATTCAGAGGCAGCTACTAAGTATAGACATCAATCCCCGAAGAACAGACTCAGTTCAGAAGATCAAATTACAACGGATTCGCTAATTAATTCCAAATTAATGTTGGATATTTCCTGCCCGTTTCTTGACACCAATCGTCTCCCGGCAATGATAATATCAACATCGATGAGTTGTAAAATACCATTTTTATTTTTGAAAAAGATAAAAACATAGACGTTATCTTAGCACTGGACATGTGTACAGATCTTAAGAGTTACATCCGGTTTTATATTTAGAATTATATATTTTTGTCCATACGCACAAGTACTCGACCAAGTTCTACGCGTCTGATTCTGCAGTCGATTAGGTTACTAATGTGCATGAAGTAATGAACTTTATGAAATAGTATGGATCATGAAACTTTTATTTCACTCATAAACGGAGAACACGCCAGACATGCTTCAGAGTTGTTTCTGTGAACATCAAAATCTGACGAAATTTCTCGAGTGGTAGTTTTGCACCATTACTTAACATCTCTACGAAGCCGTATGCAAAATTTAATTTTGTTAGGTTGAAATACAGCTGGCGAGAACTGCAGACCCTGCACTCGTCCTAGTAACAGAGGGCAGACAGTCGTAATTGACAGGGGTGTTAGATCAAGCGGGCGAGATGCTGAGTGTCTTGCTGACGCGTCCGCTGTTTATGGCAGCTCGGGTGGACGACAAGAGATATTAATTACTCCACAACGCATGAGAGCGGAACAGCTTCCCAGCATTATGGGCAAGCCATGGATGATTAACCATAATAATAATTCCATGTGGTCTTAGATGACCCAACGACACACTCGTTTCACATACTATTTCGCAGCTACCACACACACACACACACACAAACGCATTCACACACACACAAACGCACTCACACACAAACACACACACACACACAAAAACAAACAAACACACACACACACAAGCAAACACACAAACAAACAAACACACAAACAAACAAACACACAAACAAACAAACACACAAACAAACAAACACACACACAAACAAACACACACACAAACAAACACACACACAAACAAACACACACACAAACAAACACACACACACACACAGAGCTGGTATACCTTCTGCCACTGCATCCTAGCAGCTATAGTGCTCGGTGTCGTCTCACTTCTTGTGACTTGGGTCCTCTGTCAAAGTTTATTTCCTCAGGTCTTTTGTTACTACAAAATCGTATAAATATTTCGTACGTGGTAGGATACTACTCACCTCAGAATATAGTTACCAGATCGGCAACTGATGAATTTGCATTTTATTTCATTCAAGTCGTAAAGTAAACTCGTGTGCTCGTACTGACCTGGTGACAAGACTTCTTAACGTCTGCAAACTATCGTAGCCGCTTAGACTAACCCAGTAATCCTACAGGGTACAGTCGACCTACAGTTTAACGTGGAATGCGAACCACGGAAACATTCTGGCATACTTCACCTCTGGAACTGCTAGCGTTGCAACGTGAAGATGGGTTGTGAGCATCTCCGCTGAGACAGTGATTCTAAGACCGGGACATTTCGATCTCCAGTCAGACGCTTTAACTACTGAGACATCGGCCGCAATTCACGTTGTGAAACATTTATAATTTTAAGTCGCGAGACTTAATTGCCTTGGATTAACTAGCAACCAGTGGTTTTTCTCTTTTTATTGAGGATTTAGGGTTCGCAGAAGGAGATATCCCTATAGCATGAGTGGAAGTAAATCGTCTGTGTAAAGAAATCATAGAGAAATCCACCGTAGTTACTTCTGGACACCATGAATATCCGGAATCTGGATGGCTCGATGATAATACGATCCTGCGTTCTTCACAATGTTAGGCGACAACGTTACTGTTCCAGAAAGAGCAAAAATCACTGGATAAGAGAATCACTGCGTTCTTCAATGGAAGCTATTCCTTACACAGTCTTGCAAACAAACTACGTGGTAAAGAACTAGTATCACAACAACAGTTAAATGGCAGTCTGAACGGGTATAAAAATCTGATTTTTTATTTCAACACCAAATAAGGGCAGCGAACTGCAACTTAAAATATGAAGATAGATGTTTCTTTTGAATTCACAAGAAGTATATCAATTGTTGGGGATCACGAATTTTGCTCAAAATTTTGGGGAGTATAACAAACCCAAAGGGTAATACTGTGAAGTAAAATTTATACCTCATGTTCATAGAACGGGAACAGAGCTACAACGATGGCCTCGCAGTTAGAGAGACGAGTTGATAACCGGTCGACAGGAGTTTGATTCTCCGTATAGCTTACCTTTTTTCCTTGTATGTTTTATTTCGTTTGTGAAGTGATTATAATATTATCTAGCAATACGCTATGCCGTTAAATTTTATGCTTCGGTATATATTTTTGCTTCCCCCCGGAGGCAACGTAAATATTCTCTCACAAACAAACAAAAACAAACAAAATAATCAAAAAAAATAGTATATTTGTTTTAAGTTTCTCCGATTTCCTTTTCAAATATTTCAATAGTTACATAACTACCTGGTAAGTAAAGTAAAAAACAGAGTGATTAATATCTGATAGAAATAAAGTGTAAATTTGCATCAAGCGACGATGTAATAAAAATTCGTTCCATAATTTACCACCTCCTTTTTTTCAGAACTGTTAAAAAATGATTTTTTTTTTTTCGTTTCAAACCTTACGATCATAGAAATATTTTTTATAAACAAAATGGCGTCTGTCTTCAAACAAAGAATTTTAAAACAAATCGTGTACTTTTATGTTTAATTATGTGCTGCTTCCAAATAGTTTCTGACGTTATGAAGTAGAGTGTCCAATTCATTGCAGGTGTCAGAGTTCTTAAGTTATTATCTCAGGTCTACTGTTTATTATGTGATTTAGTTCATACCGTACGCCAAACTATGATAGTAACAAAACTTTCGTCAATTTTTTGTGTGTTAAGATCGGTCGCTGTATCTCAGCAAATATTAAACTGTTAAATATTTTTTCTCTTTTATTTATTTATTTATTTTTGCTTGCCTATCGCAATTTCTATCTCCATCATTTAGCTCTCTCCTCAAATTCTACCAGTCAATAATCATAATTTGTCACCGACTTACAGTCACTATTTTATTTGGTTTCAATTTCTCAAGTAGATTTTCACAAGACTTCTTTCTGTTTGTATGTAATATGTCTACTGTTATAGATACCTAACTCAAAACTAAATTTGCAAATATACATTAGAAAAATGAACTATGGTGTAGTAGGGTAAAATAACAAAAAAGTTTACTGTAGACCATTTGTAAAAAAAAAGACGCAACATCATTCATGGTCATGGCACGTAAAGGCCATAACCAAACACAAAATGCAAATCCCAATTATATCCACGTAGTTAAATCTGAACTGATATTTCTAAATGGTAGTTCAGTGGTTAAGATGCTTACTGTCAAAAGTTTGGGGTTTTAAGAGTTGTGTTTGATCATACAAGATACATCAGAACATTCCGTGGCTCGGATTCCAAATTAAACTGTAGGTCCCAGAGAAAAGGAACTGGCCGTCTTATCTCTGACACAATGGTAAGTACGCCTCCTTCGGAGGACACAACCAATCTTCGGGTTATAATCTAGTTTTTTTACAGTGTTAAGATTTTCGCTATCAATTGTCTTTAAGATAAAGCCTAAATATTTGGCTTTTCAACACATAAATTATACATCTTTACTATCTACAGTCTCCATAAAAACAACATGAAAACTTTTCACTTCAGGTTGTTGACATATTTGTTTCGAGATCAGGTGGAGATATTTGCACATATTTCGTCATAGTAACCAGGCGTGCATAAATTGTGCGTTCGTAACACACTTTAAAAAAAAATCTCCCGTTAAATAGTGTAGTGACAGCCACGTAGACCATCTTCCGGGGATTATCAACTTGATTAATGTTTGGATCGTAAGTATTTTAATTACAGTTCCTCTAGTCAAGAAATTTTAATTGATTATTCAGAAAATATCAGAGCATAGATGAAACTTTGTAACACGCTATCTCTGATAACAAAAAAGAAATTACGGTAAATTTCATAGCTGTTTGCATGACAAATATTTGGTGTTATTTAACTGAAGTAATGTTGAGAGTTTTAAGGAACTATTACTTCCAGCATAACCCTCAATTCTCTGGAAATTATATAGAATTTTAACTCCGAATTAAGGATTAAAGTGAATTAAGGTATTTCTTCCTCGGTTAAAAGTCGAAGTCACTAAGATTTTCGAAGTATTTTTGATACACATCACGTGGTTTATTAATAATAAAGAAAGGGTGAGACTTGTGAAGATATGATGAAGTATAGGACCGATGTCGTTACGAAGCATATTATTAAAAGTGTAAGTCAGCCCAATAGTGAAGGTTTTTAGTAATGGCCATAAATAGTCAAAAGAAATTTATTTTTTATATTATGCACTTATTTAGTGCAATTGCTGCTATTTTGGGCTTTTATCGAACTAACATCCATCCTTCGTGGCCAGTTGGATGCGGAATCGAAGTCGGACTGATCAGCAAATTGCAATTATATCATACACTGAAGGCGATTTGGAATTTTAACAGTGCTCCTAGACACTCAGATACAGCGTAAATAAAAATGTTGACATTGTGTGAAATCGTTTATTAAAGTACAGAGATATTTACATGTTTCATAGCAACGAGATTAGTTAATAGCGCCTGTGCTATTAATTCGCTGACGTAAACTTCATAATTTGTCCATGCGCTTGTAATCACTAATGAGTATACTACTGCTTTTGAGTGGATTTTCGCAGACACTCCCAGCCTACTAAGCCCGAAGGCAGTTCGCGTCGCACAGCGACTGTCATACCGTCGCCCTACGGTCGTCGATGAGGAGAACTATTTTATACTTTTCGCACGCACGTCACGACTTAGGGATTACCGCAGACAAGGAGAAGATAAAGGGGAAACCTTGATAGACTTCACTCTGCAATAAGAGCCACTTCTACCACTAATTACCTGGTGCTGGTGTTCTACTAAATTCCTGCTCGTTGCTGAATTCATCCAAGTCTTCGCATTTAGCTTAAACGGTTTACAGCAAAAACTATCAGCGTTTAGCGAAATTAAAGTGCTATACATTATACATTCTCTTCACATACAAACGGTATGCAGCCTCGCTTTGGTTACTGCCTGTCACGAAGGACAGTTTGCTTGCCGGTGGCTTCTTTAGTATCTAAAAATTTCAAATGATTTCCTATACATATCATCTCTCAAAAAAGGAGAGAAAGTAGTTTAGAGACAAGGACGTTGGTTGGTGTTTTTTTCCCTTTGTGACTTTGTGGCTTTGTGCCTCGTAGACGTGGAGGTCATTAGGGGCGGGAAAGGAATGGAGCAAGGAACGGGAAGGAATTCGGTCATGGTCTTTTGAAGGAAGCATCCCGGAATTCACCTGGAGAGACTTGGAAAACCTTGGAAAACACAAATCTGGATGCCCGGACGGGGATTCGAACCCGCCTCTTGCAAAATGCGAGGCCAGAGCGTTACAGCTCACCCACCACACTCGGTGATTGGGTTTTCAAGTTTGGACAGGCGCGTTAAAGCAGCACCATAATAATAAGGGGAGGTACAACGGCACAACTTGAAATTTTCAACCTTACGTAACGGCCAACCTGGTTTCAGTTTGTAGTAAGGATTGTAACAAAATCTCGGACGATTTCGCTTCACTATCTACATATTTTAACACACAAAAATAAGAATAATAGGGCGTAGTTCAAAGACTGGTGGTGATTCAATAGTTCCCTAGCATCTAGCTACAAGCCAGCTGGTGTATACTACTTGCTTGTCGTACCACACGCACGAAACTGAGGGAGGAAAAGAAAAAAGGGAGATTGGAAGAGGCACGAGAAGATGAAAGAAAACGGATCCCCAGTTCCCAGACGAAGGCACAATCTTGATGGAAGAGTGAAACCGAGAGGGATTTGTTCGTAACTTTTTTCTCCTTGAGGCTTTACGCCTCGTCGACGTCGAGATCATTAGAGGCGCCAGTTGATAAGGGGGGAGGGTGAGGGGAGGACAGAGAACGGAAGGGAAATAGGCCATAGTCTTTTGAAGCAAACAATTATGAGAAACCCTGCAATACAGAATTCTCGATGGTGGAGCGGCGATCGAACCCGAACTCTTCGGAATACCAAGCCTGACTGTTAAACGCTCAGCAAACAGGCACCGTGTACAATCAGAATTACTGCATAATCTATAAAGTGAATGCTACTCAGAAAGAAAGTAGTAAAATAATTATGGAATTTCTCTAAATGAAATGTAGCTTGTAAAATGAAATTCAGATTGAATGTGTATTTTAAGTTTATATAAATGGGTATTTAGGTAAGATCTGATTTCATGAAGTTTTCAATTAATTTTCTTTTGAAGAAAAATTTTAAAAATCTGGGAATGGATTGTAATGTCCCTAAAGGCCTACTGATTATCTCCCTTGTAATTAATTAAGTTGCTGGTTGACAGAGATACAAAGTGACTGTGTATAGTTATTTCATACTTGAGTGGTGTTTTATAACTAAAAGTCCTGTAAATGGACTTAATAAATGGAGTAAAATTATTGAAGTTATTACAGTGCCTGGTGTATTAACTGAGAATCTTTTGTGTAAGCTATAATGTCTAAAGTGAGATTTTGACTGTTAAACCGTTTCCTTGTGATTTTAGCTATTTTTATATAATTTTTTAAATTTATTTTCGTACAATTTCTGTTGTTTGAGTAATTGTTAATGCGACCGAAAATACCGTCGGCGCCTTTATTGTTTTCGAAAAATATTTGTACTGAGATAACTGCGACCGGGCACGATGGCTCGAAATAGTAATTACGCAAGGCTACATAATTTGCTTACGAGATTAAGTAAAAGACTTAAGTGAATTTCCGGACATATTTTTAAACATCTATACGATTGCTGAAGCCACCATTTTCTAAGTAATTTCACATGAAGATCCGTGACAAGACTCCACACAAGACTCTACATAATTTGCAAAATAATCTGATCGTATCCACGAATGCCGATTTTTTCTGCATTTTGTTAAAGAATGATAATAAAATGAGGGCCATACATTATTCTTTTTTTAATGCATAATACTACAAAATTCAGTCTTTTATGCAGATGTTGTGATCCCGGCTACGTTCGACCATGTGGAACTTGATTCTACCTGATAAGGTAACGTAATAAAAAGAAAAAGTGATTCAGACTTTGGAATATCGAACGCCACGATCACATTATTAACTAACATCCTCGTTTTTTAATGTATGAATGAAGATACGATATTAGCGAAAGGCTAACGTTTCATTCCACAATAGCATGAAATTGTAAGGCCTAAATTAGCGAGGACGATAAGCTCTTTTGAAAAGCAAAAGCAATCAGTTTCAAACTATGACTATTAAACATCATTTCTGCCAAGTTTTACGTGAAAAGAAGCATTCTCTTATAAACAGTTAAGAGAAAAGTTAAGCTTTTAATACAGTTAAGAGTGAAAAGGGTATCATTAATCACTAGATGCCTCCGTGGTGTAAACTTACTGAGAACTTAATATTAACAAGAACACTGATATTACTTGACACTAGCAGGTCTCATAATATTTACGGATAAAGGTCAGGAAATTTCGTGCTGTTAGTACATTACAATATCTTATCTCAGTAAATCGCGACTGACGGAAAGATAAATTATAATGTAAAAGATCGAATCCCCGAATTATTTTAATCTCGTCTTCATTTCAACTGAAATAATTATTCACAACGCCGTATATTAGTAACAACGAAAAAAAACATGTTCTCTACAAAAGTACATACACCGTTCTGAATCGAAAAATATAAATCATTGCTCTAATTACCTTATCTGTAGATTAACTGTGAAAACCTAATGGACTAATTATTTACTCGTATTAACAGACCCCAACCTTGATGCAAACCTAGCATTCATCAGAGTTTATATCTGCCATGAATAACTTTGGAAGAGTTGGAACTCAGTGTCAATATTACCGGTTAATTGACTCATACATTGAAGCTTCACTTTGCTCTCGAATCGAAGTATTGGAATCCGATAGCTAACAGTTTGCAACCAAGTTTTACCCAGGAATCGACAATGGCCACGAGTAATGTGAACACAGTTAAACCGAAAAAATAGTAATTTTAACTTTTAATTATCCTCAGGAGAGATGATTACCTATCATCACACATCGCAAGTAATGTACACATCGCAAGTAATGTACACACAAAAAATCACAATTGTATAAACTTGCATATAATGATAAAAACTGGAGCGATCTGGTGACTCAGTTGTTAAGGCGTATGGAGGTCGAAAGCTGCCCGGTTGGCTGTCTCGGCGGGGTTAGGGCGCTCATGACACCTCTTTCGACGCCCCCTAAAGCCCACAACAACAACAATCAGCGGGGATTTTCATAGGCCCTACCCGTAACATATGAGCAGAATATGAATACATTACCAAACACAATCATATTTGCACTGAGCCGTATAAAAGCTTGCCCTATCACTCTTATGAGAATGTATCAAGTTCAGAGATGTCAACAAGATCTGTAACAAGGGATATGATCAGCTAGTTCAGGCAGGGAGGACCGCAAAACCTGATAGCATACAAGGTATGAACATCCGTCACAACACCAAGAAAACCTGTATCCTAATAGACATAGCTTCAACTACTGATCATATATTTGATGATGAAAGAATCAGTAAAACGTGTCAGTTACATAGATTTGGCAACTGAATTGAAAGGATGTGGGGCACATAGTGTGAAATTATTGCAGTTTTTATTCAGCGTTAGAGCTTATAAGTAGTAAAATACCATAATACTCAAATAAATTGGCCAGCAGGCTTTGTTTGGAACAGCGCTTCAATTGCAGTGTTGTAGAAATATGAATTATACTGACCATTGTCGGGATTCTCATTGATTTTGGGCATGATTATGGGATGAAATTGGTACCCAACAATATAATGATTAGAAACAAGAGAAAAATAACAATTATAAATAAGGGCTGTAAAAATTCGGCATAAAAAACTACCAGAAGTAAACTACATTTCCACGCAACTCGTGTACGAAAATTTGAGTTCTTAGGAAGCTATATGCCATTAGATAAGGAACAATTAACTACTGTAAGAAAAATAAGCATAGAGTCTAATTTTTTTAATGTATTTCATTTACGATTTTCTTGTGAGATTTAAAATCTCCTACTTTCCTTTGACAAGCTAAGTAAAGTAACATGTACTTTAACATTTAAAAAATTTCTGTCGGACGATTTCTTCGCAAAACTGGGATTTTAATTAGTACAAAAACTTGCAGCAAAAATTAATAAAATCTTTACTACACTCCTGGAAATTGAAATAAGAACACATTGACGCCGGTGTGTAAGACCCACCATACTTGCTCCGGACACTACGAGAGGGCTGTACAAGCAATGATCAAACGCACGGCACAGCGGACACACCAGGAACAGCAGTGTTGGCCGTCGAAGGGCGCTAGCTGCGCAGCGGTTGGGCACCGCCGCAGTCAGTGTCAGCCAGTTTGCCGTGGCATACGGAGCTCCATCTCAGTCTTTAACACTGGTAGCATGCCGCGACAGCGTGTACGTGAACCGTATGTGCAGTTGACGAACTTTGAGCGAGGGCGTATAGTGGGCATGCGGGAGGCCGGGTGGACGTACCGCCGATTTGCTCAACATGTGGGGCGCGAGGTCTCCACAGTACATCGATGTTGTTGCCAGTGGTCGGCGGAAGGTGCACGTGCCCGTCGACCTGGGTCCGGACAGCACCGACGCACGGACGCACGCCAAGACCGTCGCATCCTACGCAGTGCCTGGGGGGACGGCACCGCCACTTCCCGGCAAATTAGGGACACTGTTGCTCCTGGGGTATCAGAGAGGACCATTCGCAACCGTCTCCATGAAGCTGGGCTACGGTCCCGCGCACCGTTAGGTCGTCTTCCGCTCACGCCCCAACATCGTGCAGCCCGCCTCCAGTGGTGTCGCGACAGGCGTGTATGGAGGGACGAATAGAGACGTGTCGTCTTCAGTGATGAGAGTCGCTTCTGCCTTGGTGCCAATGATGGTCGTATGCGTGTTTGGCGCCGTGCAGGTGAGCGCCACAATCAGGACTGCATACGACCGAGGCACACAGGGCCAACACCCGGCATCATGGTGTGGGGAGCGATCTCCTACACTGGCCGTACACCTCTGGCGATCGTCGAGGGACACTGAACAGTGCACGGTACATTCAAACCGTCATCGAACCCATCGTTCTACCATTCCTAGACCGGCAAGGGAACATGCTGTTCCAACAGGACAATGCACGTCCACATGTATCCCGTGCCACCCAACGTGCTCTAGAAGGTGTAAGTCAACTACCCTGGCCAGCGAGATCTCCGGATCCGTCCCCCATTGAGCATGTTTGGGACTAGATGAAACGTCGTCTCACGCGGTCTGCACGTCCAGCACGAACGCTGGTCCAGCTGAGGCGCCAGGTGGAAATGGCTTGGCATGCCGTTCCACAGGACTACATCCAGCACCTCTACGATCGTCTCCATGGGAGAATTGCAGCCTGCATTGCTGCGAAAGGAGGATATACACGGTACTAGTGCCGACATTGTGCATGCTCTGTTGCCTGTGTCTATGTGCCTATGGTTCTGTCTGTGTGATCATGTGTTGCATCTGACCCCAGGAATGTGTATATAAAGTTTTCCATTCCTGGGACAATGAATTCACGGTGTTCTTATTTCAATTTCCAGGAGTGTATGTAGGTTCACCATATCTGAATGGCAGGTTCTGTACCGAATCATTATTTGCCCTTCTGTCACAGCCAAGTAACTCACGAACCATTAAATTAAAAATCTGTAAATGTGCTTTGTTTCATTTCTTATAAACCCAAACACTACCGTAATGTAAAATCTTGAAAAAAAGTCGTAAAAGGGGGGAGGGGGGATAATAAATTCTAGAGATATATTTAGTAGTATGGAGTTAGAGGAAATTATTTTTAACCTAATCTTCATATGAAGCAAATCAATGCTGGAAACTCGCCGGATCTCTGTTTGAATTTTATTTCACCACTTTTATAAGTATGGAAAATGATGCGAACATTTTTTCATAATTTTAAGTGATAATTTAAAGATTACAGGAAAACTAGAGTTCATGATTTTCGCAGAAAAAAACTAAATAATTTTAACAAATTAGATTCTTCAGTAGATAATTTTTTGATAAGAAATCATATAGACTATTTGATAGAAAACTCCACGAATCGGATATTAAATATATGGTAAAAATACTTTTTCAAATTTTTTCTGATACTCTATTAATCTTATAGTTTTTTGTACACGAGTTTGATTTAAATATACTGTCTAAAAATAATTTCCTTAACAATTTATCTGTAAGACTAATATGGAATTTTTCAAACAATATTTCACAAAATTGGTTTGTTTTTTTTTTCTTAAGTAAAAACAACATAACACACAGTCTCAATATTAAACCACCAACGAGATATATTGACAAACTAGGTAGCATTGTAGGCGCCTCTCCCCCCCCCCTTTTTTTTTTTTTTTTGCTTTTTGGCTTTTGGCTTTTCACCTCATCGACATCGAGGTCATTAGAAGCGGAAAGGGATTTGGGGCAAGAAACGGGAAGGGAGTTCGGCCATGGCAATTTTTTTATTTTTTAAGGAAGTATCCAGCATTCGTCTGGAGTGATTTGGGAAAACCATAGAAAACACAAATCTGAATTCCCAAAGGGTATTTGAACG